>VYXH01012653.1:0-209185 GCA_013397275.1 Burhinus bistriatus | reverse complement strand
GAGGGGAGGGTCCATAGGCATGGGCGGTTGCCGAGGAGGCCCTGTGCACCATCCTGCCTTGTCAGAAGCACATCAGCTGAGGCTATGTCTAAGTTCAGCACTCTGCTGGTCAGGAGACCTCTGAAATGCCTGAGCCTTCCAGTTCAGCAGGGAGTTACGCAGCATCTGCCAATAATCCCGACAGCTTCTCCATGCTGGCCTGAGGCAAGTCTCTAAGGCAGGAGCAAGAGGCATCTGGCACCCAATGTGTGTTCGGGTGGGAACCAATGCTGTTGTCCAACTATGAATTTTCTGCTCTATGGGCACATCTACCTTTGTGGGTGTCTTTTTTTCCAGTGGAGGTTCATGCTGTTGAGTGGATGGAGAAGCCTGCCTGGCCCAAAGGGTGCAAGCTGGGCAGACATGTGGCCAGGGCACTCTAACAGCAATTGTCCATCATAGCCGTAAAGGTCTCAAGAAGGAAATCATCTCTCTTTCGAGCAAAACAGTCACAATTCCCCTTCAAGGGGCTGCAGAGCAGGTGGTGGACCACCCTTATTCCACCGCCTTGCAGGTACCTCGGCAGTGAGAGGTGGCCCTTCGTTTGGGCTCAGGACTGTCCTTTATCTAGGTGGCTGAGGCTGAGCAAATGCTCCTGCATAAGGGGAGGTTTCCCTCTGCAACATCACTGGTCGTCCTGAAGGCTGATGGTGCACCATGCCAAGATGGCTCTTCTGGTCCCTGCGTGCACCACCAGATGATTTTTCACCCCAAGTTACCCTCCTTCTTGACCTTGCAAGGGAAAAAGCAGGGAGAGAGGAAACAAAGCCTGCACACTCCCTCCCCTGTGGCCCCTGGTGCCCTGCTTCTCCTCCACGCCAGCGGTCGCAAAGGAGGGTGACACAGCCTTTCCCCCACGGTGAGGGTTTTGGCTTTGCTGGGTGCAGGGAATCCCACCTCCCGACATCCAAATCACTTCTGAGCTGCAGATTTCGGGCGACTCTTTCCTCGGCAGCGGAGCCTGGCCAGCAGGAGTCCCTGTTGCATGTCTCAGGGAATCACGCAGGATTTAAAAGGGTTTTGCTAATCTCACACATCGGACGATTTCTGCTCCCGCGGCTCTGTTTTCCACTGTGTCTCCACCAAAAGTAATTGCACCACTAATACAATAAATCACAAGGTTACACCATCGCTGATGCTAAACACAGTTTGCAAATGCTACTGAGGGCAATCTGTGTAGAAATACTGAAACTGGGAAATAAATTTCCAGTTTTCTGGATGAAATCTCTCTTAAGTCACAGGCTCATGTTGGACCTTTAGTCCCAAAATAGTGAAGCAATAGGAATCTTTGCAAGCAACCTCACTTTCCTCCTGATGTTGCCTGGCTTCTCCTTGAACTGTAGCAATTCAGTCGTGGCACTGGAAAACTCATTCCTCAAAGTTTAGGGGTTATAACAGCCTGACAATATTGGTACTGAACACATACGCTGCTGCTTTTTTCTATGTGAGCTGTGCTGCAAGTGATTTTGGTGAAAATGAGAAGAAAGACCTGCTATTAATCACCTACAAGGGTATGAACTATAAGTCATTATTCACTTAATTCTTAAATAACTTTTTTTAAGAAATCGTAGCTTTGCATTTGTAAATGTTACTAAAAATTAGGCAGAATTAATTCCCATCCATTTTTTAGCTCTCACAATATTTATTCCAGCATTTGCTGGTAAGTAGATGTCTAAGCAGGGTATTGGTGTTAAGAAAATTATTTACATTTGTATTACTTCATTTAAAAAAATTGAAGGGGTTCCCTACTTTGAATCTAAAGGTAGTCATTAAGTGCTTCTGTGCATATTTTCAGAGCAAAGTAACTGGCAGGACCCTACATTCTTATTAGGAATATTGAAAATTATGAGCCAGGGGAAAAAACTGAAAGAACAGAAAGCATCTTCCTATAGACTTTGAGAAAATTCATCCAGCAACTCAGTAATAACCTAATGTTCTGGACTGTGTTTAAAATGCCTGTAACTAGAAATATAAAGTAGGAAAAGATTTAAGTGCTTCACCTATCCTTAACACCCATTGACCAATTACATATATTTCAACTGGTACGGAGTGATTACAATTTTTTGTGGTAAGAGAATGAAATAACACAATAACAAGTGCATGCAATGTTTAAAGCTTCTCAATACATGCAGTAGGTTAAACAGCTAATACTCACCGTACAGTATGGTTAACATTGACACAGGCATGACAAGGAAACCCAGCAGCATATCAGCTATTGCAAGTGACATTAGAAAATAGTTAGTGGCATTCTGTAGTTTTTTCTCCAGTGACACAGCCATGATGACAAGAATATTTCCAGCAATGGTTAAAACAATCACTATCACTGTCAGCAAAGCTGGCCAGTTTTTCTGTGAAAGCTGAAACAGGGAAGAGCAGCACGGTGGACTCATGTTTCTTTCACACAAAAGGTTGGTTAGGTTTTCAGAGTCCACAGTCAAGTTAAAGAGATGTGATATATTAATCTCTCCAGCTCCATAAACATTTCTGTAGAGTCTTCTCTCATGATTTATTTGCATTAAGGAGTTTGCAGTTGGGTTCACAGAGCTGTCCTCATCACAAAGAATATCCATTGCTAAGTCCAAAAACAGTGAGATAAATAGTGAAAAATAGGAAACCCTTTGTCACCATCAGGCTTTGTATTCCTCAGCTGTCCATGCCAAAAGTTGAGGGAGCACAAGCCTTTGTCGACTGTATTTTTGCCATTAGCATGATGTGGAAAAACATACCAGAATTACTCCGAAAGGTGAAATGTTTTGTTTTCAGTTCCATAGGAAGTCCAGCGTTGGCATACATTGAAAATCCAGCTGAAAAGCAAAACCAAGCTGTAAGGTAGAGAATGTGGACTTGAGGCTTGAGAGAGCAAAAATGTTGGAGAAATAAAAGAGAAAAAACTTTTGCAACCACTAGGACTCCCCTCTGGAGCTACATCTTATTGCTATTGGTAACTGTGATCACACAATTTTAAACACAGCAGTATTAAAATAGCTTGCCATACAAAACAGCAAAGCTCTAGCTTCCCTATTAAGAAAGTTGATTAAAGATTCCATCCAGCATCTTTCTCTTGAAATAATTAGATATGCTCTTATTTATAGTTCATCTTCCATAATATGGCTGATAGTCTCTGACTTCTGTTGTATTTCAGTGTCATTTTCAGCCTCTTATCAGAGATTGCACATTCTGCTCCATGCTTATTCTTATAGCTAATTGTACCTTTTGGCCCAGTTCAGAACGGAAATTAAACAACTAGATACTATGATAAAAAAAATACAGTTTAAGGAGCACTTACATTGTACTTCAGAGCCCACTCTCAAACTGCAATTAGGTGCACTTTGTGCCCTGATTAACCATATTCGTCACTGTTTATCCAGTTTTGTGTCCTTTTTCTTCAGCCTCCTCCAAAACGATGATATTTGGAATAGTTTTTTGACTTCTAAACTGCACGCTTGAGTGAAGCCAGTTCTTGTGCTGCGAGGCTTGCTCTTTTCTTCTGAGAGATAGGCTGCTTGCCGACTCTTTCCTTGTGCGTTTCCCCGCCCCAGGGCAAGCTATATTTAAAATAATAATAATATCAGAGCCCTTCTCGAAGTGACATAAAAGAAAGAGCACACGCACACGCACACACAAAATAAAGCAGCCTGCACGGAGGAATTACTGATTTCAACAGGAATGGAATTTCTTGCTTGCTGCCTCGTTCGGTTTGTCAGACCTCCCACTATCTGGATGTCATAAACTGCAAGGTAGCAACAGCAGAGCAGGGCAGGGGAGGGCAGAGCAAAGAGGGACTTTTTTTGTAAACTAACAGCTTTTGCAGGGTGTATTTCGGAGTTCCTCTGCTTGGGTGCTTTTTCAATGCACGCTTTGCATTTGCAGAGGATGGCTTGCAAACACAGCTGCATGCAATTACAGTGTTTTACAGGATGCAGGCTTAAAAGAGGCAAAATCTAAGGCTTGCGACGGTAGATACTAGTGAAAAATGTAAGTGCAAAGAGGGGAAATTATGCAAGCCTTAAAAGGAAGGAGCGATATTCAGTCCTGTGCTGACATGTTAATCAAATTGGCAATAGATATTTATAAAAAAATTGGAGTAACTATGGTGTCACGCTCATTTGTCAGGAGGTGGGGGTAACACTTAACCCCAGTAGCCTGTCCTGAGGAAGTGTCCCAAATAAGGCAGTTCAGTAAATCTTACCAATGTGAGTCTCGGAGCACCCACTGAAGCCGGTCTGAACATGTGAGTCACTTTTACAGAAAGCCTTTCGCAATGAAGTTCCTTTGGGGCTGGTTTTGCTCCCAGCTGAGCCCAGACCAACAGCCGTCACAGCACGACGAGGCAGCCAGGCAGTAGCTCCTACCGATGCCCACTTGGGAGTCAGAAATGAGTCATCCCAGCACTTAAATTTCCCAATCCCACAGGTGAGATCAGAAGGCTATCAGGCAACACAAGCTGGTTAAAAAAGGCTGATAATGCTGAGTTTAGCAAGAAATGTTTCAGCCCTGGCAGTCTTGTCCAGGAGCCACACGAGGCCCTTTCCTTCTCTTCTTTAACACAATAACTGAATGGGTCACTATGTTCCCCAAGTGAATTTGGCATTTGTGCTCCAGAGTGTTTGGTAGCTGTCCCCATGAAGATGCCCTTGACGTGAGAACGCAGACCTGCTGCAGAGCTTGGCCTCCACTTCTGTTGAGCATGGCTACTGTGCAAAACAGGGCAAAAAAAAAAGACCCCTTGGCCAGGGCTAGATACAATCCTTTATGAGGAACCCAGGTGTCCTGTTATTTTCTTAGACGGCTCCCTCTAGGCTCTAATGACTCTTTAATGTAACAGTCATGGCTGGGAGGTCCTTTTTTGTAGGTGAATGCTGAAACTGTGGGTCACAGGCTGGTGTTGTCAGCAAAGCCCAGTTTCATGAGGTAGAGCTGTGCACCTTTCTCCCACTCCAAGGATGGGATGGAGGTTTAGGACCTGATCTTCTACTTTCCTGAAAGAATATGCTAAGAAATAGGCTGTGTGTAAAAGCTCTGTGAATCCTGATTTCACATCTGCAGCTCCGTGTAGACCTGAAGTAGATGCCTAAAGGACCTTCCTGTTCCTTACAGAATAGCTTCATCTCCCCTTCACTACAGGGGTGTGACTTTCACTCAGATACTTCACCCTTCCTCTGCTCCAATGACTCATTGAAGACTGCAGCTCTACTCTGGACATCAGGAACATAAAAGGCAAGTGCAAACAGGATGAATGTTGCCTTGTCTAAGACCTTTGCAGGTACAGTCATAAGCTCTTCAGATAGGCACTGCACCATTTCCTTTGGTCTAGCTGTAGACACATCACCGCAAGGTTCGAGTGCCTTCTGAGCGCTACTCTGTCCCTCCAAAAACTTATTTGACATATGTGAAACTGAGGCACAGGTAGATGAAATGTCTTTTAGGTTTGCACATGAAATGTGGATGAGTCAGAAACCGCGTAGCCCAGTATGTCAGAAACAAATCTGTGATCTTACAATGTCATCTAGCACAGTATGTTGGATGTGCTACTGAGCACAAGCATATTGTGTTATTTATCTCAGGATTTTTTTTTTTACTGCAACAACCACCCTTTCCATCTCCCCACAAGAACCTGAAAATGGCTTCCCTTCCATATAATATCATTACAGGAGTCAAGCAACAAAAAAGTAGCCAACCTTCCTGTGCTGAACCCAGTGAAAGGAGGGTATCAGGGCTTCCACAGATGCTCTCAGCTTCTTGCAGAACGGAACATGTGCTCTGCCTTGAAAGAACAGTGAGGTACAACTCCTGGATGTTTTGTCATGTCTAAAGCCAACCTTGCTCGTTGCTGTTCCTAAAGGTGAGTAGGTCTGGAAAACTGTAGGTCCCATGATCTTCCATTTTTAAACAGCCAAGCTTGCACTCCAGTAGCAGCAGAGCGTCACACGCTGCGACCTGCGATCCCAGGCAGTGTGTCTGCACTAAAAACAGACACAGCTGCAGTCTGTCCCAGTCTATGCAAATTAAATGAAATCTTAGCTTAAAATGGTGATAATGTGGTCTGCATTAGACACAAAGCATTCTTTAGAAACACAGCTAGCATTGGAACAGTCTAGCTTTTTAATTTCTGGAAGGCATCAACGTATCAGATTCATGACAGCGCCTCCTCTGTTCCCTAGCTCTGCTTGGAAATGTTGTAGGACATTAATCTGTCCTCTTGGGCAGGGTTTTTAGGCTTGGCATAGTGCACATAACTGCTTCCTAGAAATGCTGCTTTTCAACAATTTCATCTGAAAGAGGAGAGTAAAAAAATCTAGTTTATATAACTCAAACTTAGTGTCCTTAGGATTATTTCAGGTATAAAAATCCTCAGTTTCCAAGTTTGCCATTGCCCTCCTCGATGTTTTGAGTGCATTGTGTAATCAGTAAATGTATAAACTGCAGAGGTTAATCATTCACTCTGACATCTAAAAGTGAGGCAAGGGGAATGTGAATAATTTGTGCTCTGGTCAAGACTACTACTATTTGGTGTCTCTGTTTACATTTATCAGGGGCTGTTGGAGCAGTTAATACTGTGGCGCCTTGAGACGTGAATCAGAGCCTAGTTATTACAAACCAGAACAAATAACTAAACAGCACTGCTCTCTTTTTGACGCACACTCCGCAGTTGAGCTCATTCTGGATCTCTCGACCTTCTCAACCCACGCTGTTGCAGTGAGGTGAGAACAGGTTGACATGACCTTTCTGAAATCCGCGCAGGAGCAGCGTCCCTTACCCTTGCTGCCCACAGGTGATGATCCTGAGCAAGCTGAGTGTTGTGGCACCAGCACCCTGTGTCCTCCTTAGGGCCACGGGTCCTGGTAACTGAAAACCTGTGGTGAGTAACTGGTGTGTTGTTGTGGGGTGTCTGCCGTAAAACTGGTTGTCTGTATTGATTTGGTCTGGACTGCTTTTGAATGAGAACTGAATATTAGAAGTTGAGGCTGAAGGGGAAGCTGGAATAACTCAGTTTAGCTATAATTTCTAAGTGTAATATATACTAAGCAATCCGTAATAAGCAAATATATATCTCATACATATATATAAAAATAACTGAAAATCTCTAAACTTTCATGTCTATCCCACATGCAAATGCTAGTTTCAGTCTCTGTTCAATCCCAGCTGAAGCTGTGGTTTACCTCTTACTTTTAAAAGGCTAATTGTCTCGTTCATCTAGGAGTTTTGGAAAGATGTGCAGTATTGCTGGTCATTTGTAGGTTGTCCTTCTTTCTAACCACATGCTGTTCTTTCAGGATCTGCAAGTTCCTTCCCATACTTAGAGTCTCAACAAGGAGGTAAACGTGGGAGAGAACCTGGAGCACCTTAAGGGACGTCTTTTATCTGCCTAAACCTGTGCGCTGAGATCAGTACCATTGCACCTGCAACCACTTTTAGGTTGATGCGATTCCAGTGATTCCAGGGGAGCTGAATGGAATTGCTGTGGCATAAAACTGATGTAATGACTAGTTGGCTGGAAATTAGAGTGGGAATTTTTTTTCTCGTGTGCAATTTCAACTATTTAAACATTTCTTTTCCCATATCAGAATTTTTTCATGGGAGAAAAAGTGCTGAAGAACTTCAGTTTGGAAGTATCCAAGCATTTTGCTTCACTCCTGTTGATCTAAATGTAATATTTTAATATTGTTGAATTAAAAATGTTTTCTTGTGAGCCAGCCAACTGGCTGAGATGCAAATTGTCTTATTCCCTTATTCTCCTGGGCAATTTAAATCTACCATAACAGCAAGCCCAGAGGCAGTTTCAAGTTGAACTGAGTTGAAAAAAAATATTCCTGTTCAGTTAAAAAATAAACTGAAACATTTGATTTGGGTCAAGCCAATGTAGTAAAGGAAATATTTTGTTTTCATTTTCCCAAAGGAAACCTGAATGCTTTGGGCAAAATTAATTTTTTCTTGCATAAAAAGTTGATTCTGTGGAAACTTAATTTCCCACTAGAGGCCACATTGCTGAGAAGTGTCCGTTAAGCTTTTGTGCTGAAGCAATGAATCGCCTATGATGCTTTAAGGAGGAACTCTGCAGTCTTATTTAAGGAAACCTCTCTAAAAATCTATACTTTATGGTGATGAAACCTGAAGGGACACTTTCTTCTTCATGTCTTTCTTTCAGCTGTAAATTAACTATTTATATATCTGACAATAGCTTTTATATCACCAGAGGCCTCTGCAGACATTTGATTTACTAAAACACATTTGGATTTAGATATTTTCATTTCAGCTCCGCTAGGAAGAAGCTGGCAGGTTGGCTGTTCTGAGACAATATTATGCTGTGTTCCGATCATTTGAGTTACAAATTAGCCAGGACCTCTGGAGGTAAAATTTTATTTCATCCGGGCACACATCAGTGCAAGTCCCATGACATAAAGCTCTATATTCCAGCTTTAGTACCAGAATATTTTCCACTATTTTTTTCCTCAATTTAAACTGCCAAGCAGTAGTGAGCATTTTCTACTTGATTTGCTTCAATCTACTGCCTAAAGATGCACCGTCTCCTCTTGCTGCCCACAATTAACACTGGTCGTCATCCAAAGCCTGTATCATCTCAGCTGTTATCCAGTGAAATACCGTCTTTTTAATGGGGTGATCAAAACCATACACCATATTGCAAAGGTGGCATTGTGGGAACTTTCTACCAAGCCAGTATCATCTGTGAGGAGTCTTACATACCTGTTAAAAGCTGTTTTATCCTTTCATCAGGCACTAGACACTGCAGAAGAAGGTGAGCGCACTTCATCCTTCCTTCCTTTCCCCTCCTCCAATAACTTCTATCACTTTGTAAAAGATGTCAAAGTTTTTACTTTTTTCCTGTATTCACTGCTGATACTTACTTGTAACTTTAGATCCCGCAGTATTCAAATTAGACTTTTTTCCCTCTCAAGGTCAGTGCAATACTACAAAAGGAAAACAAAAGCTGGTTCAATTTTTTGTGTTCCAAGCACTGATTTGTCAGTATTTCTCTGGGCTTTTTTTCCCCCTTGTTTCTCTCGTAGCACATAAGCAGAAACGAAAAAGTAGGCTGAATCCATGAGAATCTTGCTACATTACTACTTGGACATTGATGGATGGAGAAGCATTTAAAACTAAAAAAAAATCAATATTGAATCCAAAAAGGTGGGTCACCTCTGCTGGTTTAAGCAGCATTATGCGGTGGCAGGGAGTAACCCAAATATGTTTGAACTTCCCATCTCCCCAGAAGCTCATGGGTTCACCAGCGTATGGCAGACAGTACCAGAGACCTGTGAAACAGGTGGAGACCTGCCAGACCAGCAGGAGTTAAGATTACAAAAATTTTTTCTCTGCATACCTTTCTTGCTCTTCATATATGCCAGAACCAAACAGCTGCAGCCCTGAAGTGATGATCTTAAAAAAATAAATATAGCTGCTATTTGTTACAGGTCTCCATTAAAACTGGCAGGTGACTGCTGTTATGTTTTCCCTCTCTTATTCCTAGGATAGCACATTTTCCAACTTGTTAAGTTACAGTATGCAATTTATAACCATCAAAGTGGAAAACGTTATGCAGCACATGAATTAGCATATGAATGTCTGTTATTGAATGTGTGCTATATTTCTAGAAATAAGCAGTTATTCCTTCTTGGCAAACCTAAGATTTTTGCTATCAGGTTTTGTTTAATTATATTTGACTGATTAGAACAGCTTCAATGGATGCATGCAAAAGTTCTGTAAAGGACAGTCCCCAATAGGTCTAATTTTGTGTGAAATTAGGCAAAGTTGTTGTCTTTTTGCAAACATAGTCCAGCATTAAATCAAAGTTGTTTGGGCAATGTGGACTGGCAAGAAGGTGCAAACTTGTGACAGAGAGACACTGTCTGATTTGATGCTTAAATATTAGTCATGATACTGTGACTGTGGCTTGTCAACAGTGTTAGTTTGCATTATAGGCTAGGATCCAGTCTGCCTATTTAATATAGATATCCACCTAAATTGTAGGTGCATAGAAAAACAGTTGCCATAATGGAAAGCCAATTGAGTCTCTTCCATTGAGAGTCAACAGAAAAACTTCCATTGATTCTGTGTCAGTAAATCTGGGGGCAGTCATTCACTGGACCACTGTGCTAGATCCCACCCTTTAATCATTTAATGTAAGATGGTGATTCACATATCAAGCTACAAATTGTATCTTCATAACATCTGGTTCTTAAAACAGTGAAAGCCAAGACAGATCTGCAAAATATATTAAAAGAACTGTGTTAATGCCAGGTATGTAAATAGTTTTTTACATCTAGATGCAGCACCATCTGAACTAGTTAACTCAGCTCAACTGACTGTGCTGAGACTTTGCTGCTTACTTCCAATGTTCTAAATGCTGTATTTCTTGCAGAATGATTTTACTATAATGTAAGGCGTTCCAGAGGAAATGTAGCATCCTTTTGGCTTGGTGGTGCAACTAGTTCCCACCTTCTTTTTTAGATTCAGTTTGTGAACAGGTGCTCTCTATAGAACTCGTGAAGTTCTGCTGTGAATATCCTGGGGAGGTCAACTTGATTTGTAAAAGAAGCTGTTATTATTAACCTAGCTTAATAGACACTGCTTTATCTGTGCTGAATATCACTGGAATCCAAATGTTTTTCTTTAGAACACTTAAGGCAATCAAAACTATTTATTTAAAGCACCAAATCACTTAAGGAAACAAGTGGAATACTACTGAAAGCTAAAACATTTTTCCAGCGGGGTTTGATATTTCTGTAAACATTTTGGCTTTAATTTTCTTCCTACTCATTTTTGAGTCCACCAAGAATCCCAATATGAAGTTTTCTACCAATTTCCACAGGGATGCAAGTACTGTAAGTTGGAGTACAAGTGGAGAACCTGATCACTTTATGTAGTGTAATTTATACCCTCCCACACTGTAACGTATGGCTGAACACCACTGCGTTGTGGAGTGCAATAAAAGACTGACTTCTTATGTCATAGTCTTTTAGGAAAATCCACACTCATTGGGGATCTCCATGTCTTACACGTTGGTATCTTACAAACATGGGCTACAGCTGAGCATCAGAGCTGTGCAGGACAGGCACCAGAATCCCTGAGTGCACCTCTGATCTCAATGTTAAATTAGCTTTATTGAAATATCTCTTTTAAATGAACTGAGCCTGATGTCTCTTTTGTACTGGAATATGCCTTCTTAATGATGCTTCCTTGAAAGCTGTTGATGAGAGGAAAGAATGAGGGAATGGTCATTACCATTAGGAGTATTAAAGTCTTGAATAGTAAAAGTTATTGCCTTTCTTCCATTTCTTTATAATGTCTATTAATACAATATAGGGCACTGCAGCTTTCTGTGGCACACACAGAGTCACTGAACTAATGCATAGATCACCCCCTTGCACACAAATAAAGCCCAGTTAGCTGCTGGTCTGCCTGGTCATCCCTGAGAAAGTCCTGAGAGACATGCTGGCATGACCCACTGCAATAAAGACGTATGTGTCTAGGCATAGGACTAGGACAGAGCAGAGTACTTCCCACAGCCTACGTATCCCTCATGAGGATGGCTGCTATCATATTATGTAGCCTTGGCAGCTATCCCATACATGTCCTTGTGCGAAACCATCAAGGAAATACTTCATGAAGATTGCCGGTGCTACTGCAGCAAGGGTAGGGAGGATGCATGAGCACCCTCGGGCTGCCCCATGGCATGGACAGGAGGCATCCAGGAGAGCCCTCTGCACTGACAGTGTTCCCTGGGATGCGCTGGCAGATACAGGGTGGTCATAGCCCCAGCGGTCCATTGACTAACTGTGCCCTGTACCACAGCTCTCACGTGGTGAGAAGAGGCACAGAGAAAAAGGAAGGTGTTTTTAATGCAGATGTGAAAGCAGATGTTCAGGGTGATAAGGAGGAGAGATACCAGGAGCAGCGGCTGCTATACAGTGGTAGGACCTGCAGAACAGAAAGTAAGGGGTATACAGGAGGATGAAGAAGGATTTGATGTTTGATGGGTGAAGGGAAGAAAGGGGAGGGAACGAAGATCTATCGGTTATGGTGTGTATATTCACGAGAGTCAGGTATCAGGCATGCAGAGTCAGATGAGTCTTTGACAAAACCTTCCTTCCATCTCCTGTGGCCAGTCCTTTGTAAGCCTAGGAATGACCCTTTCCCACATCCATGGTTTGAAGTTTGTTACTTCAAATGCAAAAACTCACAAAGTAAAAACCTGAAGATTATATCTCTGTCCAAAAGAGTCTTTAGGGTCCTGGAGGCCTCTCTTTAAAGTTTTAATCCTTTCTTGGCTTTCATACACTGTCAAGTCTTTATTTTAATGCCCTTTTTATCCTCCAGTATTTCTTAGACTACTTTATCTCCATGTGTTTGTCAGGCATGATGTAGAAAGAAAAACTTCTCCAAGTAACTTAGAGCCATGTCCCTGTTTGGACTAAGGAGAGCTTGGCAGGGGAGTACAGTATCTTTCAAACTGCTGGTCAATCAACATAAATGGAAAATCTCCTGTTTTCACTCCAGCGTGTTTCCAGGTGTGGGAGGGAAACGGCTTATCTGAGCCATGTTCTGCAGTGGGGTAGAATCTGGTCCATTGGGATCTTCTTACTGCCATTTCTCAGGGCGCTGTGCCAGTATGCGTTCCTGTCCGAGACTGACTTTTAATACCTCTGACACTGGAAATCCAGTGACAGCCTGAGAGAAAACAGCAGAGAACCTGCCTTTGTAAAGGAAGGCTTGGAACAGACGTGAGCTTTCAGTAGAAACTATGTGTTGGCAAGAAGTCATTATTGCACAGGTTATAATGGGGGGCAAATTCAGAATAGGGATTCATGATCTTCTGTTTGCAGAGGCAGGCTCCTGGTGCTACTGGAAGTCCCACCATGGACTGCTTGGCCAAAGTTAGAGGCTGAGTGTTTATATGTGTCTGGTTGTATTTATAGGGAGCTTTTGGATTGCACAATCCATAGGAGAAAAGGCAGTAGGAAGAGTGTGTCTCCTTTCCCGGTTGCCTTGTAGGAAGATTTATTATGAACACAACTCATTTATCACAGTGTATTATTTATTACAGTCAGGAGGTGTGTGTAGTTTGGAAGTGAGAAGGACAGAAGTGCCTGCAGGATGTTGACTTTGGAGTGATACGTCTGCTATAAGGAGGTTGTTTCTGCCATTTGCGCCTTATACCTTGTCCCCAGGAAACACACCAGGAGGGAAACAGAAATCAAACTGTTCTGTGGTGCTGGAAAATTTCAAAGTTATGAGACATACCTAGCACATGCTAGATAGAATCAATACATCACACAGAAGAGCTGCAAGCATTGCACCGAATTGCTTCTTTGAAGTTCCGTGTGTAGTGTTTAATGTAACGCGTGGCATTAAAATGCAAGATTCAAGCCAGAAGTTTGCCTCTGAAAGTAAATCAGGCATCCACCCAAACGCCTGACAGGAGATGAGCCTTGTATTTTTTTCTAATGGCCAAAACCCCTGGGCCCTGCCAGCCTGGCAGGGTCCGAGTCCTGAGTCAAGGGCTGCTTCGTGAATGCCTTTTTCCTGTAAATATGTGCTTAAATATCAGGCTGCTAAACTGGTGCATCCGGCTTGAATTATCTTGTGCTGGTGAGAGGTGAACAAAGAAAACAGCATGATCCCAGACAAATAAAGGAAGACTTCATAAAAGCAAGTTCTTTTTCATAACAGTGAATTCTCTGAAACCAATTGTGTTCCCACTAACGTAAACTGAATGGAGAATCAGGCTGTCACAAAATGTGAGCTGGAGAATGTGGGGCAGAAGTTTCTGCATCAAGATGCATGAACTGTCTTAGTGCCTCTAAGTACTAAAAAGGGGCAATACAGGCCTATTTTACGGGCTGCGCTCTGCAAAGTGCTTTCTGGCACGGGGACACAACACTTACTGGGACTTGTAGGTGGTTCTCCAAAAGAAACAAATGAGTGCTACCCACCTCACTGTCCAGACTATGGAAAATTAGTTTATAGGCAGTCATAGAAACTAGAAATCACTCTGGTGCTGTACAAAGGCCCTTCCAGGAGGCCAGGAGCTCCAGGAAAGTGCAACATGAAGCTGGAGAACAGTGCATTCTCCTGCCTGCAGCTCCCTGGGAGAGGGCTCCCTGTTTCCCCATCCTGCTGCTGCTGTTTAGATATGTTGTTCCAAGTTCCTGTAATGTCCCTGCCACCCATGTTTGCTGGCAAGTAAGAGCAGTCAGTTCCGTAATGTCCAAACCAACTAGCAAATTAGTGTCTGAAGTCTGCTTTCTGGGTGCCCCCCGCAGCTTCTGGGATGAGCTGCTGCTCTGGGCTCACGTACACTCTGTAGCTGCTGACTTTTGCGAGATAAGCAGCTCAGTGCTTGCACCCTGTGTCTCTGTTTTGTGCACGCTCCCTGATGAAGAACAGAAATGAGCCATTAGATTCAAAATTTGAAAATCAGAAATGCTCCAGGGTGTATCATCAGCTGGCAAAAAATCTCATCATTACACTGCTACTACAGCATCCACCTTATTTGTGCCTCCAACTCAAATGCGTGAAACTTAATTACACAGTAATACAACTCCAAGACAGATTTGCCATATTGGGATAGGAAAACCTTTTGAAAAAACACTCCTTCATTAATAATTGAAGCAGCACTCGTGCTGGCAACAGAGGAAAGCAAAGTGATGCCAGTCTGTGGGACACAGTACAAAGAAGCAATCTTAAACTGTTTTAATAAACCTTTACAAATCTTGAGTTTGCGGTCATTTAATCCAGAACATGGAGTCAACAGATGGAAGAATCCATTAGATCATCTGTTGTGTGTCCCTGGCAGTGCAGGACTGCTGCAAGCAGTGTGCTTCTGTTGAATCAGTCTAGTTCTCCAAACCCCAAGCAATGGGAAACCCACTTGCTGGAGTATCTTCCTATGTAAAGACTTCTTCATTTTTCCCTTCCACAATGGGGAGTTTAAATTCATCTTGTGATTTCTTCCACTGCTCCTAACTGCATCCCTTCTGCTGAAGGAGGTAACTCCCCTTGGTGTTCAGACCCTTCAAATATTGATAAGAAAATCACTGTGTCCCTTTTCTTTTGCAGATGTGTTTAAGCCAAGTTCTATGCATATTTAGCCTTTTAAATCTTTCTTCCTGCAACCCCCGCATCCTTTTTGCTGCTCTGCTTTTAGAATTTCTCACTGTGCATACGTCTTAACATTTCAGCTTTGATGGTAATACAGCAGTCAGGACAGGTTTGCCAAACCCTTGCATCCAAAGTGGAAGATAATTAATCCTATTGTTCTTCCATTTTACAATTGGAGATAGACAATTTGCTTTTGCTTGGACTCTTTTCCCACCGCCTTCTGGGCTGGAACAGATTGTCCCCTCCAGTGCAATTTCAGCCACATTCAGTCCTTGAAATTGTATTTGCAGCTTTTCCCCTTAAAAACAGGGGGAGGAGGGAAGGAGAAAAAAGAGGAAGTGAATTAGGAGCTTTTGATGTTTCATTCCGTCATTAACCCTGTCAGTGCTAAAAGGGTTTGGGAAAAGTCAGGCATGGGGGGAGGCTGGTGACAGGCAAAGGGGATAAAGCAAGGCAAATTCTTTGGAGGGCCGATGAGCATCAGTGGAAAAAAAGCACTTTTGAGCGGGATGGCTGCAGAGGGTATAGTGAGGATTACATTAGGAGGCTGAACTGGGGAGGCCAAGTAGGCAGGAGGTGACAGGAGGAAGAGATACGGAAGTGGCAGCTGATGGGAGAAAGGGATAGTGTGGGAGAGGGAAGTGGTGTAGCACTGCTGTCAGCTAAATTTATCACCTGCTGGATGTGTAGCGTGAGAAAAGCAGACTTCATGGTGCAGCAGAGAACATGGGAAAGCTGGATTTGTAATCTTGAAAAAGAGCTAATGCTCTAGGAAAACCTTCTGAACTGGGAATAGGTCTTGATATAGGATGATGTGGCATGGTGAGATGGAGCAGAGTGAGTAGGCATTAAAACAGAAAAGCCTTCCACCATTGATATAGCAGGGCACTGTAACAAAGATTGGCACAGGTAAGAGTTTTAAGGACAAAACTCCCCTCAGGGAAGCAAGAAGATCCCAAACTCTAAGGGGAATCTCTATTCAAGGATTCATCTTTTAGTTTATAGCCCTAGATGGGGAATACTATGCTATTACAGAAACATCCCTCCAGAGGAGAAGCCCAGGGATGTGCATCTAATGTGGTAGGAGCTAAAATATTTGGGTAAAGTTGTGAAAACAACTTCATCTTCATGGATCCTGCCTGTTCCTCCAGGATGACAGGTATTCTGAAAAATATTCACGGTCACAATCAGCATAAGGAAGTCCTGTATGTCAGTTGGTTTGGATTGTAGCTCCATGATGCTTAACGGTCACAGGAATTTCCCAGGGGAGGACAGACAGAGAAGCATCAAGCAACCTACTAGGGTTTGCAAGCAACCTACTGGAACAGATTAACATGTAAAAATAATGGTAGGTTTGGTTTGGTTTGGTTTGTTTCTGAGCAATTTTTATGCATTTCTTCAGCCGCCCTCTTATTGATAGGTTTTTAGCCACATTTCTGCTTTTTTTCTTCTTTAAATGTGCAATCCAGATTTTCCTGCTGGAAATAGTCTCCAGCAAACAAGTATTTAAGTGTTAAGCAAGCTTGACCCTTCCTGTTTTAAGTCTTTGGCACTGCCACACCCATAAGCATCCAGGGCAAAAAGTGAATATAATTTCCCAAAGCGTAATGATAGAATTTCCCAAACAGTAAGCGAGTTTGAGTTAGGAAGTTCCTTTTTTGATTACTTAATGGCTTGCATTCATTACTCATAGTGGTGTCACCGTCCCTTGTTCCAGCTGCGTGTGTTTGGGCAGGCTTTTGGACAGTGCAAGCAACCTCATTTTGCAAGATGCTTTGTGTTCACAGTCCAGCTGGAGGTTCCATAGTATATAGATGGGCATTTTCATATGGGTTAACTCCATGTCTGCTTGGGCACAGGAGCAAGGGGTTGGCCAGTTCCTCCACGTGAAGAAATTCAGCAGTCAAAGTTGAGGGTCTGTGAGTGATTGCTGTGAACCAGCAGATATCCCCTTTCCTGTTCCGGGCAGGAAAATATTTAGGTGCTTACCCTGTCCTATACCTACAAAGAAATGGGCAAAACAAAGCAGGACTGCTCCTGAATGTAATTCTGACAGTTTATTTATACCCAAGCACCTCCAGAAATGTTGAATTGTTCTTGCCTTGTGGGAAGAAAAATGGACTTATGCTTGGGCAGACTTACAGGACAGATTTTGCCCAAGGGATGCCTGGCCAGTGGCATGTTCATATCTATACCTGATGCACCTGCTGATCTTGGCTTTATCAGTATATTTTATAAGTTACTGAATGTGTTTTTCTTGAAGAATTCTGTGCATTTGGCCACCCTAACTTTGACTCTGTTCAGTCTCTCGCCATGCTGGTTTTCTGACTGCAGGTACTCCCTGCCACAGAAGGGTCTTGAGAAATTGCTTCTGAAAACTGATATGAAATTGCAAGGAGTCCCAAGTCTCTGCTTCCCAGATTTCTTTACAAAATATTATATTGGATCTGGTACTATATTTTACAAACCACACTGGAACAGCTTAATAGTACAAGCTTTGTCTAAAATAAAATTTAAAAAATCCTCTTTTGGTTTGAAAAAAAAAATAATCTCTTTTCTCACTTAGAATAAGGAGTAAATCTTCTGTCTGGAGTGGCAACTGGTCAAGCTACAAGGCTCTGACAGTAACAGAGAACGTTCTTCTGCCTAAAGTTTTATTTGGGAGGTAATCACTTTAACTGGTGTCTGCTTAAGGGTTTAAAATTCCCAGTCTCTTCATTCTAGCATAGCCTGATCCGAAGAATGGCAGATCAGCAGGCAGAAGCCAGGCTAAGAAGAGGCAAGACCTTCAGCTATGACCTGTTTTGGCTACAGCATTGTTGGAAAGAGAGGTACCACCCTAGAAGCCATGCAGGGATGACAGTCCCGTGTGAGAATTGAGTAGGACACAAGGCATTAAGAAACAGCAGTGATAAAGCACCAAACATGGCCTGAGAGAACAGTTTGAGTAGATGCAATCTGAGGAGGGCTTACTGTGCGAGGAAAGGTGTCGACTAGCTTATCCTTGCTGGATATTTGATGCAAAAGCACAGTGAGGCATTTTTCGCTAAGCAAATCCAGCATAGAGGGGTTGGGAATGAAGGGCCTAGACAGGACTGCTTTAATTTTCATCTGTGTAAAAGGCTGGTCCTCCGAAGCCTCTTCTTACTGAAAGTGAAAGCAAGGTGGGAATCATACATAGATTTGAGGGTTGGTAGAGTTTTTTCACCCTGGTTTGGTTGAAATAGTTGGGGCTTCTGTGTTTGGTTTCCATTCCTACCTGGTGAAGTGGTGTAGAGTGAAGATGGGGTATCCCTCTAGAGACATATACTACCTTGGTGTTACTGTACAATGAAAACAGAACATATCAGGACTCCAAAAAAAGCAACAAGTAAGCGTAGGGGCTTAAATCAACAGGAAAGATTCAATTTAGTTCATTATTAGTGGAGTTATACAAGAAGACACAGTAGAGACAGGAAGTATCTGTAGAATTTGACACAGAAGAAATGGAAGTAGCGAAGTCTAAGCAAGGAAAAGGGTGGAACAGAAACAGGTTGGAGGCAGAGACAATTTTTCTTTCACTGTCTTACCTCCTTGCCTTTCTGGAGAAATCCACCACAGGGAACCTTGTGACTGAGGATTTTAGAAAAGACACAGATGTCAGCAAATGTTTTGCATTGAATTAGACTCAATGTCCAGAGAGGTTTTTTTCTCATTTCTACCATCCAGCTCTAACAGTGACAGTCTAGAAGATGGCAACAAACCCCTAAATTCTGCTGTAATTTTTACTTGTACAGTCATGGTGAAACTTGTTCAGAACAACATTGGTCTGAGGATACACAGAGAATACCAATTTCTGACATTTCTTCTTCCATCAAAATCAGATGAAATGCAAAATAAATGTACCAGTTACAGTATTAAGGTATGATTTATAAAAACTACAGTATGGTCAGTGTAATTTCATACTGTTTTGGTAATGCACATGCCTAAATCATTTGTGTTTTTTACAACTCCCTATCTTTATTTTCAGATTAAGTCCGTCACAGTTTGTAGCATTTCCAGCTAAGATATCATCCCCTGGTTTAGAAAACTAAACTAATCTTCATCTCATGGCAACAGCTCTGGTTGGCATCCTAACACTGCTGTTGCCAAATGATTTTGTGATGTTACACATTCATATTAAGCTAAATTAGCAGTAGGAGTTATGCACTGAAGTTGCAGTACATATTATCACCACAGAGTGGGAAATTGTTTGACTGAAATGATGTCCTATTTAGCCACAGTGGGCAGCTCATAAGCTGTTCAGGGCTTTGCGCATGGGAAACTTGCAAAGGAATTTAGGACTGAAAAAATAATACAGCGATGACCATGCCCTCATCTAGCATATAATGGCATTGCCACTAGAGCATGCAGCCCTGATCTGAATGGGGAACGAGATGTATAAGACTCAATGCATTAATCTTGCAGGTTCACTTGCTGGCATGGATGAAGAGAGGATGGTGTGGTGCAGTGGTATAGACCTCACAGTGTCTTGGAAAATTCGCTGCCTAGCCATAACTCTTCAGTTACCAACCTGAATTACACAAGGTCATATCTTGACCTTAAATGATAATCAATTACATAATTAGTCATTAACATAAGATATCTACTAGGGCTGTTTGGAAAAGAAAACGTTCTTTAGAAAAATATTGAAATTTTGTTGGAAAAAAGGAATATATATTTGATTAAGAAAAAGAAAGGTTTTTCCTCAGAATCTGTAAGTGTTTGAAAGAGAGCAAAGCTTTCTGCAGAAATATTTTGTTTAACAAACCCCCTAATTTTCCCATTACTGCAGAGTGTGAATGGAAAACACTGGATGAGTCCCAGTGCTTGGGAGTGGATGATCTTACCAGACTTCTGTATGAGCAGAACCATGAGCTCCCTTCCCTCCAGGGTCTTTATTCAGGAACAGGCAATGAGAAGGTCGCAGCTGAGGACTTCAGATGCAACAGCACACACACACATTTCAACCCACCAGAGAAGACAGTGTTTACTTCCATAAATGTGCTTTTGTGCAGGTGGCTTAAAACAGCATTTACCTCTTTTTTCTTTTTCCTTTTTCCCACCTCTGAAGCCATTTCATTTGTGCACATTCACATCTAGACTGCTTTTTGTTTTAGAGGGAAGGCTTTATAATTGTAATCCACAGGGGCTCAGGACCTCACAATAGGTATTAAAAATATTTTTTTGACCTTTTTAATATTATACCAAATGCTGCTAAGCAATTAAGGCAATAAATCTGTGTAAACTGAATGTATAATTCCTCTTAGGAATATAAATGTGAGAAAATTAAATGTCAACATCTACCTTGGTGTTTACAAGTGAAGCCATAGAATGTGAATTCATTGCCTTACCTGAATTCCAATTTTGTATATATTGCTGTTAGAGGGACTTTTTTTTTTTTAAAAAAAAAAATGAGTTCCGATACATAATCTCTTTGGTAGCACTGAATGTCCCACTTGTGAGGAATTTTCTCTGACACTGTTTACTGCTGATCCTGTAGAAGCAGGCACAAAACCAGCTTGCATGGTTTTAAGCGGAGCACAGTGTCAAAGACAGGGTCTCAGGCATGTGAGAGTTGAGGGCAGTTCCCAGCTCTGGCAGTGGGTAGCCTGGGCCGCATCACTTCACCTTTTAGTGTTCTGTTTCCTCTTACAGTATTTCTTGTCTCATTTGACTTAGAAACTTCTGGAGGCAAGAACTGTATCCTAGTCTGCTTTTATACCACCCCTGGTGCCATCAGGGGACCGCGTGCTCAGCCCCAGACTCAGCTGAGGCTTATACATGGCACATAAACACAAACACTAATAACACACACTGCCCACGCCTGTCTCCCCTTGCATTGGGAAGGAAAGAGGAAAGGAAGCAGGAGCATTTTTTGCATTAAGGCACCATCTAGAAACTCCTACTGTTTGGAGCTGAGGTCCTGATGACCCAAGAATTCACCTCAACTGAAAAAGATAAAGAAAAATCCTCCCCTTGACATATCTTGTTGACAGAGTGCTGATTCCATCTCAAGACATGGTGGTTTGGGGTTAAAAGGTTGTTTTTGAGAGTTTTGTAATTTATTATGTCTCCTCAACTAGCTAGTCCTGCCAGAATACAGGAGGAGCCTCCTGTTATTCTAGTGTAGACCAGTCTAGTGGTTCTTCGCTGTTTTACTGAATTTGCTTTACTTAGCACAGTAAAGGGAACTGGCAACACTTCTGTGGACATCACTACTGCCTCGTCTACCAGTCTGTGGATCAAGTGGCACAGCTGCATGATAAAGCTGAGAAGAATATTTCCTCATCAAAATGTGAATCTTTTCCCCTTTCATTGATTTTTTTTTCTTGACAGTTGATGATCAAGTTGGTGTAAGCCTAATTAACATTTCCACCATTTAAAAATGTGTTAAGAAGGGGAGAGTTTGATTTTGACATTCTATTTTCTTGCATTTTTGTGTTACTAAAATAATAAAAATGCAGTGGATGCCACTGTCTCAGACTGACATCCTCAGAGAGAAATAACCTTGCTTCTGGTGCTGGCCGAAATGCAAGCAGGAATAGCATCTGTGAAGCCAAGCCAATAACCCCCCTTTCTTGAGTTTCAGAAGCAGATTCACTCAAATCCAATTAAAAGAATAACTCTGTGAATTAATTAAATTGCCCTTCCACTAAAGCTGAGGCTTAAATATTTTGCTGCATTTTACAGAAAAGCCAAATAACTTTTATTGGATAAAGGGTGAACTGAAACAGAGTTTCTGCCTTTGAGGTAAGCTGGGAATTGAGTGCTCAGCTCAGATTAAATGGTAAACTTGACTATTTCCATGTAGTTCCTTGATGGGTTCATCTGTACTTGCAAGTACTTGCGTGATTACCTTAGTCACCAGCTACAGGAATGAACTGCTTCTGAGCAGCTGTACATTGATAATCACCTTGCACGCTTTTGGGAGGAGACAGTCTCTTTCCAGCAGACTTTCTGTTGGCCACATGTCAAGTTCCCTGAATCCAGCTGTGCAATGCTGTGGTGGGTTGACCTTGGCTGAGGGCCAAACACCCACCCAGCCACTCACTCAGGCCCCCTCCTGAACAGGACAGGGAGAGAAAACTGAAAAAGCTCATGGGTCAGGGTAAAGACAGGGAAATTGCTTGCCAATTACCGACACGGGCAAAACAGATACCACTTGGGGAAAATCAATTTAATTTATTGCCAATTAAAAATGGAATAGGATGGTAAGAAACAAGGACAAAAACTAAACCATCTTCCCTGCACCCTCTCCTTCTTCCCAGGTTCAACTTCACTCCTTCATTCCCAACTCCTCTACCTCCTGTTCCCCCAAGTAGCGCAGGGAAAATGGGGAATGGAGGCGGGGGAAGAGCATTTACGGTTGGTCTGTAACAGCTCTTCTCTGCTGCTCCTTCCTCCTCACCCTTTTCCCCTGCTCCAGCGTGGGTCCTTCCCACAGGCTGCAGTCCTTCAGAATAAACATGCTCCAGCGTGGGTTCTCCACGGGCTGCAGCTGCCTTTAAGGCACATCTACCTGCTTTGGTGTGGGGTCCTCCATGGGCTGCAGGTTGGATATCTCCTCTGGCATGGGGTCCTCCACAGGCTGCAGTGTCGATACCTGCTCCGATGTGGTCCTCTCCAGCACCTCTCCAGTACCTCCTGCCTTCTTACTTCTGACCTTGGTGTTCACACTGTTCTTTCTCACTTTATTTTTTTTCTCTCTGTCTGGCATTTTTTGCCCTTTCTTAAATACCTTTTCCCAGAGGTGCCACCACCTTGGCTGCAGGGCCCAGCCCTGCCCTGTGATGGGTCGGTGGGAGCTGGCTGGAGCTAGCTGTGTTCAGCTCAGGGCAGCCCGGGTCTCTCCTCACGGAGGCTTCCCTGCAGCCCTCCCCCCTCCATTAAAGCCAGGGCACGGACACTGTACAAAAGCTCAGTGAAAACCTGCAATTCCAGCAATTATTCTAGCAATATTCCTGCCTTCCACGTGCGACAAAGTTCATTAGATGCTTTCCCAGCTTAATGTAGCCATTAAGTTCGGTTGGGATCACATTTTCCTCACTCACAGAACATATTCCCTTCCCCGTGCACAGGCTTATGAAACTGGGGACACCCCAGTTTTGGATCTCTCTTCAGTAAGGTATATTGCTTCCCTTCAGAGGTGATGAAGAGTTCTGGGTTTGCTGATGGAGGTCACTTCTCCCAGGCATAGGTGTGCTGTGAAGGCTGCCAACAGGAAGCTATCATAAGAATTTCACACTGGGATAAAAGAGATAGATACTCTCTTACAGTTTTAATATTCTACTAGAAACTAGCGAACATTTTATAAGCAGACTTTTGAAACCTCTGTCAAGAGTTGATAATTAATAGAGGCACTCCTGTGCACTGATATGTTGTTCCCTGTTCAAAGAACTATACTATAATTAGCTGCACTCAACACAATTTAGAGCTTCAAGGGTTGGTGAAAACAAAAATAATTCTTACCTACTTTATGCTGATTCACTCTTTGCATAATGCTGGGCAATAGCAATGCCCCTTAAAGTTAAGAGCACCCTTACTGCGCATCTAATCCTTCCATACTTTTTGCAATATTAGCTTTTAACAGTTGTTTACACACCAATTGGGCTGTAATGGATACTCTCTGAATCACACACAGAGTCAGAGCAAAGGTTATAACCATCACACTGATGTTTTATTAGTGAAATCAAAAATTATAAGAGGGGTTGGGTTGACTTGGTTTTGGGTTTTTCTTTTTTTTTCTTTTTTTTTCCCCCAAAACTCTCTCCTTGTTGAATAAGTTTTACGAAATAATCTGCATAGGTATATAGAATATGACTGAGAATAGTATCTGAGAGCAGAGGGTTTTGTTAAAGCTGGGAAATTGCAGTGATAACAAAAGAAATACTTCCTTATCTAATCACTATGTACATTTTGCTTAAAGAAAAAAAAGGATAACTGAAGTCTAACGAAAAGGCTGGACTAGAATTTAATTTGTAAGTCAAATCTCTTCAAACATTGAATTTTATGAAGTATTGGAAATTTAATTTGACATTTCCTAGTTGCATATCAAATTAGTACCCTACTTATATTATTACTACATCCCATGTATAGTACTATACATCTACTATATATAGCATATTTGTGCATACTTCATATATAGATATGCAAAATATTTCTCAGTGGTTAACTCTGGAATTAGTGGCTCTGGGGAGTTTTAACCTATCTTTGTAAAGGTTTTGTTCCTTTTTCTGCGGAATTGAGGTAGTCTTCTGTCTTAAGACCCTAAAAATATAAGACCCCAAAGTACATTCTACAAGAAACTTAATTTAGGAATTCATGCAGACAAAAGACAACTACCAGACATGCAGTATGCAGACCCTTGTCAATACCAGGACACTTAGGAAGCTGCTATGAAATCTCTGTTTCTACAATTGAAGTCTTTATTTTAGAGCTCAGCTGAAAGATGACTATACCAGCTTCTGTACCTGCTTCTGTGAGGCAGTTGGTCAGCTCTGACTCATAAAGAAAAGCCACCCACTGGATCAGCAGGTCACAGTTTCAGGTGAGAATCAAAACTGTGCTAGAGGCAGTTTGGAAGAGCTGGCTATTAATTGCAGCCAGTTCTCAGACTGACTGTCACCAGGTCCAAGAAGACCTCAGTGGTCCCTGCTGCTGCTGCTGCTCCACTTCCAAGAAATGCAACACTAGCGTCCAGCTCAGTAGGTGGCTCTTCCTCTCTGACCTGCTCAAGCTTAGACTCCGAATTCCTAATCCTGCCTGTAATCTTGTATCCTAGCATCTGGAACCAGACAGTATTTAGTGGGCACTGTTAGCAGTGGTCTAAGGTAGGTTGTTGGAAAAATATTTAAGGAACTAACAGAGTTGAAAATAAAAGTGAATCAAAAGCTGACGCTCCAGACATACAGTTCCACCAGCTCTTGGAAACCGCCGCCAACTTGACTGGCGCATGGAAGCTGTGGGACCAAATCGTTTCTTATTAACTCATAGCAACAAGTGCTAACAGCAGCTCATGGGAGGTGTAGGTGTTTGCTCTTTTCTTTCCCTGCCAGCAAAGATTTCTGAATATAGGAAGGAATATATTTCTGAATATATCTCTGGTGCCAGGAGATAGCTAGCTGAAATCCTGTTGTATCTAGGACAGCAAAAGTTTTTGGAGTGCTGTTGTCTTCTCCTGGGAGGAATTACTGTTCTTTATTACATGATAAGCAGAAACATGCACCTTACGTTTTCACTGTAAAATTTTTAGTTTGAGAAGGTTTGGTGCAATGTTATGGAAAAGGAAAACCTCTCAGCTTCCAAATTTTCTCTGTTCCGTTATCTGTCACAGCTAAAGAAATAACATTAGTTTTCTAATTTTTTCCCCAAGTAAGAAGACAAGTAGAAACTAAGATCTAATTCTTCAGAGGAGTTGAAGCAACTCATGACACTTTTTAGGTTTAGCACTGTAGTCATTTACTGTGACGAAGTCCTCTGCTTGTGTAAGGAGAAATGTAGCCATCACCATGCAGTTTGCTGACACTGGCCAACAGAACATATGTCTCTGTTTTGGCAGGGAGATGGCAGATGTCATCCTGTGTGAAGCCTGGGGGAAAAGCAAAGACGTGACCTCAAACTGTACTGCTGTCTTCAGCCTGGCAGTGCAAGCGTCCCTCTGTCATCCAGCCCGCTATGTGTTGTGCCCAACACCTGCATCGCCAAACACTAAGGATGCTGCAGTCAATGGGGAATGTAAATAGCCAGCATTCATTTTGGTTTTGTCCATTTAATTTTGTTCATTTTGGGGTTTTGTGCTCCTGGTCTTCATTGTACACTTGTCTGCTATCGTGAGTGGCTGGCAGAGATGCAGGTTTCATAGGGAAAAGGACGGCAGGGACTATGTGTGCCCCTGTTGACAGGCCATTCCCTGCTTTGTGGGGTGATGTGGCCTGAGATCAGTGGGGTTAAATTTCTGTCCCGCTCTCCTGAAGATGGACTCTTTGTTGACCCTCACTTTTCCACGGTTTTGGAAGCTTTTATAGTGCAACCGCTGAATGCACAGCAAATCCAGTCTCACATGTAGATGTGAGTAACTTCTGATTCAGCAGAGCAGATGCAATTTCTGTGCATGTAGGGAAGACAAATATCCCTCTGAAATACAGAGGGGAGATGTGTCGTGCTGCAAAGAGCTGAGGGCAAATTGAATTTGAGAAGACAGGCAGCGGGTAAAATCTACATGAATATGTAATGCAGGGGGATTTCTGCAGAAGACATTACTGCAAACTCAGCTGTAATTAAACTGCCCACAGCTGCTGTTTCTCTGTCACCTTTGGAAGTGGAAGATGCTTTAACCAGCAGCAAAGTCAAAGGAAAACTTTAGATATAGCCTAAGATCTCAAGTTGCTCACTGTTACCTAAGAGAAAATAGTTTTATTTTATCTTGTCACCTTACAGACATCCATGATCGGAAAGGAATAAACTGCTTTACTTTGGGAAGGCTTTTGACTAGATTGCCTTGAAAACATGCAAAAACCCCTTCATTTTGTATGTGCATCTTGGTGGTTTATTCCCCTTCCTAGTGGGAAGGGAGAGGAAAGATTAAAAAGAAAAGGAGTTTCAGGAGTTTTCAGAGTTTCTTTTGCTTTCTTGCTTTCTATTTAAAGAGTTTACAGGTTTTGCTTTTAATAAGGCAACTATATTTGCTCTTCAATTTTTGGTCAACATTTCCTATAGGAAGAATACTTTTAAAGCCAGCTTTGCTTGTTATGCATCGTTATTTGTGTATATGGCACTCTACACGTCTGCAGGAAGACAAAATCGTTCTGAAGTGTTTGCCTCAGTGCGGGTAGGTGTGGCAAGAAGTCTAGCTTTAAGATACGTTAGTGGAAATGGATGTTATTTTTGCTGACACCAGATAGGTCTCCTTTTGAGGTAAGAAGATAGAGAACTGTAATGCTGCAAAAACTATTTGGGAATATAGAGTCAATGAGTGAAGTGAAACTGAGGTTAACTCAGGGAAGCTCAAATCGAATTTCCAAGGTAGCACTCAAAAAGCGTATCTGAGAAACAGAGTAACTGCATATGTGAAAAAAAGGAACAAGGAGTGTGGGTTTGCAAGCAGGAACTAAAAGCAAATTGATAGCCATGCCATAAAGGCTGGGGATATAAAGGAGAAGCCTAGAACAGAAAGGAAGAAGTATGAGAGGCCATTAGCTTTAAAGGAAAGAATTGCAGCGTGTGAGAAGCAACTGTTTTTTGTGCCTTTTCAGGAAGCATTGGATATAGGAAGACAAAACAATAACCCAAGGGAAAGTGGGCTCCCCAGGTTGCAGGCCACATTTCATACCACCAATGCAGTAAGCTCTTCAGCACTCTTCCAGTTACAAACCAGAAAGGGTGTAGTTCAGGTGCAAGCTCCCAAATTGCTCTCTGGTAAATGACACCAATATAAAATACATTTGTGATATAAATATTTCTTAGAGGCAGTCACAAGAACTGTGTTGCTAAATTGCCAGTCTCATCTTGTAAATGTTTTCCTTTTATTTGTCCTATTCTTTCTTATGAACTTCCGAAGTGAACTACTGGCATTTTATTAATTAAAGATAACAGGCATGAACATGATGCTAGTAGGTTATTAACTTTGTATCCGACTATCCTTCAAATGCTATACTTTACTTTTTGAGGGATCCTGCAGCAAAGTGAGATACTATGATCTCCTTAATCAGAGACTGTAAGGCATCAGAGGTAAAGCTAATTAGGATTTATGAGACTTTGGAAGGAATATAATTTGTATGCGAACACTATAGGTGATAAGGAGTTTCAAGACGATGACTATAGATCTCAGCTGAGCTTGGGTAGCACAGTTTGACAGGATAAATCATTAGGAGTACATTACACAACATTCTTCCATTTCATCTTATTTTCAGTCAGAAGCATAAGGCACAGAAAATATTCTGCATGTGACACAATTTTGTGGCCCACCTTTTGTTAAAACCTAGACTGGGACTGAAGCAGCAATCAGCACCTCCTGCTTAAAAAGCGTTTCTTTTCGGTGAAGTCTCAACTGCTGAAACAGCACCTCACCCTTCAGGTGTCCATCCTGCTTTCCTCTTAACACCTGGATCGTATCTCATCATGAGTAGGCATGTGCTTGCTGAGCATTCACTGGGGACGCTGTCAGAGGAATACAAACCCGCTCCAGTGATTTTAGAGTAAGTGCTCTTGAGAGCTGTTTGAACCATCCCACTAAACGCAGAACAGGTGTTCCATTGTAAAAGTCAGCTTAACATATGGTTTATAGTGATCATATTTTTATATTATATACAGTATAAAATAAAACAAAAGGTGCTTGAATTCTATGAAGGCAGCAAATTGCTATAAGCAGAAATGGAGAGAGAACAGTGATTATATACGAACTGTACTAGACTAGCAGGAAACATTCCCAGTAAAAGGAGAGGAACCATGAAAGGGAGGACTTCACTACTAGGACAGCTGTCTACTTGGCAGCTAATACCAACAGATATCTGATGAATGAAATCTCTCTAGGAGCCTATGGTGATGACAGTAACGTTATTGTGCATTAGCATGCTGTTTCCGTGTTGGGGCAGCTTGGTGGGAGACTCTGAAAGATGACTGTATAGGATTTCTGTTGTGCACAAGTATGAGTTTATGAATGACAGAAATTACTAATACTGGAAGGGACTTGAAGAAGTCCTTTTAGCCATCTCTCTTCTCTGGGGAAGGATAAGCATATGCCCTTGGCACTGCTTGTAGCCTTGTTAAGAGTGCCAAGTATTTCTAAGATCCATGTTTCCACATATCACTACCTTTAGAAGGCTTTTTTCCTTATATTTGGATTATTTATCTCTTGTGACAAAGAACTTTCTGTTCCACACCTGGTGCAAAATGAAACCATCGATTGCAGTCGTCTTTATGAAAACTCTGTTTATATTGGAAGACACCTGGTGGACATGGAAAACGTTTGACCTCTATTTCTCTTTTAATAGTATTTTCATTAATGAAAGGTATGTTGTCATGTCCTTCTTCAAGTCTTTCTATTGTAGATGGAAGAAACAAAATTCTTGACAATCTTTTCTCATCAGTCTATTTTCTAAAGCTCTCAGAAATGGTGTTACTCTCTTCTGGGATTTTCCCATTATTTTTACATTTCTGTACTCCACACAGGTTCTCAACAGTGCTGTGTGGGCAGAAAAATTACATTCTTTGCCCCTTATGAAACCTCTGTTTGTACATCCCACAATTGCATTTAAGTTTCTTGCAGCAGCGTGTTCTTGACTCACATTCAGCTTCTAATCTGCTATAACCTCCAGATATTATTTTTTGCTTTTTCTGTAATGTCTTTCCTTTGTTAGCAGAGACAGTGACAGCTAGCAGTGATACAGCATAGAGGTACCAACAAGTGGTCTGTTTATAAGCTGCTCCCTAGTCTACATAGCTATATATCCTGGTGTAACCTCCAGTCAGGATCTTAAAAGGTAAAGCTATAACAAAGTCCCTAGTCTGGGAATGGGGATTCAAGCCACAGGAAACTCTAAAAGCTGCAAAGTAGCAAACAGAGGGAAATAATTCTGGAGTCAATTTTAAAAACATAAGGCTCACCAAGTCTCCTAATCATGCTTCTCATAGAAGAAAGCAAGTTATATTTAGGACACATATGGTCAAAAGTGGCAGCGATGATTTTGGAGACTGGATTTTGGAGCTGTTAACAGCATTTCAATCATCTGTAAATTACCTGGGAAATCAAAGTCATCAGTTCAATCGTATTAGGTACTGGCAGTGTTCTTGGCTTGTTTCTTCACTATTTTGGGATAGATGTGGGGAAGAGGGTATATCACATACAGAGTCAACGCTAATATCCTGTCTTCCATATGGAGCTCTGTATATTTCTCCCTGATGATCTTGCATGAACCTCAAATTGACTCCTGAAAATTACAACTACAGCTCATCAGTTTAACTCAGTTTCCTGCCATGACAAGGAACTGAACAGTCATAACCAGAGGAAGAAAATTTTGAGTTATTTTGAGATGAGAATAAGACAGTGTGGCTTTTTTAATGAGAAAGGCATCTTCCAGTGGAGGAAACAGACTTTTGTGACAGAACTGTGGAACTGTTGTTTCTTCTGCAGATAGTTTCAGGCTGCATTTCTGTTTAATTGGCGTCAAGCCTAGCATCAAGCCCACTTTCAGAGTTACACTTTCCTCTGAGCTTTAATTTGCGCTTAAAACTACACTCCACTGCCTGCACATTGTCTTACTATTACTATTTTCTCACCTACAAATTTTCCGTTTAAAAAGAAGCTCTGCCCTCACCTAAACTGTTCATCTCCTGGTCCTTCTGCTTCACTGCCACCACTGTAGCTGCAGGGATAAACCCGGACAGTAAGCAATCAAACAGTTGGCAGTGAAGGTAAAGATGGTGCAAGTCTAATGGAGAAACTTACTGGGAACAAACAAAATTGTACGAAACTAAGAAGTGATATGTAGTCCTTTTTAATATGGCCTGGCCCTTATGTTGCCCAGGGAGCAGGGGGTACTTGGGGTACATAGGGTGCCAAGGGGTACATGGGTACCGAGCCGCAAGCTGTGGGTGTATTCAGCACTTTGTTCCATGTGTCACAGGTTCTTTGTGCTGATCACTTTTACAATTTTTCCAGTTCTTCCTTTGAGGCTGGTAGTGCTTACCTCAGCAGCTGTTTTTCCTACGCCAACTTTTGCATTCCTTTTTTTCTCTGCTTCTGTCTTGTTTAGGGAATGGTAAATCATGCTATAGCAGGTACTCTCCTCTGTTTTACTTCTGAGGGTCAGGTTGAGAATAGTAATATATCTGTTGATGTTGGGTAATAACTGGGTTTCTCACACCAGCTGCAGGCTGTTGGCCTACACCGTTACTCTCTTGACTGTCTGTTGTCCTTTGTCTTACCTCTTAATTGCTCTTCAGCTGAGCAGCATTTCCAAGGCTATCATGAAATAAGTTTAGGCGTACAACTAGTTAGGATGCTTTAAAGGAAACAACTGTTTAAGTTCAAATGGATGTTAGTAAGCATACACAGAGAACAATGGCATACATCCCAAGGGAGGTATTGTTTTCCCAAACCATGGCTGCACAAGAAAATGTGTGTTAAACAGAATCTAGCCTTAACTTGAAGTGAAGTCACAGACCTGTCTCTCTGGGTACCTGGGTAAGTCCAAGATACGGTTACTGTCAGGTTTTGGGAATGAATTCCTCATTTTCCTTCTACTTTTAATACGGGGAAAAAAACTCAACTGCAAATAAAAAATTCTTCACTGCTTGTATCAAGTAAGAGAGCTTCGAAATCTCAGTTCTTAATGACTTTCCTCCATGCATGTACCTGACTTCTCCTTGGAGAATATACTCTGTCAAGGACTTGGAGGATGATGTTCCTGGCTGTCAGGGGTCTGATAAACTAAAGCCCAGCTAAAAGAAGATGAGTAGTACCAGAGCTGTTCTGCGAGGGAAAAGGTGTGATGGAAAACCTGCTACCATGAGGCTGTCATCAAGTTAAGCCTATCATAAGGGATGATTACAGTGTGCTACTTGCTTTTCTTGACAATTTTGCTAGAAACTTGTGGCATTTGCAGGGAGGCAAGCAGAAAATGCCTCCCCGCATCACTTTGGACATGCTCCCAGGGCCCAACACACAGCGCTGGGCTCTATCCTGAGCAGTCAGTGCTGGAGTATTGCTGTTAGATAAAAGACATTTGCTAACGCCTTCCGAGAAACTAAAATTTGAAGTCCAAGGTCAGGTCCTTTCTTTTGTTTATTTTTATTCCTGAGAAATACATATATGTATGTTTATGTGGATGTACAAGGAGCGTGCTAACAGGTGTGAGAGGAAGAAGGAGGAGGGAGAGGGGACAGAATGAAAATTATCCTATTTGTTGTTTTTATTCTATTTCCTACAACAGAAACTGCTCCTTTCTTCTCTTCTTGCTGCAGCTGTGTGGCCATTACAGTGTCTACAGTAATAATATGATAGCGTTACTGGCAAATGTAAAGCTCAATTGCTGTAAACAATGATTAAAAGATTGTTGCACAGAAACAGGTGATTTTGTGCACAGCTAGTTGAAATGAATGTACGTTTTTCCCAACCATGTGCTAGCAAAATAAGCATACATGTTTAGGAGCCATTTTCAATTAACATTAGTTTGCTTTTATGCCTGCGCATTTCACACTCCATTAACTGTCAGTACCTTGTATGGAATCTGTCAACATAAAAGCTCCTCTTTTTCCCCTGTGTGCAATGAAAAGCTAAGGAGGATGTGTTATAGAGAGAAATAAATAAATAGGTTTTCTTAAAAAAATTGTTGACTCCAGAGACAATATTTCCAATTGAGAAACTGGCATCTTAGTGAAAAAGTTATTGATGGTAATAATGAAAAAGAGTAGGACAGGCAGCTTTGTGAAACGAATATCTAAGAATCAGAAAGAAACTAGCTCACTTAAACAACCCCCTCAAAATAGGGACAGCTAGTCTGGGTACAGCTTAAGCTGTGTGTGATCATGAGTGAGTGTAGGTGGTCAAGAGGTGCAAACTCATGGTTTCTCAAGAACAGGATTTGTCAGAGCCAACAAATATGACAGGATCTGTGCTAGCAATGAGATACTTGCCTGGACCTCCTGGTGTGGCATGCAGCTTGAGAACATAGTTGCCTACATTTGGGTATCTAACATGTGCCTGTTCCTAAGCTACCTTTATATTCCATTCTTGTAGTTGATATAATCTGAAAAGCTAGTCATCTCTCCCTAACAGACACCTATGTTTGGTCGGCTGAATTTCCGTGTAGACTTCATTGACTATAGTGACCAGAGACTTGAAGAAATGGCCCCCACACAGGTCAGCTGCCCATAAGGATGCCCTAGGATAACTTGGATTATCTCCAACTGCAGATCTAGTGTCATATCTGCTAGTCGTATTTGGATACCTTGGATATACCAGATTATTCTAAGTGACAATAAATGGTTGCAATGAGGCAATTAATTGAAGTCCTAGTGACAGCAATGGCAGTTCTGTGTCTTTTACTTCTGCCCATACAAGATTTTCATGTTGTCCTCATTTTTTTAGTACCTTGTGAACTTTAGCATAAATATTTTCAGATCCTTTTGAGGCAGGGGAAAGTCATCTGTGCCCAGTTTACCAGCTCCTGAGATGTGGAAACTGCATCTAGAGCTACCCTGTTGGAGTACACTGGCACCACGCGATGATGCTCCCCTAGCTGAATTATGTCTAGATCACTTGTCCTGTTTCCTGTGCATTGGGTCAGAACTGGGGAATGGGAGAAAGGAAACACCAAACATTACCAAAAAGAGGAATGTGTCTGAAGATAGTTATGTTTAAACTTTAGATTCCCTCAAACCCTGCCTGATTTGGAAAGTGCTTGGCCTGGCAGGTGTTTCTTTGGTCACACACCCACAGACCAGCATACCTTCTAGAAGACAGCAGGCGTACATACCTAGTGGTCAGAGCACTTGCCAGGTGAGAGAGGCTTATAGTCAGTACTAACAGCTTTGATAGGTCTGTGCTATCAGATTCAGATTTAAGGACTGCATCTGTTCCTTTCATCCCAGCTACTGGATGTTTCCACAAGGAAGGCAGTAAAACCTACTCTTCTTGTGAATTGGCTCTGGAAGCGTAGTGAATCTTCAGCCCTGTGAACTAGCGCAAAGCGCTGAGCTAGACAGCAAAGTTGTAGAGGTCCCACATGGATACACCAGCAGTTCCTTCGTTTCTGCCTCTGGAACAGGAGCACCAGGCACTAGGGTGGCAGGTCCTCCACTTCATAGTTATCAAAGCCTTATGGTACTAAGTAGTATTAAACAGCAGGCACCACTGCTACATCACCCTCAGTTAGGCCTACCTCCTTTTTAGTAGATCTAATAAAAAGCAGCAGTAATTGTCTGCAAACAAAGGTTGCCTCAGAACATACTGGAGAGAAAGGGAATGTTATGTGCATGAGTAGTCTTGTACAACAAAAATATTCTCTCTGTAACAAATAAAACTGATTGTATATACAGCAACACAGATCTGTCGCATCGCTATCCATCATTTTGGAGTACTGTCACCAGTTTGTTACCCTGCTCTACTAACTGTTGTCTTTGCTCTATTTTTCTGTCTTTCACCCTTGATTCATTTTTTTGAATTCGATTCATCTGATGAGGGCCATGAAAGACATACAGGAAGAGGCACATTGGGAGGTTCACACGGGTAGTTTGGTCTCACAGAGGCGGTGGCTGAGATGTTTCAGTACAGTGATCTGTTCCAAAAATCCAGCATGTCCACCACTTGATGACCTTGTCGATTCTTCTACTTCATCTCCAGCCTCCATATGATATCCACAGTCCCTGTCTACTTAAACTGTACATATTTAGGACCCTGCACACATGCCACTATGTGTTGTACTTACCAGGAATGTATCTTTGGTAGATACCTCTACTCAATTTGACTGCATACAATTAAAACCTTAAATCAAGCAAGGAAACTGCTTTTGCTTGAAAAACTTAGATTTACACTTCAACTTTGGAAAAAAGAGAAAAAAGTTAATATAACTGGCAGGTATACAGAGAAACCTGGATGATAGGAGAGTGGGTGGTTCATGAACCTTTAAGGCAAAAAAAAGCAATAGCGTCAAGTTCCGTTTGATATTATGAACGCAGAAATGTTATCAGCAAGCTAAACAAATGAAATAGAATTTGAGGGGCTCAGTAAACAAGTTCAGATATAAACAAACCTGAGTAATGGTTTTTGGAGGTTAAGGAATTGTAGAGGGTGGCCCAGGCGGCCACAGAGTAGAACCCTTTTATTTGGTCACCATCTTTGGTCTCGTTGCTCTTGTAGAAACCTTCAACTCAGCCAGACTGCTCTTGAGTGTTATCTACCTAGCCCTGGGGATTTGAGGGCAAGTGCGGTAGATAAACACCATTTCTCTACTCTCCATCCTTTCAATAACAATTATGCAGGGTATCAGTGTATGCCAACTACCATCTTTGAGGGAAATAAGGAGAAATGGCATGAAAACCAAGGGTAATTTATTATTTAAAGAAACTTTACAGAAATACCATTTTCCTTCAGCAAGTCATATATTTTTCACATATTTTAGCAGGATTCGGCAGTCTGCCCGGTCTGTTTTCGTAAAGAAAATACTATTTCCAGGGTTGCATGTGAGTTAAGACTGGACATAATAAGGTGATTCTTAATCTATACGGTTTAATGAAAAGAAATAACCAAGATTTTAAGGTAGGATGTTACCTATTTCCTAATATAAAACTCCTGAAATATGTATAAATAGCTTATTGAATTGCTCAGTACCCGAAATCTTTATACATGTGTATTTTTTATGATTTAGCCTTTTTTCAGGTTTCAAACTTTCAGTAATGCTTACAATTTCCTAAAAAAGTTAATGTATTATTTTTTTAAAAGGGAGCTAGATCAAATTAAGGTATTGTTGTTCCTCAATTCAAACAGAAATTCATGAGAATTTTCTGTCTCTGAATAATATCCCACTTCCACTTTTACCTGATTTGTCATGTCATGCTTTTAAATAAGAATGGCATCCTTGACCAACAAACCTATTGTTGTTTCTATTGTATTTCGCTTTTCAGTGAAGTCATAAACTTCAGCACATGCTGAGTATTCTAATTTTGAGAGGGTTGTAAAAAGTCTTCAGCTTTTGAGAGAAATAAAAGTCTCCAAAAATATGTCTCCATCTTCCCAAAATTTATCATTTTTAAAGAACTTTAAAGTTTCAGTGCAGAATTCTCAACCATTCCATAGGAACTTATGACAGAAAACTGTTTTAAGAATCTTTCAATCACAAGACATGGAAAGAGCCATGGTGCAGGCTACCCTACCCCATTGCTTCAGATTGATAGAGTTTAGGATCTTCAGTAGTTTTGAAACCTGGAAGATATAGAAAAATTGTCAAAATTATTGCTATACAGCCTGCAAGTTTATCTGTTGATTTTTCTTTTGAATGCTTTGCTGTATTGTCTAGACAAAGACAATTAGCAAGAAGCAACTATTCATTATCCTTCTCCATTTATCTGTGAGCAGAAAGGTGTGTCCCAAAGCCACCTTTAGCATTACAGTGATATGTTGTCACAAATGATGCATTGCCACATTCAAGCTAGTTGACTGCAGTACACACTTTACATTCGCAAGCATTTCTTACAGTTTTATTGGTATCTTGAAAATAAAGGATTATTCCCCTTTCGACCATGCAGTAACAGTTTATCAAAAACATTTTTGTATCTCCATGGTTTGCATCATCAGTGGTAACAGGAAAAAAGTATGTCATTTTCTACATTGGCTTTAAAGTCTTTCTCCAATGAAAGGCAATAATATTTTATGAACAAGGCCTGAAGTTGTTGTCTTAAGATGATAAAACATTTTAACTATTGGAAATCTTGGAATAACACTATTCCTTTTGCTGTCAAACTAGAGTGATCTGCATTAAGAAAATGTGTGTAATATATGGTAGAGAGCTGTAGTGGCCATTGTCTTTTCTTAGCAAGAAAAGTTTCAAAGGGTTTTTTTTGTCTCATGTTAGGAATTATTATGATAATTTACATGCTTACAAGCAATTGAGAAAATGTGTCTCTCTAAAGTACGTAAGTCTTAAGGGAACTATTGCTTTCTCTACTGAACCACGAAAAGTCATTTCTGTACTCATTCCAGGAACGCTCATTCCTCTGTTTCGTCTTAAGGACTGTGTCTTGATTTGTTAATGAAATGCTATTGTCATCATCTCTACTATATCATCAGCCATGTGAAGAAGTATGTACCAACTACTCCTAAATCAATAATACACAGATTCCCACTTGGATATAATCAGTGACTCTAGCCCACAAAGTTTTGGGCTAATAAACGCTGTTTGTGATACAGCCAGTAGTTAGCTCTGCTTTTGATAGATCTTTTGGATAAAGTCGTCTTCAGATATTAAAATGTTCCATGTGTAGTATAATCCCAGCTGCAGCTCTTTGCTTTTGCATTGCTATGGCAGGTGGAATAATTTTTGTAAACAATTTATAAGGAAATTTTATATCCTTTGGTTTTAAGTGTGCTCTGTAGATGTAAACTGATGCTTAAGATCCTGTCCGTAGGCCCTCCCCTCAGACACCAGTGTGGCTTGAGGGTATAAGAGCCATCTTCAGGAAAAAATAGTTCCTCTCCAGTTGTACAAAGTCCCTGTGATGCAACATTTCCCTCAGCTATTCCCGACTCTTTGATGGGTTTCTTGATTTGTCAGCAAGATTCTGAGGCAGTTTCCAACATTTTTCTTCTTCGTGGCATCTTCCACCCCAGTTCTCTCTGAAACACTTCGCCTTGAGGTTGAATGTGAAGGGAACCTATCTTTTTTCCTGGCTCCAAACTCCTCATCAGCCAAGGACAGGATGACACTCAGCGTACAGAGCCCGACAGGGTGGGAGTCCTTCTCTCCTCATAAGCTGAAGAAGTTGGATGAAAATACCCGGAGATTTCTGATAAGACATCTGCCAAGGACCTCTAGCTTCTACAAGTAAGAGGGCTTATTCCCAGGTTCAAAGCTCTACCTTGCACACACTACATACTAAATCTTTGCACTAAAATGTGCTAGAATCTACATAGGACAACTGTTGATCTTATATAAGCATTCATTGACCTTTCTCGAAGTTTCTCACTCACCTGCAATGTACCTGAGCTGTAAGTGAAGGGATGTTCTATATATAAATGCCATAAAATGTTCTAAAGGCTCTCAAACATGAAGTCTCATCTATGATTTTTTAATTTTAAGTGTGCATTTCAGAACACTATTAGAAAAACACAGATTTTCATTTTGGAGGCCCTGTGGATATTTCCATTTAAAAGCTACATTTTATGATGCTGAATGTACTGAAACCAGTATCTAATCGTTACATGACTCTGTGTTGGTCTAGCTTGGTTTCATCGATGATTGAATCAATCTTCCTTTCACTCAAACAAGAAAGGAAAGGAGAAAAAAGTCCCCTAAAATAATGGCTCACTAGCCATCTTACAATTGCCTGTAACAATATTCTATCTGCCTTTACATTTCTAAGAGTTGCAGCAGTTTGCAGTGCTACTCAGCGGTAGATGAATTTGGATTTTTGTATGCTCTGAAGGCAAATTATACAGCTCAGATTGATTGTTCATTAGGACTCAGCAGTGTCTGAGTTACCCTGCAACATCACTGTCAGAATGCCTGATACTTGGGAGAAAATCTTACGGGAGCTAAATTTTTTCAACTTGTGTGTGTGCTAACTGAAAACTTTACTGCCTGCAAATATTTGAATATTGTAAGCAGTGAAGCTGGTGAAGGTGTTTAAAAAAGACATACCTAGTAACAAAGGCATGGAATTATAAGCCAGAAATGTGATGGATGAATTTATTTTTTTTTAAGGAAACTATTTTTGTCAGGCAAAAATTTCCATCAGTAAAATCTGAGAGAGTGGAGTAATCTCATGATATAAATTCTGTTAGCTCATCAATTAAGATAGCTGCAACAATTCTACATCTGCTAATAGAGAGAAAAATGTAGTAATAATAACATTTTTATGGTGATAGGGGCATTTATTAAATGACACAATAGGTTTTCTGACTGTAATCAAGTTTGTAGACAAAACTAAATTAAACAAAATAACTGTGTGGCAACATCACAAACAGGAAGTTAGAAAAAAAGGTTGGAAAATAAAAAAGAATGTTTATAAAATCCACATCAGTTTACCAATATTTCATGTATCTTGTACGTGGGAAAAAAACTGATCAGCATTACAGGGCCACAAAAATGAAGAAAAAATCATATCATGGTTGCATGTGCAATCACTATTCTCTCCCCTCTGCAAGGAATATCATTACACTGTGTGGGATGAATCGGATCACAACGGGGGAAAAAATAGCACAGAGGAATAGAAGTAGACTGTGTCATGATGGATATGGAGAATTAATCAAAGAACCTAGATTATTCAGGCAGTTATAAATTTAACTTTTTTCTTTTAAAGAAAAAGCTTGAAAGAAATCTTTGTCTCTACAACATTAATAATCTCCTTGGGATCAGGTTATCATGTGAGACTTACAGGCTTGCTGGCCCAGTGATCCAGCACTCCAGTTGCTGTATTAGCTGTTGGCCAGGGAAGACTGTCATCCCAGACAGAAGATGGACATCTGGTGTCCGATGCCGTATCTTTAGAGGCTCATTAAATGTGCCTGACCCTGTTGGATGGAGCAGATTCTGCTTTATGTGCCTGAAGCTGATGGGACTATATGTAAGTGTAAGGAGAAGTATGGCCAGATTCACCAGACCTGGCTCAGTCTCCTATTCTCTAGGATCTTCCAGAACTCACTGGTACTGCTTGGTGGTGCAATAAAACAGCATGTAAATCCTCTTCCCTTTTTTTAAAACTTGTTTTGGCACTTTGCCAGCAATATTTTTTCTTGAGGATTTCAATCTTTAGTGGAGAGCTTGTGGTTTTTAACAGCTTATAAGTCAGCCAAAGTTAAATGGAATTTGATGGGACAAAGTATTTCTTTAGCCTGAGGGTTTTCTCCCGGCTGAATTTTAAAGGTTTTTCTGCAAATTGCAGGGGTGAATTAGAGCAGCTTTAGAAAGCAACAAGAGTCTAGCTAGAATAGGATGTGTTAGCCTCTCTTACAGGGGTCACCACCAGCTCCCTTTCAAAGGGACCTGTGGTTATTTTAAGGGCCTCCTGTGGTCTATGGGCATTGCTATGCAACCTCATATATGCTTATCAGTCACAGGAAAACCTGTGTTCCCAGCATCTGTATTCACCGCCCAGAAGTTATGTCACACACCAGAAAAGGATATCAGCTGTATGGGCCACAAAGAAAGCAAGGAGATGTTTTTCTGGAGCCTGTTGCTTGGGGAGAGAGGTGAAGTAGGCTTTTTGCCTCATTTCAGAAAAAAAAAAAAATCTTTATTTCATCGAGTGTTAACACAACAATAGATTTGTCCTGTCTACACGTTAGCTTCTGCTAGATGTGTAGGGTGAGTCATCTCACATGATTAGTATGTCTGAACACTCTAGGTTCTCCTCCCAGTCAATGGAGAGAAATAGGCACTTTTAGGGCACAGTGCATAGAATCATAGAGTCTTGCAGTGTGTTTGCATACGCTACAGTGAGATGAATCAAACCACAGGAATGCTGTTTCTCTCTTTAATTATGAAGGACGAAGTTGTTTTGAGGTGGTCATCTACAAGTTAAACATCAACACCAGGTCAGAGAACTTCCCTCAGGGTGTGAACCACCGTGAATTAAGATGAGGAGGTTGCTGGGGATGTCCCTCTGCTTTAGTCACGATAGCTTACAATGCCCAGGGTCTGGAGGCAGCAAATCTGCCTGATCTCCATGGAGATGAGGAACCTGAGGGCTTCCAATTGCCCCAGCTCATTGGCAAGATGAAGGCTTGGGACCCATCTTCCCCCCCTCCCTGCTGAAACTGCTTCTTTGGACTGCCTATCTACTACCCGCAAGGCTAACTGGGGACCCAGGAAATATTTTGCAAAGATAGAAACCCAGACAAAACTTAAACATTTCAGGGTGTGTGTTTCTTGGGGATATTTAAAAATTTCAGTTATGTGATTTTTCTTCGAGAGACTTGTCTAAAGTCTCAGGCTATTCTGCAGAACAGAAATCCCACCTGTTGGCTATCTCTGTTAAGTGTATTATTTTCATGGAGAAGAGAAGGCTTTGTAACTACCCTGATTATTGGGCTCGGTTCTCAGTAAAGTGACCCATTTCATTGTCTTTCCTTGCTCTCAGGCAAAGGGTTGTCACACTTGTGCAAGGATGAAGCTCAGGGCTTATCAACAAAGGACAGGTAAGGCACGCTGGACAGATATCTCCTTACGTTGCAATCGTGTCTACTGAAGTCTGAAGTACCTCTCTCATCTGCCTCTCACCTCTTCCCTGTCCTGTTTGTACCTTATATGTGACAGTAGAATTGCTAGCATTGTTATATGTCCTGGTTTCAGCTGGGATAGTTAATTTTCTTTCTAGTGGCTGCTGTGTTTTGTATATAGTATGAAAAGCATGTTGATAACACATATTGTTTTAGTTGTTGCTAGGTGATGTTTACATTAGTCAAGGACTTTTTCAGCTTCCCATAGAAGCTGAGAGGGAGCATAGACAGGACAAGCTGGCCAAAGGAATATTCCCTACCATAGATGTCATGCTTAGTATACAAATGGGGGTTGTTTGGGGGGCAAGAATCCATGATCAGTGCTTGGAATGGGATGGGCAACCAATCATCAGATGGTGAGAGCAACTTGCATTGTATAATTTCATTTTGTATATTCTTTTACCATTATTATTATTATTATTATTATTATTATTATTATTATTGTTATTATTGTTATTTTCCTTTTCCGTTACTGTTCTATTAAACAGGCTTTATCTCAACCCACAAGTTTTTTTACTTTCCTCTCCTTTTCTCCCTCTTGTCCCTACCATATTGGGGGGGTGGGGGAGTGAGTGAATGGCTGTGTAGTCCTAATTGCTGGCTGGGGTTAAACCACCACAATATGCCAAAAGGCTCTGATGCACAGAAAATAAAATTACAGACCTTTGTTAAATCCAATGGAATGAGCTGGGAGCAGCTCTGCTGGCAGATGTGATGCAGCAGAAGGGTTGTGAACAGCTGCAGAGAAGATCCTGAGCAGTCTTACATGCCATTGACACAGCTGTTTGCTGAATGCACATCTGTCTGTGTCTCACTGACAAAGAAATATTGGCAAAATCATATCACTATTGCTCCAAGTCAGAGCAGTTGGATTTCAGAGTATACAGTTGGGAATTTATATTCGAGTCTTATTTTCATAGGGTTTCTAAAATTCTTGTACAATGAATTAAATATGCCACACATAGACAGATGTTGGAAAATAACAATTCAAAAGACACACGGACATTTGTGCCTTATGCCTGATCTGTTTCCTTTATTGGGGAGGGCAAAAACAGCTTGACCTTTTAGGAAGCATCTGACCATTTCTACTTTCTCATACATTAGGTATTATTATTGACTGAACCATCTGTAGTTTCATAATACTCTCTATTAAATAATTTTTCTTTATCCACTGTTTCTATTAGCAGTTTAACAATTCGTCTCTCATTTTGCTTACTTAGAGGATATTAATGACACTAGATCTCCACCAATGAATAGACTTGTCTAAGATAGTCTTTATTTACCTTTGAGTGCCCTTTTCTGAACAAGTGTGTATGAAAGGATTTTCAGTATTAAGAGCGTGCTATCATGTCTCATGCCTCATAATATTTCAAAGATACGGTTAGTAGCTTCTTTCTGGGACATTGAAGTTACTTACATCAGCACCATTATGCCCGTTCCACACAGTCATTTCATCTGGTTGCTCTTTTATCTTAGGATAAAATGAGTGACAGGATTTTATACTTGTAAGCTGAGACTCCCTCCTAGAGAAATTCTAGGCGCTGCTTGGGAATCTCTCAGTTAAGTTATCAGTCCCTACCTATCTACTTTCTGTTTTAAGCTCCACAATGACATACAATATTGGAGGGATCTCTTTAACCTCTTGTTAGCAGGAAGCTAACTAGGAATAAGCTTGAGTCTTCCTCAACTACATCAGTAGACTGCGTTGCTTCAAGATGTGAGCTGCCTGCTACTATATAGTGGCTCAGAAAAACTGTGTTCAGTGCTAATGTGGAGATTAGTATCTGTCTTCCTGTGGTTTACAGTGCTACAAAGTGTACCTCCTCTCTCTGACCAATAATCTGAACCAGCTACTCTTCTGACCTGGTGAAAACCAGTGAAATCTGACGTGTCTTTTTGTCTTTTGATCAAGATTAAAGTGCTAAGTACATCGATCTACTCCTGGCTAAAATGAAACCCTTTTGACACTAGTTTCCCAGCTTTCTTTTATTTATGATGTTGCTTTCAGTACATCATGGTCCTTTACTGTAGACAAACACTTACTGGAATTAGTTTGTTCCATAGTACAGTAAGATCATGGACTTCCATCGTAACTTCTTGCCCTGTGGTCTCAAAAATATTATACATGCCAAAAGAGAGACAATTCCTAAGGATTTGGGAGCAACTATCTCTGTGTGCTAGATTTTGTAGATTGAATGTTTTTGGAGATACTGTTGGTAACAGGATGTAAATTGTCAGGGACCATTTGCTGTGAAATTGGTTGACCATGATTCAGACAAATATCATTTAGAGATTTAGCAGCATTTAGGAAATCATGTAGAAGTTTTGCTTTCCTTTCCCAGTGGTCACCTTTTGTACTAAATTTTAAGTTAATTTATATTTAAATTCCTGTTTATGCAAAAAGGAAGGCAATGCGATATTGACCTTTCAGTTTCACGATAATAATATCGTGGTATTCAGTATAAGATTTCCTTCTGACATAAATAGCCTCAAAGTATTTATTCTAAACATATAGTGTTGCAAAAATAAATTTAATCATGTATGATTATAAATATGGGGTTTAGATGTTTATTAAAATGTCTCCTATTTGTGTGAACTGCAGAGATATTTTGATGAACTTGATTTTTAAGATGGTTCTGCTACTTACTACATATGTGATCCCCCCTACTCAGCACTGGTGAGATACATCTGGAGTGCTGGGTCTGGTCCTGGGCTCCCCTGTGCAAGACAGGCTTGAACATACCGGAGTGAGTCCAGCGCAGGACCACAAACTTGATTAAAGGAATCTTATCCATGTGGATAAATACCTGATGGGAGCGAAGCAAGATGACAGACCAAGGCTCTTCTCAGTGGTAACCATTGAACATGAGGCAGTGAGCACAAACTGAACTATGGAAAATTCAGTTTAAACATAGGAAAAAACTTTTCAATCATGAGAGTGGTTGAACATCGGCACATGCTGCCCAGAGAGGCTGTGAAGTCTCCACCCTTGGAGATATTCAAGATGCAACTGGACACAGTCATGAACAACCTGCTATAGCTCACCCTGCTTTGACCAGAGGGTTGCACTCAACAATCTCCAGAGGGGCCTTCCAACATCAGCACTTTTGTGATTCTGCGATACTTGAATTTCTCTGTTTCTTAGGTTTTATCCAATCATACTAATATTGTTTATCACCCTTAGAAATAAATTAACAGAACAAGCTCTCTGAAAAATGCCAATTCTTTTGCCTAATTATTTGGAGAGAATCCGGGCGAGCGTTTTCCAAGTAATCTCCATTTTGGAGCTGTGATAGTCTTTGGTAAATTCAGCCACACTCAGTAGTCTGTGTGCATGGTTGAGGCTCCACTCCATACGTTGATGTGTAGTTACAGAGATACCAAAAAGGCACACACAACTTGATAACTAAGGGTTTGCAGCTGATCCTATTTGATGCTTATGCAAAATTTCTAGGCAATCTCAGAGGATTTCCCATACGCAAACTTGCACATCCTGTTCAAGGGCGAGACGTATTTGCTAGCTGTCCCAAAGACAGCAAGTGGTTCTGAGCTACAAACAGTACCACAGGTCCAGCCCTGTGTCTGTGCTGGCTTCATAAGATGGTGTCCTATCTGTACCTTTAGAAAGTTAGGCCCTAGTTCCCTTGGCATCTTGAGTAATTACCCATTGAAAACTCAAATCTCACTTGTCTGTGACTTGGCTTCTCCACCCTGCGAGCGACACTACTGGTCATGTAAAACACTTCTTTGTAATTAAAATGTTACAAAGACAAATATGGGAAGATCTTTTACTAAATTGCAGTTTAATTTCTGTGATGATGTCCCAAACTAGTGTGATTCATTATTGTGGTACTTTCTTGAAATTCTTATTTTTTATTTTTTCAAAATGCAAGAACAGTCATTTGAATTAAAAAATGTACATAATTTGATTCATTATTTTTGCTGTCATATTACAAACGGTTTTAAATTTATTTTGCCTAATGAGACAAGTACAAGGAATTTGGGTCTAGTATTAAGGTGAGTAACTATCATGCTGGCAGTGAATAGGTTTCCTATTTGTTTTTGTGTTGTGCACTAGGCTGCAGCCCAAGTCCTGCTCAGCGTGGCCGAGTGCTCAGTTTTAATCAACAGCGTATTTATGGGGCACAGCTGTACTGAGGTATGTTGCGTTGAACATATACTTGTCCTCTCTGTGTTATCTTTGATACTTTCCTCCTTCAAATATTCGCTGATGTGAACTATGTAAGAATGTAATACAATCTGACGAGTAGGTTGAAGCAAAGTAATCAATTAATCTGTATGAGGTGATAACCTAATTTTCTCAGAAATATTCAGCAGTAGTAAATGAATCTTAATAGTTCCTTGAGCTACTATAGCCAGAGCTGAGGGGTAAACCTATTTTCACAACCTGATTTTTGGAACTAGTCATCTTAATGAGGGTCAGTTCTTCACCTTGTAGAAATCTTGTTTATAAGCCAGAAGCCCATGGGTTTAACACAGAGATTAAGGTTCCACTACTGAACAGTAGTGATGCAAAGCATCCTTAGAAAAGTCACTACAATGTGAATGGTAGTGCAGTATACGCCTAATGTCCCAGCGACAGGAGCTGCCTGAGCCATCCAGGGAAGGAAAAACAAGAGTCATGTTAAGGATTGGATCTTCCCCTACTCTCCTCCCGTCATTTATTTTCTTCTATTATTGGGCATTTAGCCTTTGCAAGGGCTGAAAGGAGAACTCCTTGCTTGGACAGAAGCTACTCTCACTTGTGTGCCCACAAAATCCATTTAGGTGTCCTCCTCTGACCAGCAAACCTATTCTAACCAGGGAAGGAAAGCCCCTCTTCCTTCCTGGGGTTAGAATAGGATCAGGCTCAGAGCCCTGTAGGTAGGCTTATGGTAATCATTAGCCATCCAGACTGGTCTCAGATAGTCCATGTACTGAGGGCCAGACCACAGGCCATCCTTGACTCCCATGTCATCCTCTAGCACGTGTGTTGAACTTACCTCCCTGTGGTAGGATTTAGCACAAGGAGACTGCCAGAATCACCTTTCCAACCCCCTCTTGGTTCCTTTCCTGTCCAGAAGGAGAGAAAAGACATCTGCAATAAAACTGTATTACAGCTCCACTGTGATAAGGAGTATTGTGTAGATAGTTGTAACGTGGGTAAAAGGTTTGATATGTACCTGGGACTCCTTGCAGATAACTTCAAAGCTAACCCTAATAATCAGTGTAGAAATAAGTCTAATGATCACTCTGAGTTGTTGTTTTTTAAAAATCAAGGAGTAAAAAGAAGCGGAATCCAAATTCAGATCACACAATTTTAAGCTGCGTGTAAAATTTGGATGTGTTGAGATGTGACCGGGCAGCTAAATCCAATTTGAATAAAACTGGAATCCATAAGAATTGAAAACATCATTTATATTCCCTATCACAGTGGTATGGCTACCTCTAAATACAAATACATATGCAAATACTTTAAAGCAGGGCTTGGGTATATGATTGAATGCTCTGAGCAAGAATGCAGACAGTTACATAATTTGTCCACAAAATCAAGTTATGCACCTGAGTTTTTTGCAAATATATGTGCTGCTAGCATTTCAATATGGGGTCCTTAAAACAATTTTCTGCTAGTCTCCTCCATCAGCTTCCCCTGTGCATAGAGAAAAATTTGACCGGACCATTTCATATTAAATGGTTTACTTGAGAACATTTGTGCTTGCCTATTAGAAACAACCATTTTGTGACTGCATTGAGAACCGTGGCTGTAGTGATGATACCAAACATAGCTGCCTACTCCCAAATCTAAGCCCAAGAGACCTATTAAGCCATTTTTTCCCAGGGCTGCAGAGCTGTGGCCTCTGACAGCACAGGAGTGGAGAGAAGTCAGTGGTGTTATGTTGTTAAGTTCAGATCTTTGTTTTGTGTGCCTTGCTCAGGCGCCCCAACAACCATCTCTCACCAACTGCGTAGGGAGAACAGATTCTGGAGAGAAAGAGCTCTGAAGGTTTTTTCCTGGATTAACATGCCGGCATATGTGGTGTCTATAAAGTCTTGTGCCACTTGAAAGAGGATTAGGGGACAGGATCTTACAGACCTAGAGGAGGAGCCATGAGTGCTCTCCTGTGATACACATACACAGTCATGCCTCCCCCCGCAAATACGATTTGACAACACTGCAGAACAGTTTTGCCCTCCAGAGATACTGATACTTAAACCAATTTCTGCCAATGATTTAGCACTATTCAGGAATGAAGTGAAGTCAGCTGAAGCTAGGGGAAATCAGATTAACTTTTCATTAGTTTGGGTGACATAATTTGAAGCAAGAGAAGCTGAAGGCTCTCAGTGAATGCAAGTCAGTGTATTCTTCCTTATTATGAGCCCTACCAGGTGAACTCATTTAAAGCATGGGGAAATATCATTCTGTCTGGACTAGCCTGGACTGTAGGAAGGTTATGCATGAGACCAGTGGGTAAGGTAGGAAGAAAGATGAGCACTTCTCAGTGAAAGGAGATTTGTCTGTTTGGAAAGTGTATCGCTACCTCTCTGATGGCAAGAAGAGTAGGCTTCTGCATGCTAACATCATGACATTTCTGGTTCACCTTGTTGGCACACTGGGACTAGCCATACTGCACTGAAAAAGAGGAAAGCCCAGGATATGTCCTGACAGACAGGGTTATAGTGCTGTTGGGACCAGAATGCATGAATGAGTAAATGAAAAGCTGTGCCCATACTAAAGAGTCATGTATACCTAGGCTCCTCTCATGCAGACAGAACAACTTGGGGATCAAAGTCTGTTTTAACAATTTCCTCTATCCTTACAAGCCCTTTGCATTGTTGGTGAGACAGTGATTCTGAAGAAACAGGTACAAATAAACAATTGTAATAGTCTATTTGTCTAACTTTATCAAAACCCCCATGCAGTATAATGAACTACAGTGTGTGCAGATATGTCACTACAGCAGGGAAAGAAGCCAAAGTGAGCAGGAAGAAAAGCTGCTCTCTATTGATGGAACAGCTAGTTACAGTGCGTGCTTAACAGTAATGAAATCAGCTATTTGACATCAGCTCTGCTTGTACATCTCATCAGATGTACAAGTTCTCAGTGTGTCATGATCTGCAATACTGATGCAAATCTCCACTTCAGCTAGATGTGGAGATCCCGGAAGACAGGTCCTTCCGATAATTGAACAGCATTGTTGCGTGCAATGAAATGAGTCACTGGTCTAGTGGATCAGGCTTTTCCACTGTGCTCCCAGGCTAAAATGAGGATGGAAGACCGGGAAGACTGAAGTCTTTTCCCAGTCCCCGTTCCCAGCAATGTTCCTTTTGCCTTTGGCCACAACAGCCTACTTTCTGGTACTTCAGTCTGAAGCTTCTTGTTCTTCCCAGTCATGTGTCTTTGAATGACTGCTGCTTCATATCTACCTTCTCCTGTCTCTCGTGTTTGCCTCAGTTTCCTCTCCTCTGCTGCTGCTGCCTGTTTGGATTGCTTTTTCCCAGAGCTGCTCGCCTTTTCACACAAATTCCCTCCTTCCCTCAGCTTACATTTCTTCTACTTTTTTTACCCTCAAATCCCACCTTGGGAACAGTTCTCCTGCAATGGCTACACAAGCATCAAACTGCAAATGATCAGACTCATGAGGAGAGTTGCATCCACTGCCAAGCCATACTCCATAATCACATGATGTTTTTCTTCGTCCACTGCTGGCAGTCATAATTTTCTGATACACGGTAGACAATAAAGTAAAAAAGGTCAAAATTATAGACCTGCTAGTATTGGTAGTAAATGCTGTAGATCTGTATTTAGGCAACTATCATGACTTAAAAGGTTACTGTGACACTGAGTTTACATGATTGCATAATATCCAAGGACACGGAAGCTTTATTTTCTAAATATCTTTATTAGAGATTACTGCAAATTACTAGTAGTAAAACAGGTATACTTATGAATAATAAGGAAAATATATGTGTATATTATTACAAATTCAGTACCAGAAAAGCAAGACTATATATAAATACGTATTTCAATAGCAACAGCAATCCATAGTAGCAGCTAGTATACATTCAAGTATTACAAGTTACTAGGGAATTATCACTGGTAAAGCAGCAAACACAGTTATGATTAATTATTTATATGCACATCTATATATATATTATTCAAAATAGTACCAGTACAGCACTCACCAAACTGGTCCCAGGAGCAGAACCTCAAAATCGATGATGGACAAAGTCTCACTTCAAAAAAGACCTACCTAACAGAGTCTGGAGTCAGCCAGGTGTCCCCAGCGATGGTCCAACCTGTTCAGGAGATCTTGTAGAAAAGATCGTGAGGGGGAGTTCTCAGAGAAAAAGGTTCAATTTTGGGTAGAAAGCACATCAAATTTATATCACAGGGATGCAAAGGAGTGTAAGACACCACCACCTGGAGCAGCCAATAGATGCTGCTAATTTCTGTTTTTCACCTGGGACAGTCAATAGATAATGATGCTTTATATTCTCGCAGACCAATTTTTATTTTTGCAGATGGTTTTCCTGTTATTTCAGCTAGAACAGCCAATAGCAGTTGCCAATTCCTACTTCCTCAGGATCTTTTCCCTCTTTTCCAGACTATTTTTCACATTTCCAGATAAGTTGATGTTACAGTTTCTTGGTTTTGCACTTATCAATAGTATGTCAGGATATCTCTGGTTTTTAAGTACCCAGCTGCACTTCAAAGGTGCCAGCTGTGCTTCTCAAGCATGCTTCCACAAGCCTAGCTCCCAGGTAGCAGTTTCCAGGCTGGCAAGCATTTTTTCTGTCAGTATTTTCCCCCTTATATCCAGGTTGCCTTTATGGCTGCTCCCATCAGCAACCCAAGCTCTCTGATCTAGAAGGGCAACAGCACTCAGTAATTTTCTGGGGTGCTTTAATGCTCGGCATGAAGAAGAAGAGGTAAAAAAGATGTCCTAAAGTTTGCCTCCCTTCATATGCTGGACGAGATCAGCCATTACCACAAGCAAAAGTAAGTGCTGAGGACCCTAGTCACTGGTGCGTTTGGGATGTCTGTGAACTAATGGACAATCCAGCAGAAGTGGCCAAATAAAGAACAGCACTAATCACCAGGGTGCAAACCTGCCAGGAAATCAGTAAAGCTGTGACCCCTAAAACTCACTTGAAAGAGGAAATGCATTTGGGTTTGTCTTTTTCTGCTGAAAGTGTGTCACTAGGAGTCTTCAGCTTGCATTGAGGAATACTGGCTTCACAGTGAGAAAATTAACATATAAACAGTGAGCAGAAGGGTTCTGGAACTGGACTGTTGCCTCTTGGTACTTAAAACGTAGTCATATCAATAAAAAAAAAATGAAAAAGCGTGAGAACATTTTTGGCTTCATTATCTGGTGCATAATAACATCATTCAGATACTATGTGCAGCCATCAATGCCCCTGAGAATGCCCCAAGTAAGTACAGAATAGGTCAAGAAAGAAACTTTATATGGGGTGAGAATTACACGGCACAATGGAAGGAATTTTCATCACCAATAAGCACTGGCAGGGTAGTGCACCCTAGCAGAGCATTGCAGCTGGGGCGACTCACAATCATTTTCTGAGTCATGTACATTGCTCAATTTTCCAACTCAAATTCCGATTTGCAAAAAAGATATAATGCTTTCCTCCCTCATGAGGTGGGGCAATTTAAAGACAGGTACTGAAAATATAAAATATAGTAAAAGCCCTGAGTTGCTGAAATACCACAGCAGTAAGGTCTGTGCAAGTATTTAAATTACATCTTCACCGTAAAGAGCTTTTTTTCCAGCAGTTTCTCACTCTCTGTCCTACCTCCAAAACCATAACTAATTGGTGATGAACTAGAACAATGAGATGCACATTTATACAGTCTCGGAGTTGATGGAAGCCATGTTCCCAAGGCTACTCAGCAATGAGCTCTTATTCAACAGTGTGGAAACATTTTGACAAGAACATGCCCTTTTTCTGAGGCCATTTTAGGATCTGTAAAAGAATTCTGCAGGAGGAGTGTCAGGGAGTGCGTGGCAAGTATGTGCTGCTTGTGTGAGGGGAAGGGAGTTAGACAGTCTAAATTAAGCAGTTCCCAGAAATATATAATGTGTCCTGGGGCTGATGCAGGATGTTGGTGCGAGGTGTCAAATGAAGAAGGATTTAAATAGAGCCAGTAGAATCGATCTGAGCAGAGCTTTCTGGCAATATTTCCTTGCCCTCTGGCCCTCAGTTTTAATTGCTTTGTTCACACTGCTCTCACACAATTATCCACAAAACTGGCTAAGGGATTTCAGAGAGGATTAGCAAGATAACTCCTTAGGACATACTGTGGTTGCGTCCAACTCATCGTACTCTAGAAGGGTAGAGGAGGGATATCTAAAGATATCATGCCGTCCATCCATCTGTGTTGGGGACGAATCAGACCTTCTTAAATTTTCTTCAGTAGCTGTTTGGTGGAGACATAGCAAACGGTACAGTGAATCATCACCATCCCTACAGCAATCTTTTGCATAATCAAAGACTCCTACAACAAACCCAATTCTTTCCTCCTAAATCATGTTTTCTAAGTCTCTTATTCCTCTTGTAAGCTCCAATGATTTTACATTTCTTCAGTGTGTAAGGATCACAACTGAACCTGCTATTCCAGCTGTGGCCAAATAGAGCAGAATAATTACTTCCTGTCTTATGTGTAACTCCCCTGTTAATAAGGATCTAGAGTTGTCTTTTTTACCCTGCAGGTTCACATAGTTGACTCTTATTTTCTTGCTGATCCACTATACCCTGTAGTACTGCTACCTGCTACACCATTTCCCGTTTTTGACTCATTCATTTAATGTCTCCCTTAATGGACCACTTTGCTCTCTCCTCTTCATGAATTCTACCTTTCAGATTTCAGACTATTTTTTTCAGTGTATCAAGATTAATTTTAATTTTGCACCTGTCCTCCAGAGTACTTACACACTTTTCTGCTTCATGTCATTTGCAAATTTGTATGTACTGTCAGTTCATTAGCAGTCTATAAAAAATACATAATCAGTGGGGTCAGGGCAGGTTTCTGCAGGACTACATCCTTTTCAGTGTGACAAAAAGACACTGATAACTACTCTTTCAACTCAGTTTAAATGTGTATTCTTCCAGCATGCTGTTGCAGCTACTTTCTTTTTACAACCCTTGCAGTCGTTCTATTTTCCGTTCTCATTATAGATTGCTCTGTCTCATATGAAGGTCTAAGGGACAATGGGAAGGGGACTGCATCAACAGTGAAGTTAAAGAAATTTTTTTTGCTAAACAAGCAGATCTGCACAGAAGAAAGCAGTTGTACATCCTCACTGAAGTAAAGTGACCACAGTACTGGGCAAAGAAAAGATCGTCACTGAAATCTGAAAGGACACAGCAGTCCAATGAGATCACTGTTCTTTGCTTCAAAGCATTAGCCCAGCCTCGTGAGGTTTGGATGGACAACATGCGATCAGTACTTGAGTAGCTCCAATTCCAGTACAAATAAGAGGGTGGAAAAGGAGGTGTTGGCTACTTACGAGATGCTTATGGTACCTTTTACAGAACATAGAAATATAGGAAGCGACCTCAGGAGGTCATATAGCCCTGGACCTTGACCAATGCAGAATTAGCACTTCTGGCTTCATCCAGCCAAATCGCAAAAACCTCCAAGGGCGAAGATTGCATAATTGTTTCAGGGATCTGTTCCAGCACTGTGACGTCTTCGTAGTAATAGAGTAATTCTAAGTGTCCGGTCACATTTGCTTGGTCCTATGATGTTGATCTCTCCACTTCAGATAGACAGCACAAGGAAACAATGATGGAGGTAGATGTTGGTCTCTGAACAAAACTAGCATATTCACAGATGGTAAAAGCTTGTAGGGTTGAAGATGTAATGTCAGCTGTTACAACAAAGGCAAGTTGCTTCATAGGACTCTGTGATGAAAGGTGGCGATTGAGCACTGCTCCACCCTATCTATCATCTCTATAGCCCCTGAACCGAGTCATTAGACCTGCAATCACACCGTTATCTTTGACTGCAGGAAGCTCATGACGCTATGAAGATGAGATCTGGTAGTTATCTGATGGGTGGAAACACATGGCAACATCTTATAAGCAATAGCTGCAGTGAAGGTGGCTGTGATGTTGTGCTCAAGACAGTGACAACTCTGTTGCCCTGTTGATTTGAGCATATCTGTTTTCCAGAAGCAAAATTCTCCATAAAGACAGAGGGGCTTAAAAACTAAGACATATTTGTATGTGTGCCCTCCAGCCATATTTGACATTTCTCTATCATATCATACCATGGCATCATTGATCTTCATGGAATTGACAGTACTGTTGATGTCTTTCCTCTAGAATGCCCATAATCTTTTACTGCAAGTTCATCCTGAGGTTAAATGGTTAACAATTGATCAGCCTCCCTTATCAACAACAACAAAAAAATAAATCAGCCCCTTTCATTTAACTTCTTTGGTTTTCTTCCATGAGGCTGAGAAAAACAACAGTGACACAGGAAATAATACTAATAATTCACTCCAAAGGTATGATAATAATTGTAAAATAAAAATATTGTATTTTAAAAGTTTCATAAAACTACCAAGCAATTCCTGTGGCTTTTAGGTTTTATGTCGATTGTATATAGCAGGAAAGAAGGTATAGCTTGATCATACAGAATTTTAAAAAATCATTTTCAAAGCATCCAATATAGATACGTATGCAATATAGGCACCTCTTTATTTCATTTTCTCCAGGAGAAGGTAAAAGTTATAAAGAAAATAGGCTGAAATATTCAAAGGCGCTGGTTTCTTCTTGGGAAGTGTGTAATACCCTCAGATACGTCTTCTGGCAGTGGGTATTCATGGGAGCTTTGTGCCTTCTAAAAGCTGGACATGAGCCAACAATGTGCACTCGCAGCCCACAGAAAGCCAACTGTATCCTGGGCTGCATCAAAAGAAGTGTGGCCAGCAGGTTGAGAGAGGTGATTCTGCCCCTCTGCTCTGGTGAGACCCCACCTGGAGTACTATGTCCAGCTCTAGAGCCCGTGGCACAGAGCTCTGGAGCTCTCGGCACAGGAAAGACATGGACCTGTTGGATTGGGTCCAGAGGAGGGCCACAAAAATGATCAGAGGGCTGGAACCCCTCTCCTGTGAAGATAACCTGAGAGAGTTGGAGTTTTTCAGCCTGGAGAAGAGAAGGCTCTGGGGAGACCTTCATTGCAGCCTTTCAGTACTTAAAGGGGGCCTACAGGAAAGATGGGGACAAACTTTTTAGCAGGGCCTGTTGCAATAGGACAAGGGTTAATGGTTTTAAACTAAAAGAGGATATATTTGGACTAGATAGAAGGAAGAAATTTCTTACAATGAGGGATCGTGAAACACTGCAACATGTTTCCCAGAGAGGTGGTAGATGCCCTGTCCCTGGAAGCACTCAAGGTCAGGTTGGACAGGGCTCTGAGCAACCTGGTCTAGTTGGAGATGTCCCTGCTCATTGCAGGGGAGGTTGAACTAGATAAGCATTAAAGGTCCTTTCCGATCCAAACTATTCTATGATTATATGACTGTATATGAAATTTGTTGTTCACTTCTCAGGATTTTCCTAATGTTTAACAGATTGAAAATGACAGTGTTTCTGATGAAGTTTGTAGAGCCTGGTAGAGGCTTGCTTTGAGGGGGTAGCAAACGAGCAATCCCCAGCCCCAGGGAGAAGGTGGGGGTAAAAAAATCCAGATTGACCAGAACAAAAGTTTTACTTTTTCCAACAAAAATAATTTCCCATTAAAATTGGTAACATGTCAAGACTGATGAATTTAATTCTCTCATGTTTTGGGAGGCAGAAAGAATTATGAAATGCACAGGTTAAAAGCAGCAAAAATTATGACTTTTCTGGCAAATATGCTAACACTAGCACCAAGCTTGCTTTTCCTCTGCCACNGCACGATCACTTCCCTGCTCCCGCTGGCCACACTATTCTTGGTACAGACCAAGATGCCATTGGCCTTCTTGGCTACCTGGGCGCGCTACTGGCTCATATTCAGCCGGCTGTCCACCAGGACCCCCAGATCCTTTTCTGCCAGGCAGCTTTCCAGCCACTCCTCCCCAAGCCTGTAGCGTTGCCTGGGGTTGTTGTGACCCAAGTGCAGGACCCGGCACTTGGCCTTGTTAAACCTTAGTTGGCTTCAGCCCATCGATCCAGTCTGTCCAGATCTCTCTGCAGAGCCTTCCTACCCTCAAGCAGATCAACACTCCCACTTAATTTGGTGTCGTCTGCAAACTTACTGAGGGTGCACTCAATCCCCTCGTCCAGAATAGTTTTGTCACTTGCACTGACAAAACTGAGGGTAGCTCTGTCAAAATCCAGAAAATGACAGTCATATTATATTGCAGGAGGACAAGGAGACAAGGGATCTATTCCTTGATTTTAATTTTAAAATCCTCATGCAGTGCAGGTCTATCTTCTGGTTGTTCCTTTCCACTAAAAGAGTTAACGTTAGGAGTAAAAATTCAACCCTTACCCTGTTTTTCAGAATACTGTCATTGCAATTGGTGTAAGCGTGGTGGATATTTAAACTCTATGAAGAAATGCACTGATTCTTCTTGTGTATGCTGTTCGTTAACATTTAGAAAATGGGCAAGGTTTTTTTCTCAGCAAATGCCAAGAAAAAACATGTATTTGGTTTTTCCTCTACAACATACACTTCCCATCCTAGTATTTTGTGCTATAATTACAATTCAAATGAAAGCATGGAACAGGTCACCATATTGAAAACGCCTCCTCAAAAATCAATGAGTGTTTCCTATTCTGGATTGCATTACAGATAAGAATGCTGCAGTAATCCTCTTCATGAGGGAAAAATATAGAGACCTTTATATAGCACTATAAATGATGTCTCTCCAGAGCGAGCAGCCGCGTTTCTCAAATAGCTGCTAATAAGACTAAATATGGTAGAGCATTGCAGTGAATCACAGTGTTATACTGGGTTATGCAACCCTCTAAGGTCACTTACATAAAGAAGTGAACAAACAAAGTGCAAGCAGGCTCCTCTGTTAATTAATTTGTAAGGCACGCAAGTGGCATTTAAAGAGAAAACTTCTTATGGCTGGCTGTTGCAATGGGATGCAAGACTCTGACAACTAGTGTAATTGTTCTTTGAGTTTCCTGAGCTCATCTGAAACAACCACTGGCTCCCTACGCTGTTGGGAATAATGCTGGTAGAACCCACCCAGCCCTCCCTTGGATCCCCACTGGCCTCAGGCATAAGGGAGATTGCTGCTGTGACTCAAATTATTTAGCTGATTGTAAAATGTATCTGGTGGTGGGGACAGGAAAAAGGAGGAAGTAAATACTCCGAGAAATGTCATACTGTGAAAAGTAGGATCAAGAGCCTCTTCCAGTAAGTTTAGGAAGTCTTGCCCCTTCCTGTCCCTAAATATGACCTAGTTGCACCTCTAAAAATCATATTGGTACCCATTTGCACTGTTTAACCCATATTCTAGGTTGTTCATGACTGAATCACCTTTCTGTATTTTCTGTGTTTCAAAGCCATTCAGAATTTTTCACTGGAATAGGAAAAGAGGATCCATAACACTCAATAATAGATATAACTTGAAAACTGAGATGCAGTAGAAACACGTCCGAGATTATGAAAAGTGGGAATATCTATGTGTGCAACATTTCATTTTTGTCCTTTAAGGAATTTATATACATAGGCATTTGTGTAAAATGATTCAGATTCTGTGCGAGAAGGAAGTACATCAAAGACCAGGTGATTGTTTAACAAGAACAAATTTCATCTCGCATCCATTAGTTGCAGCTAAGCTTATACCAAATTAGCCAGTGAGTTAATTACTGGCATTGTGGATAACAATGCAAATTGAATGTTTGCTTTACAAGCACTGTGGTACTTCCCCACATGATCAAAAGGGAAGAGAACTACTATATAGAGTTTTTTCAGCTTAGATTCTGTACTCACAATCTGTCTAGTCACCGTTATATTTCAGAGGTACAATGAATGCCCGGAAGGACTGAGAGATTTTTTATTCTGTGGTAATGATTAGCAGTTTCAGACCTTCTCTGTGCTCTGAGAGGTGTTGGGGAGGATGAAGCTCACTGGAGAAGAGCTAGATAAACTTTAAATTAAAAAATGTGAACCACTGAAGTGTTTTAAAGGTAGTGTTTCCATGCTGGACCAGGGAAAAGGATCCTTAGAGCCTAGCTCATCTCTTCAGAGGGATATGGGCAGCTGCTACTATTGATCCAAGCCACAAGTGAAGGGATAACACAAAACAGCTCATGGGCCATTATCTCATAGACATCCTCAGGATAGAGGAGAAAAGCATGAGATGGACCTCTACTAAGCCTTCTCAAAGGATCAGGATCTAATTACTGTTTACACAGCACGTTCTGTTGCATTTTCCTTAGTTTCCGGCTGTGCTATCATTCACTTGTTTTGCAGAAAGCTTCAAACGCTTGTGAGTGGAAGGACTCTGCCTGCTAAGGGTGCCCAGAGATAATGCATTTCATTTTCTCAGATGCTGAGAGCTGGGACAGGGACCCTTGGGATGGCTGCGCTGCTTTCAGAAGAGATCCTGGGTACTCATTCCTCAGTCCTTTTTGTTGCTGTCAGCCACAGCAGCAGGTTTCAGTGATTTATTCACTGACTGCAATTTAGATTGATCAGAATTACTGAGAGCACCCTCACAGCACTTTCCTCTCTCTGGGAAGCACTGTGGTGCTTTCCTTTTACATTTGGAAAGAGCTTTCCTTGCTTGGAGAGCTCATGACTTGCTCTTTTGATTGTAGAGGGTCCCTCTGATTCTTTCAACAGCTCAGGGATTTCCCTGTGAAATGTTAGCAGGTATTCACACATTATTTTCACCACCACAGGAAAAGCTAATCAGTCAGCAGTTCAGAGAAGCAGTAGGAAAGCCAAATTTCTAGATTTTTTTCTTGATGCCAAATGTGTACAATTTATAATAGATTTCAACTTCACAAGAGAAAATCCGAAATAATGAGAGCACAACATACAGGTTTCATCCCGTCCAACAGGATCAGCTATTTGTTTATAAGGAGCTGTGGCTTGTCACATCTCTCCACTCTGTTCAAAGGGTTTTATTACAAAGAAGTCAGAGAACAGTGCATACAGTCATATGTCGGTGTGGTGTCTGAAGGTGCTAGGGTAGGATTTACAACTGATTGGCAGGATTTAACTTACACTATAAATTCTTTCTTACATAGACTATAAACTCTTTCAGGTTAGAGCCTGGCACCATGTGTCCTTGATCATGATACAGGCCAGAACTGCAGTATAAATTTTAAAAAAGAAAGCGTTTATAACACAAGGCATCAGTAGCATGAGGAAGCCTAAGAATAGGTCGAAAATACTGCAACATAGCAGTGGACTATGACAAACTGCTTATGTCTGTCATAGTTTATCACTGTACAATGATTAACACAATATCATCATGGGACAAGAGATGCTTTTTCAGTATTTCTACCTGCAAGGGTTTGGAGAGGGAAGGTTTCTGTCTGGGGGTCTGTGGGGAGGAAATGCCATAAGGAAATCATCTCAGGCAGGATGACAGAGATGCTGCTGGAGGTACCTTTTCCCAAATTTCTCTTTTACTGGAGTTTACTTAAAAAAGGGGATCTATTCATCTGACTACTTTCTTATAAACATCCAGCTGGCACTTGGCCAGGCCTTGAAATATGGTTTGGATCATTTATATTCTGAAAGGACTGAAAAAAGTTTATTTTGGCAAACTCATCCCCATGAATAAGCCCAGCAGTTTGGGTGATTTGTCTTCCTCAGTTTTAAATATAAGGTAGTATGGATAGAAAGGAGAAATTCAAGAGAGGGAGCTAAAGAGAGGAGAAAGAAGCTGCATGAGCAATAAAAAGATAAGAAAAGAAGAAATTTAATCAGTTTACTTAGCTCTTTTTCACTTGAAAAAGAGCTTTTGTTTTGATTTTCTGTTGTTTAAAAACTGTGCTGAAAGGTGTGAAACAGCATGAATCCATTTTTCACAGTTTCATGTTGCCTGAGAAGTGTTACAGCAGCAGGTCTGGATGAAGGGTGCAAAGAGAGAAGTAAGTGCAAACAGCAAAATATGAGCAGGGGGTGACATAAAGAGAAACAACTGCCAACGGTTTTGCAGCACAGAAGAAAGGAAGGGAAGGTGAAGAACAGGCAGGACGCAAGGATGTGTCCCTTCCTTCTCTCAGGCATCATGGCTGGGGTGTAGGAAATCATGATTGTTACATTTGAACCATTCATTATTAACCTTAAATCTGTGAAAAATACTTGTGATGTGGATCACTTGTAGGCATGTATCAACACTAGCAATCAGAATTTCCTTGATTTTTTAACATCCTCAAAGAATGCTACGACTCAAGTGAGAAAAATTGAGTATTATTCTCAAGCTCTGTGAGAAATACAGAGAAAAAGTCTGCTTTTTCCCCTGGAAAGTAAAGGGAAAACTCTAAGGTCAGATTTACCAGAGTCCTGCAAATAATGAATAAAAGATTAAAAAGTGCTTGGCAGAGAGTTTGTGTTAATCACTATCTTCTCATGTGGGCATATTTCCTCCAGCAAGCCTGTAAACTTTGATTTTGTGTAATTGGGAGGTTAAAAGTTCTACTAATTAGCATCCACTTCTATGGGGAATGTAGCACCTAGTTTGCAATCATAAAGGTGATGGTTTTTTGAAGTGCTGCTAATTATGAAGTAAGTTTGCCATTTGAAGCAAAATTCAAGCATGGAGCCAAAAAAGCCTCAGAATCACCATTTTCATCAATGTAAAAGGGAATGTTAGATGGCTATATTTTACAACCTTTTCTTTTATGACTATGAACATAGTAAAATGGAAACGAAGATGTTGTGGTTTGGGCTGGGCTGGCCACTAAAACGAAAAACAGAGGTCTGTAACAAGTGGTGTTCCCCAGGGGTCAGTACTGGGTCCAGTCCGGTTCAACATACTCATCAATGATCTGGATGAAGGGATCGAGTGTACCATCAGCAAGTTTGCTGATGACACAAAACTGGGAGAGGTGGCTGACACACCGGAAGGCTGTGCTGCAATTCAGCATGACCTGGACAGGCTGGAGAGTTGGGCAGAGAGAAACCTCATGAAGTTCAACAAGGGCAAGTGTATTCTTCCCACCTGGGGAGGAATAACCCCATGCACTAGTGCAGATTAGAGACTGACCTGCTGGAAAGCAGCTCGGTGGAAAGGGACCTGGGCGTCCTGGTGGACGACAGGATGACCATGAGACAGCAATGTGCCCTTGTGGCCAACAAAGCCAATGACATCCTGGGGTGCATCAAGAGGTGTGTGGCCAGCAGGTGGTGGGAGGTTATCCTCCCCCTCTACTCTGCCCTGGTGAGGCCACATCCACAGTACTGTGTCCAGTTCTGGTCTCCCCAGTTCAAGAAGGACAGGGAACTGCTGGAGAGGGTACAGCAGAGGGCTACAAAGATGATTAGGGGACTACAACGTCTTTCTTATGAGGAAAGGCTGAGGGACCTGGGTCTTTTTTAGTCTGGAGAAGAGAAGGCTGAGGGGGGATCTCATCAATGCTTATAAATACTTCAAGAGAGGGTGCCGGGAGGATGGCACCAGTCTTTTTTCAGTGGTGCCCAGTGACAGGACAAGAGGTAATGGGCACAAACTTGAACATAGGAAGTTCCATCTAAACATGAGGAGGAACTTCTTTCCTTTGAGGGTGGCAGAGCACTGGAAGAGGCTGCCCAGAGAGGTGGTGGAGTCTCTGACTCCGGAGACATTCCAAACCCACCTGGATGCCATCCTGTGCAACCTGCTGTAGGTGACCCTGCTGTGGCAGGGGGGTTGGACTAGATGTTCTCCAGAGGTCCCTTCCAACCCCTGTGATTCTGTGAGAGAGAAAATGAGAGAGAGACTTATGAGTTGAAAAGAAACTAAACTACTTTAATGAAATATTAATAACAAAATAATACTAAGAGAAAGATAATAATATTAAGAAGAAAATAATGAAATATATACAATATATACAAAACCAGTATCGAGCTCCCAGGATGACAATCGCGTCACTGGCAGGCACTGGGAAAGTCCCAGACTTGACTCAGCAAGGGACAGGAACTGGATTCCGGATCTGGATTCAGGAATGCACGGATCAGGATCAAAAGCAGATGAACAGACAGAGTCCTCCTTGGTCACTGGCTGCTGAAGAAATAGCGCTGACCCTTTGATCCCTCAACGTTTATACTGAGAATGAGGCAGATGGGATGGAATACCCTGTTGGTCAGTTTTTGGGTCACCTGTCCTGTCCGCTCCTCCCCGCAGGTGTGACCCCTCTTTGCTTTTCCACTTCTGACCCTCCAACAGGGCAAATAACAAAGTTCGCTGGTCTTGGCTGTTATAATAATAAGTATAAGCAGGAGCCTCTCTGCATCCCGTTCCTTGGCATTCACTATAAACATCAGACCTTATCACTCTGGAAGCAGACGCTGTCTGATGCATATGACATTAATTTCAGAGTTACAAGAGGCTTAACTTGAAAAGTAAAATTACTGAAAAGAAAATTAGTTCTCTTTTACCTCAAACCAGGACACTCCACCCCTTATTCATACCATTTACGTCATGCTCAGGTCACTACTGCTTGCTGTCTTCAAAGCAGGACAGAAGAACAAGTGGTCAAATGTGTCTATTAAACAAATCATTTCATGATTGTGATCAAAGTTTTTCCTGGTGTGGTGTTAGTTGCTTTAGTTGCCATACAAAGTGATTAGAGAAACCCCTAAAATCAAATCACTTGTCTTAAAATGTAGGGTAATAAAGGTGAAATTGCAGTCACTTCTGGAGGAGTCAGCTAAGACACCGTTAAAATGTGTGATTAAAGATGACTGCCTGAAATACGTTTTCTGACTTGTACTCTGACTCTGGCTCCTAGGGGCAGAGAAACAGGTACTTCTCCATGGGACTCCAAAACATCGACCTGCTGAATAAATATTAGGGTTAGTGAGGTTGACTAGAAATAGTCCTCAACAGAGATTTATCAGCTTTTATTTCATATATTCAGTGCCTCACTAGAGACCTCTATCTTCTGCACATTAAAATTGATCATACTGGGCTTTTTCCTTTTCACATATTTCTCCTGTCTGGAGTACAGATGTAGGTGAAGGTGTTATACTTGTAAACCAACAAGAGTCATAACTATTTTCCCTTTTATATATTATATGGACTTCTTCTCTAGAGTCATACATCACAGAGAACACTTTGTTGCAGAGTAACATATAGCAGTACTGTGGTTTACCTACAGAATTATTCAATGGATCTGGTGTGGAATTAAAATATAATTTCAAAGCTGCACAACTGAAATCTGAACACAACATTATGGAATATACCCTGCCAATCACTACTCCTATTGATTCTGGGGGATACAGGTTGGGCAATTACAATAGCTTCATTTTTTGTTCCAAGACTGAAATAGAAGTTATATTGCCAAAGCATATTTTCCAGAGGTTGAGAGTTTGGGAGAAAGAACTAGAAACTGGTGCCATCTTGCAGTCACAGGGTCTTATGTTGAAATTTCTTTCATGTGCACATGGCAAATTCAATATAAATGACCAAGCAATCTGCCTGTCAATGAAAAGTTAGTGTTACACCTTGTTTTATGAAAATACAGTAAGATAACGTGTTCCACATTTCATCTGAGTGGTGACAGCCTGCCTTTTGTACACAACTGTATTACACTTGATGCCAGTACAGCAGCATATTTTGGTGGATCACAAAGCCTTCAGCTCTCAATAGCAACAGTTATCCTAAATGCAAAAACACATCTTGCCCACAACACGGGCTATCACATTCCCACCAAACTTATTCTGTGTCCCACTATATTTGAAGTCTCATATCCTGACCTTCCACAAGCTCAGTCCCCTGAGCTGGGGGAGACCTGAACACAAAATGCTCCCAAACAGATACTGTTTGGTTGGTATCTCCACTCTCATGGCTCAGTGGAGGTGTCTAGAGCAAGATATTCTGTCATACTGAAGACGTAACTTGTGAGGGAGTGGGTAAAGGCAGTCTCAAGGCACTGAGATCAAAGTCTGCAGGAAATAAGGGTGACTGCACAGGACACCTCACTCCAAGTGCAAAGCTCAATTCTTTGTTCTTGTCTTACTAATGGGAACAAACAGCACACAAAAAGGAGGACTAGCAAGAGCAAAAGAGAAAGTGCACTGTCTAATGGGTTATTAGTAGACCATCACACATGAGATTGATGTCTAGTATAAGAAACTGAAAAGGTATTTTCAGCATCAACAAGATCAAATGGACTTAGATTTAACCTTCCTCCAGTGCATTATGTTGTTATAGGAGATAATTTGAAAATTATGGTTTGACAATTGAAGAATTGTCAAAGACTGTGTTGGAGAAAGCTTCATTAAATCAGTGGCTTTATGGACAGAAGACCAAACTTTTAATGATAGTTGTCTTTTTGAGCTACATCTTCTGCCATGGTACAAAGATGGATTTGAATTTTTAAAGTCACGGGATTTTGCCTCAGTCTCTTAAGTGCCACTGCATGACTGAGTAGAGCTGGAGAAGGGTAAAATTAACCCTGCTTTAATCTTGGGGGTAAAAGTAAGTAGCTAAAATGCTTCAAAGCATATTGGGAATGAGAAGTTTTAGTGAAAGCAAAAAACATTACCATGAGATGGAAGAGTTTCAAGGGACTACAGAGATCTGTCAACCAAAGTTTCTAAATCCTGCCTACACAGTTAAAAAACACAACTTCTGCCTCAGAGGACTAGCATATCTTGAAAATTAACTCCGTATGACAGGACAAGATTCTAAAATAAATATAAGAAAATAAAAAGCCTCAGTTACGGCCATCATGAAGGAACCAAAAGGGTGAGATTCAGTTCCAAATCAAGACACTTTAATTTAGCTGTCCATGTCCAAAGCACCTTAATTCAGATGTCTACACATAAGTCAAGTGTCTAAGCTCCTGTTATAGTCAGTGAAAATCTTTACAGTTGGTGAAGCCTAGGGAATGACTCCCCTGACCTGGGAGGATTCAATTGCCTGAACTACTGCCATTTGAGATGCCCCAGGGTGCCTGGATGCCCTATAGGGCTGACAGACGTCACAAGGGACCTATGGGAGACCTTTGGGACTGGTGGATGGATACCAGGCAGGACACAAAAGAGCATTTCAAATGGCACTAGGCATCCCTGTTTAGACACCTGAGTCTGTCCAGGAGAGATGTCCTGCCTTGTGAGCTGCGTCTCGTCCTCATTTCTGCTGGCAGTACTAAACAGAAGTGGCCCACACACAGTTAGCACCTGGTGCCTTTTGGGATGGCTGGAGTGAACTGGCAGCCTCTGGCCGCTGGTGTGGGAGGATTAAGTCTCCCTGAGGTCCCCATGTCACGTCTGTGGAGATGTCTTGGCTACTGCATGTGAAATGGCACTTGATGTTAACACATGGGCAGCCCCCATTGTGCTGGGAGCTTTGATGCCTCGCTCACATTCAGGCACTTCCGCGTGGTTGCGTGCGTTGGAGTATCACGCTTGCCAGCTGAATCCCTCCCTAGCTGGGAGTTCAGTTCAGGCCCTTGATCAAATTATCATGGTGTAACGAGTAAGCTAAAAATTCTGTGTGGCAATGTGTTGCAGGTTAGCTGAAGTCTTTGTCACAAGGTGGTAAACTAAGTTAAATGCTTAACATTTGCTTGTACAAAACATACACGGGTAGCACATTTTGGTGGTTGTCTGATAACTTTAATATGCATTTGAAGCTGATGTTCCATCATTCATCACCTTGTGAAGAACAGGTCCAATCATGAGGCTCTGTAAGCTCCTGGAATTTGCTTTCATGTGTGCCACTGATAAACTATGCAATATGTGGCAAGAACAGGTGACCAGTAAAAAGCGGTAGGCCTTGGAGAAAATCTACGTCTGTCTGAATTAGAGGACAGTATCAAGCAACTAGTATTTTTTGGAACAAAAGAAGCCCTGGCACTGGTATAGATTATGTACTAGATAGGAATTTTAATAGTGCTGAAAATGCAAAGATGCTAAAAAAATTTTACAAACTCTGTTCAGAAGGAACAGAGTGCGGTCTTTGAATTATGAAGTATGTTGCTGAAATACGTCGCATTCCTTTATTGAACGGATGATAGATGACAAATATTTCTATAACTGCCAGTCCTGCACTACTTGCAATCAAGAGATGGTAATTGTATTTCAAGTTCATCAGCAGTGTCATTTCCTAATAAAGCTTATGGTATCAGTTGGAATGTGCAAGACCCTGGAAGTGCTCCTTCTGTGCCAATATTCAAAAGTGCGATGAGCTGACCTGAAGGTTGTGCAGCCATTTAAGTACATCTGCTACAGGCAAAGTAACAGATCAGCTGACCTAGGAATGCATACATACAGAATTAAGATATAGGAATCTAATTAATGACAGTCAATATGTGTTAAGGATCTAGCTGTTTTCAGACAACTCTGTTTTCATTTTTTTAATGAGATTACAAGTTCTGATTGCAATGGTAGTTGCAAAGCTGTGGCATTATTCAGACCTCTGCAAAGTGTTTGGTTCAGTATCACACAATATGGTGATTAACAAAGGAGCTCTCTAAGGTATCAATGAAGGACATATTGAATAGCTTAATACCTGGCTCAAAGATCTCAAAAAAATCATTGTCATCAGGGGTCTTTATTAGACAGTGTTACTTCTAGGAGCTTCTGTAGAGTTTAGCAAGAAATTTCACGATGTACAACAGTGTCACCTGTTTAGGAAGCTAGTACAAAATCACTAGTAATACAATACTAAATACGATCGAGAATAACAGGAGTGTCAAAACGATCGAGAATAACAGGAGTGTCAAAACCAGAGAGAGGTTAACCTCATGGTACAGTAGGCTAAAACCTAGCCAAACCAAATTATCCATTAAAAGCAAGCAGCGCAGACTGTTCTTACAAAATGGACTTCCCTACCTTGGAAAGCACTGACTGAAAATAGCATTGGCTTCTGAGGGAAAATGAACATGAGCTCCTGTATGATACAGAGGCAAAAAGGGCTAATGCAATTCTTGTGAGTATAAACAACGGAATAGTGAGTAGGAGGAGGAAATTGACTTTTCTTTCTGTGTGACATTATTGGGACTGATGTAGAATAATGTATACAGTCCTGATGTCAACATTTTAAAAGGGATGTTGAAATACTACAGACAATATAGAAATGAGCCACAAATAAGTTTTAATGGCTGGAAGGGAAAAAAAAGGAGAGAACAGTGAGAGCTCAATCTGTTCGTCTTACCAGACAGATCAAAAGACAGCTTGATTATGGAGTGTAAGAACCTTCATGGGGAGTAAATACCAGTTACTGAATGGCTCTTTAATCTAGCAGAGAAAGGCACATCAAGAACTAGTGGCTAGAAATGAAGCCAAATTCCAATGAGAAATTAGACAGAAACATATAACAGGGAGGTTGATTAGCCACTGGGTACAAAGGAGCTGATAAATTCTCTGTCATGTCATTTTTTGCACTCAAGGATTAGACATGCTTCTCAAAGCGTATGTTTAATCAGGCCCAACTGATCTGCCTTAGTATGGAGGTAACCGTGTTAAAGCTACTGGCTCAGGAAACACATCATGGTAAATGATCAGATGGTCTCTTCCAACCTGGATCACTGTGAATCTCGGGAGTACATCTTCCAGTACTGAGTCCAACCGTACATTTTCTATGATTTCCTCTAGAAACCACGATGAAGTTCTTTCTAGTACTGTTAGCAGACATCTGGGGTTAATACATCCCCCTAGGAAAACAGCAGAGAGCCCTGCAGAAGAAAAGACGGAGGAACAATTAACCTAGGCATTCCTCCTGGGAAAATAGGAGAGCAAGTAGACAGGACATGACAGAGGTCTGACCACTTTTCAGTGCTCACCAGTACAACAGTCACACCACAGAAAGACCTGTAGCAGGTTACTAGTTAAATACTGAGCTCAGTACAAAAGGGGAGAAGAAGACTCTCTGAGAGCTGCTGGAACTCAGGGATATACAGAAAGGCACTCTTCACCCAGGAAGGAGGGTTTATTGCCTGTTTATTAACAGTCTGTTCATTTCTCTGTACCCCAGGACACAGGTTTTACAAGCCTGAAGTGAGGAATATAAACATGTAGATTTGAAAAATTGGCATTAATAAAATGAACATGTTAATTGTGTTGTGATACTTATCTAGCACTTCATTGCAAGAGAATTCCAGAGCTCTTTATATTACCTAATGACCAATAACAGAGGAATTAATTCTAGGTCAGTTTCCGGTATTTTTAACAACATTCAGTGCACTTTCCTCTGTACATAGTTCAACCAAATGAAAGGGAATATTTGCATAATGTGATAGCTTCCACGCAGTTATAGCAACACTAGGCTTTAAAATCCATTGCTTGTGCTGTCTTGAGCTATTTCTGTACCCTGTAAATGTTGAAGAAGATAGAAGGTTGACAAGACAGCAACTTTTAGAGTGACTTTCATAACCCCAAAATCCCCTTCTGCTCAGCATAAGAGCTCTTCCTTTCCACTTAATGGGGTGCCTGAATTCATTGGGCAGAAAGAGAGGAAGCCCAGATGAGTCATAGACATAGTTTGCTCTCTTGAAACAAATAGAAATATCCTTCCTCCAAGAAAGAAAACCCTTGTGAATATGGCTGTGTGATACCCCTCCAACACATAAACTCAATCTGGAATGTGTATCACTGAAAGAGCAAACTGTTTTGATTTCCTGGGGCAACAGCTTTGTAATCTGTTTATTCAGAATAAAAACTTCCTAAATTACCATTTGACAGATGTTACTTTCAAAAATGTTTTATTAAGTCCCAGCACCTCGAAAATATTCCCACTGAATCTTCCTCACAGCAGCACAAGCTTTGACACCGAGTTAGATAAAACGCCTACAGCAAGAGGAAAGCAGATGTGCCAAGTCAGCTAAAGCTCAATGCACAAAGCAAAAGGGCAACAGTTGGCAAGCATGCAAATGCATTATCTGTTAAATATACACTCTTAGGATTGCTTGTATGCAAGGTGATACAACCTCAAGACCACCTTCATGATTAGAAGCCCTCACACCGGCACTATTTCAGACTACAAAGTCTCTTTCTTATGCAACACTGAATCTTAATGTGGTGGCTTTGTGGTTTTAACACCTTTGGATCTTTATGAGCAACATACAATGCAAAAGCAGATTACTTAACTCAGGGGACATTTAAAAGATTTCTTGCTAATATGGTCTGAATCAATACCGTAAGACAAATTAGCATGAATCTCAAAGTAGTAAAAAAACTCAACACTTTCAATATTGCAAGGGTTATTTAGTATTAGTGAAGAGAAGCAGGATAGATTGTGGTACTTTCTTGGGCTCAATATTGAATATTCATGGAATCAGATAGGCACATATCCAACACAACTTTTAGCCATATGCTTAATTTATGAGTATTTTACTGGACAAGGGTATCATAGGATTTAGAGATTAAAAGGATTTACTAGATTATCATGTTCACACCATTCCGTTTTCTTTTGGAGTGCCAGGGTAAGGAACTCACAATTATTGTCTGCATTTTTCCGATGTTCCGTCTAGGCAATTTCTATATTACTAAACAATAAAGCTTACACTACTTTCTCTAGGACATTATTCCTCAGCCTAATGAACTTCACCATTAAAACACTCTCTCCCCACTTGTCCGAAATTCTTTTTTTCTAGATCCATAGTACCAAGTGCTGAATACCAAAAAAATACTAATGAGCATCATATAAAAATTAATAAGGATTAAGTTGCAGTATTTCTGCAATACATGTGGTTCCATTTTAACTAGCAGTTGTTAGCAACACTGTTGGGAATTGTGTAATTCTATTTCTGCCCTGTTAGTCAGAAGTTTCCTCCATTGCTGTCTAGTTGACATGCTGACTTATTGATGGGTGAAAGAGAGAACAACCCAACCAGTTCAGCTAGCAGATTCCAGTGGGAGGAGGTCAGCAGAACATCTCTTTTGCAATTTTCAGTTGTCTACTCATTCACAGAATCACGGAATTTTTTAGAGTTGGAAAGGACCTCTAGAGATCATCTCGTCCAACTCCCCTGCTGACGCAGGAATGCCTAGAGCACATTACTCAGGACTGCATCCGGGCGGGTCTTGAAAATCTCCAGAGAAGGGGACTCCACAACCTCCCTGGGCAGCCTGTTCCAGTGCTCTGGCACCCTCACCGTACAGAAGTTTTTCCTTATGTTTGAATGGAACTTCCTATGTTCCAATTTGTGCCCATTGCTCCTCATCCTGTCACTGGGAACCACTGAAAAGAGTCTGCCTCCATCCTCCTTCAACCCACCCTTTAGATACTTATAAGCACGTGCAGAGTTCTGTTATCCTGGGAACAGTTCAATCACATAATACGCAGAGTTCAAATAAAAGCAAAAAATCTGATTTTATTGAGTTCTCAGAAAGTTGTTTTTCGCTTCAGTTAAGCTGAGAAGTCTTAATTTTCCTGCACAGTATGGAAATGAGTTTGCCATATTAGATTCACTGAAAAGATTCATGTGTGCCTAAAGAATCAATTCCTGTTACTGCATGAGTACAGATCTTTGGGTTTTTTTTCTGTTTCATTTCTGTTAATTACTCATTGAAATTAATTGGTTGATAGCTGTTACTCAGGTTGTGGCTATGAATGGGCCTGAATCAAAACCTAGATCAGAGCATCCTTAAATGGCAAGAAATCTTGGATGAACACGTGAGCTTCACAAACAGCCTTTCTCTGTATGGTAAGGTAATGCAGTAAACAACTGCTCATTTTCTCCCAGCTCCAAAAGCCTCCAAATGCCTGAGCAAGCCCTATCTGAACCTGCATTTTCCAGTTCACGACCCTTTGCAGCTCTAATAATAGGACGTAGATATCTGTTGCAGCTGTAGTAATAGGGGCATATGACATAACATCTGCCATTTTGAATTAGGCAAATCAGCTGTCTTATTCTGGGTACTGTCTGTGGCACTGACAGATATTAGATGCTTGAGCAAAAAGCAGGGGGAAAAAAGAACAGTACATCAGAGAAAATTCATTCTCTGTCAAATGCTTTTTATGCCCTGGATACCGAGAGTTTATTTCCCAACTTTAGTTGTGCTTTATAAAAGTAAATTCAAACTGAACTCCCAGAATACGCCTGCACAGAGCAGCGCCCTGGTACCTGAGCTCCCAGGTGCAGCAAGAGGGACTGAGTGTGAGAATGACACCTACACAGAGGTGCCTATGCATGTGGCCAGCTCTGTGTCTAAGCTCCCTTACAGTCTGTGAAGACGTGAGTGCAGTTCTGCTGTTTAAATTTAGGCACCTGAGTGGTATCTCATATAGCTGAGGTATCCACAACCATTTGAGAAGCCCTATGGGGTATTTCAGATACCTGAGGTATTCCCAAGGGACTGACAGATATCACACAAGACCTACAGCAGACCTTTGGGACTGGCAGATGGATGTCCGGCAGGACACACAAGGACATTTTGAATGGCACTAAACCCCTGTGTTAGGAAAACAGCCCTTCCAGGAGGGATCTCTTGCTGTGTGAGCTGGGTCTCTCCCTTGTCTCCACTGATGGTACTGAATACCCATGGGGTGCAGTTGCCTGAACAGAGAGTGGTTGCCCAGAAAGGATGTCCCATCTTCACCTTTGGAGATACTCAGAATCTGACTGTCCACAGCCCTGAGTAACTTGATGTAGCTGACTCTGCTATGAGCAGGGGGTTGGACTGGATGATCTCCAGAGGCCCCTGCCAGCCCCAGCAGTGCTGTGATTCCATTACTCTCTGAGCTAGGTGTTTATGATCCCATTAGAGATCTAGGTTAACAATTGAATTGCCTAAAACCCAGGAGTCTGTGGTGCTTTGACATGCTCTACGGTACCCTGCCTGACCTCCAGCTGCCTGTTTTGAAGGTTGTGGGTCATCTGAAGGTCTTCTACCATATCTGCTACAGGGAGGCAGGTCCAGCTGAGATACCTGAGGGCATCTCAAGTGGCACTGAAAATGTCACTTTTAGGTTTCATCTAGTGAATTGAGCCCATAGTCAATGAATTTGAGAGAATGATTTGGCTCAAAATAGGCCAATTGCATGGAAGCCTCGCTCTCCATTGGCTCTTGGATACCTACCTATCAAAACTACAGTTAGATATCTTAGCCTTTAAATGAGTCCCAAGTGAAATAATTGCAAATTAAAAACTGAGCAGAACAGGACAGACAAACAGCTGCCTACGTGTCCTACAGCATCCAGCAAGTTTTGTCCTGTGAAGAGCTTTTGTTCTCTTGAGCATTTCATGCTCCTCTCCGTATCGTAATTACTTCCACAGACACTGAGCAGCTTCTCTGGAGGTGGAAACTGTTGCAGCTCCACTAAGCACGAATGACCAGCACCAGCATGTGCCTTACATAAAACTAGCCTGTTGGTTGCCTGGGCTGTCAGATAAGAGGGACTTCTATAGGACCCCTCTTCCTGTGGGTTTTCTGTGTTTTATGAGATCAGCTCAGGGCACAGGCAGGATTAGGGGATCAGATAACAGAATATCCTGCAGTAAAATGGACTCTGATAACTTGCTTAAAAACATTCAGATTTTCGTCTCTTGGCTCTCTGTGTCATCCTGAACTTGAATTTAATTACAGCTATCTCCTCTGGCTGGCTGCCCATGCATTATTATCCTGTATATCATCCACTATTTGACATTTATTTGTTCAAAATGAAAATGACCTTTGGTCCTGGAAGATAATAAATTATTTTTAGAATTATAGTAATTCCCTGTCACTTGAAATAATGCTCATCCAGAAAGACATGTTAGCACCAAAGGCAGGAGAAGTAAAAGCAAGAGCTTCAGATATGTGGGCAATCAAGATTGATAGATGGTATGTATTGGTGGCTTGCCATTATTTCTTTTACTGTGCAAATATATTTAATATTTGCAATATCTTTTACTAAAAAGATTCATATTTATTATATTTGAAAGCTCTCCTCATGAATCTTCAGAAGAAAAATAACACAGGGCTCACAGTTTTATGCTAACAAAGAGTGTTTACTCACTTTCATGTTAGAGATAACTGGTCCCTTTCTTTTCTTCCAGCAGCTCTGTAGCTCACTTTTTGCAAGTGTGTCTTTGGGCAGGAGATGGGCCCAGGAGGAAGCCTTATTTCACTTACTCACATGATGCATTTTCTGAAGGTCTCTAACCCATTTCAATACTGAATACCAGAGACAGCCTACATAGAAACAGGAGCTTTATAGATTTTTTTCCCTCCCTGTTTGAGAAGCAAAGTTCCCCTAATGCTCCACAAACTTCTTTAATATTCAATATCTGCCCAGTTACCATTGCTGTTCTTTTACAAGCTATGTCACAGCCTACCGTACATGACCTGCAGACCAGCTGGCCAGCTTGCAGAAACTCAGGTGGGCTGAGAAGACTTGCTAAGGCACACAACCGGGTGCTTAACTATTGTAATTTTATTGCAAAGTAACGCAGGTCAATGTAAGTGGGACATTTCATTGTACTGAATGCTCTTCAAACATGTCTGAGGTGACTGGAAATATGAAAAGTAACCTAAATCAGAGATGGATTATTAGAGACTCTCATTTCCTATTCATCACTAAGTATAGGCACACAGCCTTTAAGACCAACTTTCCTGTGTCCCTGGCTGGGAATCAGAGTTTTCAGTGGTCTGCCTAAGCAGCGGAGTACTTGCGTCCCACCTGTTAAAATGGCATAATGCCAGCACGAAATGTATTCGTTACATTGAATGTGAATTCCAGTTTAGAAGAACATCCAGATTTTCTTCTCCTGTCTAAACGAGGAAACTCAGCCTCAAAAATGTTTGATTTTCAGAGCACTGAAAAATGTATAAGGTACATTGGTGATAAATCCTCTCTTTGCATGCTCTAAGGGGTCCCATGATAAATAGTCAATGCTGAAGCCAAGTGGCTCAGCTGTTTCTGAGCCTTTCTGGATCATGCTCAGAGGCAAATCAGGAAGAAATGAAAAGGGAAAACCTGCATATAGAAACTCTTAAAAATACAGGCTTAATATTGCATGCCATTGAAAGGGGTTAAGCACAACTTCTTAAGCCCTTACTTCAGGACATGTATAAGGTGAATATTTGGAGATTGTTACTCAGAATATCCCTGGTGTAACAAGGAAAGCTTTTTCTTGGTGGAGCAAAAATAAGTCAGACAGGGCTGAGCAAAGAGAAGTGGGCGAGGAAGCTCAGCAGTCCACAAATCTCAAGCTGAACAGAGCTGAGGGCAGCTTTCCACCTGTGCAAAATCTGGAGGGCAATAAGGTCCAGCAGCAGCATCAGACAGCTTTCAACTTCTGTTCCATCTTTGGCACAGCGCAGGTCATTTTGGCTTATGTACACAAGAGATTGTACGGATAGAGAGATTATTTTCCTAATGCCATGCAACAAATATTTTTCCTTTCATCCAGAAGATGTTTCTGCCCACTCCCAAGACACTTTGAGCTGTGTGTGTAGGTGACAGAGAAGTTGAGCACTCTGGGTGAACTTCCCTGGTGCTGAGGAGCGGCACAAAGCTTTTATTCCACCAAAGTCCCACTTTAGCATGCAAAATAGGATTTACACAGTGCTCAAGAGCTATCTCCAATTAACACTTTTTTTCCTCTTCTCTGCTTCAGTACCAACTGGTGTATCCAGCTATTCTCTGGATTTTGAGAATAATAATGGAGAATAAAGACAATAGCTTTAACAAAAAAGGTAGGAAATGAACACCGCGGCTCCCACAGAAGCAAGAGCTAGCAGTCTCAGTGATGTACACCAGACTAAAATTTTAGCTAATGTCAGGTTCACAGGCCCCCTATGGTCATATAGGGCCAGATCCAGGGGCTCTGAGGTGGGCAGAGCTCTGGGGAATGGCAAAGACAGACCCTGGGAGAGTGGAGAAGCACACAGAAAACAGCTGAAGCCTGGACAAAACCCAAAACTGGTTTTCTTTAGTCCGTTCCCAAGTGCAGCAGTGTAGGGCTGAGAGCCCTCTGTTTTCTCAGCCTGTCAGGAAAATTAGGGTAAGCTCAGAGATAGCCAAATCCTTCTTTCAGAATTGGAAGAGACAGTTCTAGGAAGGCAACTCTGGAGTAGTTTTTTCCCAGGCTGAAGGGAATGAGCCGGGTTCATTCCAGCCTTGCCTCAAAACTCCCCAAGGGCACTGGCAAAACAACATCCCATGGAGACCCCTGAGAAGTAAAGGGTGTACTTCTTGTGGGCATGTTTCCTTCAAATTTTATTTGAGGCAATTTTGGATGAGAATCATTTAAAGGTCTAGCTATGAGAAACCAGTTTTAGATTGTAGCCTGAGAGCAGGTTCAGCCAGTCCGTTTTTATACCACTGTGGCAAGGAATCACTTTCTGGGGCTCTCCTTTACTCTTCCTCTTTCAGCGTGTTTCTATAAGCCGTATTTTTGCTCCCACTACTACCAATGAACAGATCCCCAAGTATGACGTCCTGGAGAAACTAAACTTACAATTAGATGACAGAATCCATATAGAGTTTGTTTGGGAGAAACAAACTTATTCAGGAACAGTGATCATATTACTAAAAGCAGAGTATAGGCATCTAATAATTGGTGTGACAGATTATAGTTTGTCTAAATTACTATTTTCATATTCTATGTTTACTCATTATGTTTTTCCAGACACTACCTTTTTCTACTAAATCTTTCTAATAATATTCTGAGACTTGCTGGTTCAGAACCTTTTCTGGGAAGTTTTTTATTTCCTAAATCAACTGTATCTAAAAAATATGACCTGCATCTCTTTTCTAAAATGGCACTGTGACCCCATCACTCAGAATACCTGAAAAGCTTCTGATGTATTACACCGGGAACACTTCATGCTTGCATAAATTGCTAGTTTTATGCAGAGAGCTTCCTTGGAGAATCTCACAAGAAAGGATTAGCCTGGCTGTAATTTTGCATTATACATCCACAATATGCTCTCTCCTTTCTCTTGAAAATGTTGCCACTCTTGTTTCCTGGTATACTGATATGTGTTAACAATAACAGATGATAAATTACTGCTTTATTGACTGGCAAGCACATAATCCAATGAAGCACTACAATACCAAGATGATGTGAAAGTCAGTGTTCCTGGACCGGCCGTAGTAGCTAACCCGAGTATGCTAGACATCTATAGCAGTTGAATCACCACTTTAAAAAGGAAAGACAGTGCTTCAGAGAGATTGGTCTTTGAGAAAGGAAGATTTCAGGGTCTGTTCCACACATCCTGAAACCTTGCCTCAGGGTAAGGCAGATTTGAGGGAAGAATCAGATCAGCAGCATGAATAAGGCTGGAATAAGGCTTCCAGCTTCATTTTATAAGCGCCCTTCCCCAACAATAACCTCAATCTCCCGCAAATCCGTTATCACACCCAGCACAATAGATCTCTTCATCCTCATCTTTCCAACTTCCAGACAGCCCTTATAATAATTCTGTATTCTCACCCCTCTTATTGCACTTTTGTCCCCTTTCCATTTTTCTTTCTCTCCATGCTTCAGCACTCCCAAACCCACCTGTATTTCTTCCAGTCCCCACTTCATTCACCCTATAAAATTCTTCAATTTTACATGTTCCTGGATTTATGTAGAGGTGAGTAAAAAGTCAATGACTGCTGTGATGGTGCTGGAGATACCACACACTGGTGGGTTGGTTGGTTCCAGGCAGAAGGGGCCACATGTGAATTCTACAACTTGTACTCTGAGACTGGATATTACTAAATAGAGACCCTCATTTAACCAGCCATCAATGTCCATGAAGATCTGAATAACTTTATATCTTTGACATGTCAAACTTGCTATCAAATTAGGTAGAAATTGTCCAGTGGGTTCACTAAGTGTGAACTGGCAGAAACAGAAGCAGAGAAACAAGGTAAACATATACACTTTTATCAGCAGGAAACTGGGGTAAAAGAGATGTAAAAGAGTCCATCTTTAAGACTGCTACTTTCCTCATGAAAATGATCAGCTGCACCCACGGTAGTGTGAAGGAATGGACATCAACAACTTCCAGAAGCAGTATCTTACCACTGGTCACAAAACTGACAGTCATAAAACGGCCATAAACTAAATCAGTCAACTATTAAGGAGAAAATCACTGTCTACAAAATAAACCTGATTGCTATTAATGTAGAAACACCACACCAAAATATATATACCTTTTTTTACCACCTTCTTGGTCCTTTAGAACATTGTTGTTTTAAATACAGATTAGGAATATCAGACATTTATTAGGAGTATCATCACTGAGTTCAGTGGTGGCTTGTTTTATTGTTCAGATCTCTTCTATTATTTTTTATGGCTATCTCTTGTATATCAGAAAACACTTCTGCAAATGCAGAGCAGCAAATTTGCTTTTACTTGTGCAAAGCTCATGTTGAAAGGGAAGCAAGTCACTTCTTCACATGGCTTCTCTGCCTGAAAAACTGCATGGAAATGGAGGGAGTAATGTATTGCAGGGGAGAAGCCATAAACTGTGGATGTGAGTTATATTAGGAGCTCACAGGCTACCATTAATCATTTTACATCACACATTCTCCATTAAAGCCAGGGGCGTAAGGAGACCTGAGCATACCCTCCTTTCAAGTTATGACTTCACATGAATTAGCCACAGCAGGTATCTACCAAAGTGATGGAGAATCAAGTCTCCAGGCAGCAACTTTATTTCATGTATAATGACAGAAAAGCACAAAGATAAGTACTTAGTAGAAAATTTGTGCTAGTCTTCAGCGTCATCCCGGCTCTACTTTGGAAGGGCTGCTTTGTGTCTGAGGGATGAGGCAGGCAACCTAGCAGTGACATTTATGGAAATTGTTTGTATGTGTCAGGATCAGAATATGCACCTGGAGGTTAATTGTGCTGTTCATAGTGGAGAATTGTGCATGCCAGGGATACGTTTCCTCCTAAATGCATCTATGTATTTCTCAGCTTTGTTGTGGGAATTGCAAGAAACATTTGTAGATGCAGGAGCATTGAGTGAAAGCTAACAAGACAGACAGTAGGACAAGATACTGAGGGGGGAAAATGGCACAGATGCACTGAAATCTTTAAAGCTGCTCTGGTTTACACTAGCTGAAGGCCTTACTTGGAGATGAACAACACATTTAAACAGCACTGAAAGAGCAAAATTCTAGCCTCAGCTAAACTAAGGGCTGAAACTTGTCCTGTTCATGTCGCATGAACTTCAAGGAATTCATAGTCAGTACTATTCAATGCTACTGAAGCATAGTATATCTGCAATTGTCAAAATGTTGATGGTAATAAAATATGTGGTTAGGAAGAAAGGAAAAGCTCCCTGGCCACCTCCTCACTACTCAATATGTTTCACTTCCAAAATGAAACTCAGAATTATTTAAAATTAACTGAATGCAAATACAAAGTGTACTTTGCAGGGAATCTGATTCTGCTTGCTCTATTAAGGATGAAGAGGGCTCTTGGAGGGAACTATTATGTCCTGCTACTTCCTTTAAAACAAATTTAAGGAACATCAGTTGCTGCTCATAGCTGTGACATTATCTAACTACCCATTCTAAGCAGGCAATAAGGAAGCCATGAGAGGCATTTGCTGGCTCTCCACCTCCCAGGGCCAAGCAGCAGCTGAGATCCTCTGCGTAGTCTGCTCTGAGAAAGTAAAAGAAACTTTGGGTGGCTGCCTGTGACGCTGCAAGGGGTGGCATTAGCCCCACTTACTTGTTACTATGGAGATCCATTCTGCCATCCCACTATAATCATTTTGTCAATGAGATTTTGTTGTTTGCTTGTGAGCCCGCTGTTAGGAGAAAGCGTTTTTGTCAGAGATTAAGAGGGGCTGTTTGAGACTCTTGCTTGCACGTCACGCAGAAGAGGGTTGAACCATTGAGTGCAGAAGTGCATCAGCAGAGATCTTCCTCCACTAGAGCTGGGCAGGGCTGCGGTGTGGCTGACCTGGAAGATCCCATACAGAAGATGTGGGTGCATTTACAAGTAACTACAATAGCACTCACAATATTAACCAAGGGCAAATTATCTGAATAGCGGTACCCATGGTAAAATCAAATAACGTGTTATGTGAGATCAAGGGCATGGGATTCTTCTTTGTATTTTGCTCATGTTTGATATTTTTATAATTCTTGAACAAGAAAAAAGGCAGTGGCTTTCTGCCCCATTCTCACCACATGGATTTGGTATTCCTGGGGGGACTTTAATGAGTTGTCCATTCTAAAGTCCCAAGTTAGGAATGACCTCACTAGCACTGCAGAAATTTGTAATAGAAATATGACAATTGGTATGAATGGAGTAAGAATGGAAATGTGTGCAAAAGCACCAGAGGAAGCAGCAGAACAAAGGTTAAAAGGCGAGGCTTATATTAATCACCACAGAGCTCAGCATCTGTGATGCCATTCCAAGAAAAAGGAGGAACAAACTGAGCTAAAGTTAAAGTTGTCAAGTGGATGAAGAACAGGGCTAGAGCTTATCAGGCAAGGAAAATAGAAGTTGTGAAATTCAGGAATTTTGCCTAACATTTACAAGGGGTGAGTCAAAATCACAAGGCTAGCAATCCAAACCAACATCCACTCCTAAAAGGTTCAAAAGACCAAGTCCAAAACCCGAGATGCATGTTGAGGCCTCAGCTGCTGATGTCCTTTGCTCTCCATGTTGCATAGAAGTGGTCCAAGACTTCTTGGGCACATGTCTTGGTACTTGTGAGTAATGTTCAGACTAAAGTGTGTGAATGGAACCTATGAGAGACTGAGCAGGAGTGGGTAAAAGTGACTTGCTTAGAGATTTTTATATTGAAAAATCACCTTTCTTTCCATAAGATCTCTTACAGAGTTCTGTTACAGTAATTTCTGACAAAGCCCATACAGTAATATGAGTACAAAGGTCTGAAACAAGCTTAAAGATTTTCTAAAGATTAGGATTCCTGGGATGTTTTTATAACCCTGTCACTTTTCTACTGAGCAGGAGAATCTTTTATCAGACTAAGCAGTGTAATTGGGAAGAATATACAAGCTTTTTTGCAGAGTATGTCTTTTCTTAGGATTAGAAAAGGGAAAAAAAAGAAGTTAAGCTCTTTGCAGGTAGGGAACTACTGCTCTGAATTTATCTTAATTATGTTAATTGCTTAGACAACTTCAAGGTGCAGTTACATGAATATTTGCCTGCTGGCAAATTTATTTGATGTAGGTCTGACCCCAACCCCTTCACAGCAGTATTGTGTGAGGGCTGTGCCGTAAACTGGATCCGCAAAATGAGCTGGGGTTAAAAGAGCAACTAGCAAAAAAAATTCCCTTCTTATTTTTCAATCTTTTTATTTGCCAGAACATTTCCTTGGTTTGATTTAGAGCACCCAGTCCCTCAGAGAACCAGTGTGGGCAATGGAGGAGACAGAAAAGAGGAGCATGAGGAGGAAAGACAGGGTCTTTGAACGGCACTGAGAGCTACTCCACTTTCCCTTGCTGCCTTTGAAGCAGAGCCATCCTGCTCAGCAGTCTGTGCCTTGCTTCTCTTTTCCCTCACGTTTGTCTTTACTTAGGGGTGCTAAAGAAAAGAAAGGAGAGGTCAGAGGGCCAGGAACAGCTAATGTGGGGCACGATGCTGGTGGATTTGCTGCCCATGGTCTACCAGGCACAGATAGGCTCCAAACACTGCAGGCAGGAATCAAGCACAGCTGAACTGCTTTGGAGTCCAAGTGGTCAGACACTGGCTGAAGGACAACCTTAAAGCTGTCATAAGTACTGTCACGATGGAACTGTGTTTGCCATGTGGCAACTTACAAACCTACTGGAGGTACAGTGTCCCACAGTGGACCTTCTTCACTGGGGTATTAGCAGGCCTAATAGTCAGTGATCTTGACTTATTCTCACAGACTTTGATGAAAAGGTAGCAAGTATCATATTCCTTCTGAATTTGGCATAGATCTTTGAAAATCCTCAGAATGGCAAAGAATCAAAGAGCAGCCTAAGAAACTGCACACCCAGTCACTGGGCAAGAGCAAGAGAAACCAGGGCTGTGCAAATTCTGCCTGGCTGACATGGCATGCTCTTGATATTGTGCTTTTTATGATAGCCACAACTTTTTCCTAAGAGTAACTGATTTTTTAAATGATAGTCTAGTGTTGAGGGACTTTAACAGGACTGGAATTTTTTCTCTGTACAATCACTGACAACTACACAAGGACATTTTAACAGCTGCAAAGTGAAAGCAGACAGGCTGCGAGAAAGACTGCATGGTATGACAAAGGCATGACTTTTGCTCTATTTTCTAGATGACAGTTAAGTCAAATTTGTCTTCTCTGGTCACTGAAGGTCCTCTAAGATTTATTGGTAGGCTAAAAGGTCTGGCCAAACTCAGGTCTCACTTTACATTTAGGTATTGTCCTTTATAAAGGAAAATAGCCTTTGTTTTGTCAAACTAAGCTTGCCAGACTTTTTCAGAGTTAGAAACAGTAGTTGAAGTACAGCTAACACAAGGTGTGTTCCTTGCCCTATGCTTTGCACACTCACTGTGACAATGTAGGATGTATGTAGCTCCGCTTCACACAAAACCTATAGCACTTTGTGGCAAATAAGATCACCTTCTTCTGGGAAGGAGCCCATTGACTTAAATACCTGATGTCAGCCATGACATGACTGACCAGTCTCTTCTGCAGGTTTGGACATGCTGAGGTCTAAGTCCAGCACTCATCCCACATGAACTATAGCTCGTATAAACCCTGCATTTGTATGGATGTGATGATACAGATGCTTTAGTTGTAAAGTACCTTTAGCACCGTCCCAGCCTGCCACTTCCCCTGAAAAGTCTGTAGGTGGACAATTTCCAGTATCTGCTCTGCTTTTGTTGTCTTAAGCATGGATATTCTAATTATACAAGATTCAAGAGGGGTGTCACTGTTGCCTGAAAACGTGGAAGTGATACTTCCCTATGCTTTTCTGGTGACATCTCACTTGAGTCCAGCTTAGCTTTGAAGTTGACTTTCAGTGGCTGTCTCACAAAGGGACTGAGAGTCACCCTGGGGCTGGGCATTGTGCTCTGATCACTCTGTTATTTGTGGTTGATTCTTGAGGAGCTCTGTCAGTAACTCCATCCAGCCAAAATTTCCTCTTGCGGTACCCCACCCACCATGTCCCATGTAGCTCTTTCCTGTCAATCTGTGAATTAATCTGCAGCCTCCAGTTTAACTACAGTATCCAATGCTTTGCAGAAGTCTAGATGCATGAGATGTATTGCTTGTCCTTTTTAAACTGAATCAGGGATTAAGACAACACTTCACAAGAAGTTTTCATTTAAAGTACCTTTGTTACATCAACAACATCAAATGTTTTACTGCTTAAATTTACAACTAACAAGTGGTTGCCAAAGCTTTACATTGGAAAATTAGTTATAGTGTAAACGAATGTTGGAAAACCCAGATATCTACACTTAACGATTCTCAAAAAATTTTAATTTTCCATCATGTTTCTTTGCCCACACTTTGCATCAGGCTTACTAACTTTCAACCTGAATACAGAAATTGCTTCTCTCTGATCCTAGCCTCTGGTTTGTTGAAAACAATTTTTTTTTCATGTCAGCTCTATCATACAAATCACATAATTTTCTGTTATTAGTATACCATTTGCATGGTTTGTAATCAGGTGTGATTTTCTGACTTCATTGCAGTCCTGTTAGCTACATGAACATATGTAACCCAGGAAGAGACTGCGCAACCAACTAAAACAAAACTGCTGGTGTATTTTGTAGATATTCAGAGTGTGATCCTCTGCTGTACCTGTCCAGCTTTATGACACTGTACTAGAGGGGAGCAATAGCCTTATACCAGTAAAAACCTGCAGGAATGCAGTGCTAACAAGTGCCTGTAGGGAAGGAGCACTCACCCATAACTACAGGATCCCAGAGAAGACCAGAAAGGTTTCAGGTGAGACCCTGTGAAGTTACTGAGATCTGGACTCATAGAGACACATGTGCAACATCTGCATTCAGGTGCTCCTCTGCAAGTGGGATGGCTGCTGGTTTGATTTAAGACCCTCCACCCCCTATCCAGGGCTGGGAGAGCTGACCTCCTTGGGACTGGACATCCACTTACAAAAGGAGCAGCTCAAACCTACCAGCAGCAGGGACCACAGTGGAGGTGTCATCAGCCCTGCCTGGTTGGTGTGTCCCGCAGGAGGGACCTGGGTCCTCCCCAGGGTTAGAGACAGCCTTCACTATGAGGCTCCCACATGGAAGCAGGAGGCAGTATGCTGCTTCCCACAGAGCTCGTTCCCCAAAGAAAGCACGGCCAAGCCTTGCACCCTCAAGGTGCGCAGCACTAGTGAGGACCTCCTGAAGACGAGGGCATGGGATGGCCACCACAAGCCCCCACCCCAAGGGGAAAGGCAAAGATCATGTGCGTAGGATTGGGCTCTTAAATTCTTTCAGGTTCTTCCCTGTTTGCTTTTAAGTCAAGCTTTGGTCTCACTGCCTGCAGTCTAATGAAATCTGCCTTCTATAAAACAGAAAAGAGTTTGGAAACTCAGATGTAGAAAATCATTTTAGGTTCAGACTTGCAAGCTGCAGGGTGTCCCTCACCGGCAGCTGTCAGTGGAGCGTCCTTAACACTGTGGACATCATTTTTAAAGAAGAATCCTGTACTCTTTGCTATGCTGTGTAATGTGTTGCAGAGCTGACTCCTCTTGTAGGCAGTTAGGTACCCCCCAGACACCAAAGGTTTGAACAGGAATGGTAGCTGCACAGTATATTTTTATTCAAATATGAAAAATAAGGGAGAGAGCAGGAGTCTGTTAACAGAAAAAGTTACCTTCCCCATCATGCTGCTCACACTCTCTCTGTGTCTAAGAATAACCCTGTCTCTACGTTATGAATTTTTCATACAGACAAGAGATTCTGCATGCTTCAAAAGTCGTTATGTGGACCCATGTTCATGAGAGGTTGCCAAAAATTTCAATAAAAAAGAAATATTTTTAAGCTTAATATTTTTGCAAAATATTGTTTGCATAGTCAGCACTGCAGTCCTGCCAAAAAAAGCAGATTAACTTTGTTCAGTGTTACTAATATTGTTTACTTGCTAGAGACAAAGCTTTGATCACTTCACTGACTCTTTATGAAATTTGGGATACTGACTTCATCAAAAATCATGAAATTACTTATGAAAACACCCTCAGTTCTTAAAAGCAAGCAAACAAAAAACTTCCAGAAAAATACATGCAATTTTTTTTTTATGTTTTGATTGGCTCTTCACTGTAATATTTGTGAAGTTATGGCTATTATCTTTTTTTATTGAAGATCACAGATTGTTTTCCAATCACCTTTTTCCCTTTGATCGTTTCACAGTTTATTAAGTTCCCATGTCCAGAGATATGTAGTAAATGCTCCATGCAGATGACTTATATAGATTTCATAGATGGGTAAAATGAGTCTTAAGGAAACAATAACTTTCCTAAAGTCACAAAACAAGGTCAGAGTAAAGCAGCAGAAGTGTGGTGACTTGCCTCTGTGGAGAAGATTGTCACAGTAATTGTCTGAAAGATTAATCTTTGTCACAAATGATTGTCACACAAATTAATCTAGAGCAGAAAGAATTAATCAGAGATCTGCTTCCTGTGACAAGAATTGTCACTCATGCGCTCAAAATGTACTCCTTGCAATAGTAAAATTAGTAAAAATGAGTCTAGGAAACACAACATAAAATTAATTATTGGCAATTTGATGTCGACTTCGTGTCAAACTTTCTGCTGAGAAGCTAGGAGGAGAGGCATAGCACCAGTAGGAAAAGTTTGGGAGCACAAACCTTACTTGAGCTAGGAAAAGCTGCTCTGATAGCTCCAAATCACAGTTTGTCCCTGCCTCTGGCTGACGAAAGAGTGTTTGTTTAGGTTGAACCAGGTCGTATAAGAGAAGTGTTTATTCCTTGCCTGGTGTGCACTGCAGCGCTGTGCATGTTTTACTTGGCCAGGGGTCTACTGAGGGTGCACGATTACTGCTGCCAGCCCGACGCAGTGCTACCCTGGCATGGACCCGTGTGCAGGTCTCGCCACATCTCCATCTCTGACTGGGACGTACGGCTTCATGGTTCTTCCCACCCATCGGCTGCTCTGCGTGCTAGAGGGAGGAGGGTCTGTTGGTCTCTTCTGAGCCCTCTATGGTATATCCCATTTCCTTCCTGACACCTCCTCCTCTCAAAGCATAAGCAAGAAGGGATATACTTGGGTTTTTTGGAGTAAGAACTAAAAACTTTAAAACTCCCTTATATGTGACAATTTGGGCTATGATTCTTGATCCCTTCGCTTCTAGTGGAGATAAAAAGACTGAATGAATGGCTAATGCTCCCTCCCTGAGGAAGCTCACAGAAGAGTATCTGAGATGAGAATTAGAGTTTCAAATTCCAGATCTTATCCACCTTTAAGCAAAACCCTGCAAATCTTACTCTGGCAACATTTCTTTCCAGATATCTGTGGATTTAGCTGAGTAAGAGCCGATAATTAACTAGAAGAGACTGAAAGGTCCTTAAGGTCTCCTGCTACCCCAAGTAGCCACATTAGAAGATTCCCTGGGCATGCACATCATGCTTCTTCATGAAGGCGTTGCATTGCCTGTGCTTGTGTTACCTAGTCCTCTGCTTCGAGGAGTTTCCCTTGCAGGGAATGCCTTTTTTGCCAAGAGCAGCAGGCAGAGATCTTTTGCAAGTCTCTTCAGCATCTTACCATCTTTGAACCTTACTCATCTCCAGCCTGAATTTCCATGTCCCCTTTGTCCTCTTTCTTCTTTGTCCAGCAAGGTCTTTCTGTTTAGATCGTCTTATCCCATCGATATTTATAATGAGTGACGATGTAGAGTATGAGTGGCTGGGTTTGTGTCATACTCCAGGTATAATCCTCTTTGATTTACCATTCTCATCTGTCCCTGTCTACTGGAAATATCATTCCTGATACATCCCATTGATGCATCAACCTTTGTGTGGCTGAATCATGTTGATGACTCATGACCATACTGTGAAAGATTATTTCCAGTCTGGGCTTTCTCTTCGCCTTGCATTATCACAGTTCCGCCTGCAGCTTACAGCAAATCTTTTTATTAGTCTCTCTGTGCCTGACCTGGCACTTCAGGCTGTTAAATTTAATCTGACTTTTATTGCTTCATTGCTGAAGATTATCAGGTTCCTCCTATATAATATTCTAACCTTCCTTTCTAACATAGTCTTCCAAATTTGTGTAATTAACTATTTTTATTAGTTGTTTTTGTGCCGTGGTATTGAGAACTACTGACATAATGGCTGATCCTGGACATATTCCACTTCGAACCTGCCTTTTCCTGGCTTCATCTTCCGTCAGCATTAGCTGTTGTTGCCTACCCTGGAGCCAGAACTTTTCCTAAAACTAATTGTAATAATCCCCCTTATCTTTGCCTTAAGCATTAATAATTTGTCCTTGGAATGTATGTGAGGCTTAGCGGAAGGTCAGATGGTTGTGTTTATCACATTCTTTCATCTAAACATAGACCAATATCTCACAGAAAGATACTGAGTTTATCTATCAAAATCTGTTGCTGTAAATTCAGGTTGTGTTGTATCCCATTTTCTGCTTATCTCGATTTTGTTAGGTAGTCTTTCTTTCAAAATTTGTTCCAACACCTTGCATACACTGGAAACCAGGCTAATAGTCTTGTAACTGCACAGGTAATTTTTCTCGTTTCAAAATACAAGTGCTGTGTTTGCTAATTTCGGATGCTAATGCACTAGCCACAGATGAATAGGTTCATTTAGAAGAGCTTTGCAGCAGGACTTGTGATTTCACATACTAGTACTTCCTGGCTGAAGATTAACCTGCTCCAGAAGTTTCAGTACACTGAACTTAGATATTTTTTTCATCTTTGCCTTCTGGAATTTTCCTTTTTGAATATTCATTCCTATTAAGCTTTCTCTCATCTTTCCCATTATTAAAGACAAGGGTAAATAAGCCATATAAATAAGCCTAGTTATCTTCTGTCTCAAGCATGTGCTTTCTGTATGGATCCTCCCAGCTTTAATCTTTTCCTTTTTCCATAGGCTGATATAGCAGTAGATTTTTACTGCCACAATTTTAGATTTATAGCCATCAAAATCTAGATATTTATCTTAGACTTTAGCAAAATTTTCATGTAGAGCTTGTATCCTCCATTTGTATGACCTAGTCCACAAAGTTTTAGGCAAATATCAGTGTCATCAAGATCTATCAGGGTGCATCTGTACTGATCCACCTTGAATGGACCAGTAAAGCTTATTTCTTGATTCACTTAATATTTCTCCTAAATCATGTATGTTGATGTGTTTGCATTTTTGTTCTGATCAGATCCCAGTTTTTAATCAACTGTTCAGGAGAAAAACCCATTATCTTCCATTTAATTAAGTCTGTAATCTTAAGTTGTTCCTTATCACTTAGTTCAGCTTAATTTTTTCTTACCCATTAACAGATACAGATCTAAGTTTGTAATATTGATTTGCATAGCAGATGTCATTATACAGTCAAATGTATCTCTGCATCTGGACATTTTCCCCTACGGTGAACAACATTTTGACAGTTTTCAGTGACATATGTTGTGTCCGATCTGGTTAAACTGGAGTCCTCTTTTCTGTATAGTGTTGCTATTCCTTTAAAAGTTGCTTGAAAGCTAGTTGGGAAAATTTTCAATGACCAATTTTTGTCAGAAAATTCTGATTTAGCCAAAGCAACTTTGTTCAGAAAAGAAGGTCAGTATCTATTAATTTCCCCTTTGAAAGAAGATTTTACATAGTCCCAATGTCAGATATTTCTGACATAAAAAAAGAAAAAAAAATCCAGAAGACTTATTTTTGTCAGAAGTTCAACTAATTTCAATAATGATATAAGTAATAATTATAAAGTCAATTTTATCTGAAAAATAATGTCATGAATTCTCAAATTTTTGTCAGGGCTCTTCTTCTTTATTTTGACTTATTTTTTAATGTCAGTTTCTGACAGAACAGAGAAAATGTTTCCAACCCAGTCCTCTTTCCTAAGAAAAAGACATCCTTATATTCATGCAAAAGTCTCCTCAAGGTCCCTCTGCTCAATCTCGTACAAGGAGTCAGAAGCATTTTGGACAAGCACCATGCAATCCTCTGTGTGGATCCCAAACTGCATCAGTGCTGCCTTGCTGATACTAATGCAGTCTTCTATTGTAGGCTGCCATGGAAAGTGGCCTGGATATTGTGATCTGTCATTTCTGTATATGCCTGACACCTGCTGAACCCCTCCCAAGGGCCATTTTGTAACCAAAGCCTTAAGAAATCTGCATTTTATAGTTAAGTCTTCCCAGAATTTACTCAGTTTCAACCAACAATAGCAGGTAGCTTCTCTCTAAGGGTTTTTGGTGCCACCACTGTAGTCCTATTACTGAAAGCCAAATTGAAGTAGTCCTTTGATTGGATTTGCTTAGAAAAAGTAAACAAATAGGAAGAGTAAATAAACTGCTCACGGTAAACGTCAAGATGCTGAAGCCAGGTGGATAAAGGCACACATTAAGGCATGAAAGAATAACCTGCAGTTTTGGTGGAGAGAATAAAATGATGGGGTTTTTATTCCTGTATCATACAAAAGTATAGAAGGAAAAAATCTTTCATGCTCAGTCTCTCCCCCAGAGCTTGCTGACTTTTTCTTGTCCTTTTCTTTGCTCTTGTACAGCTCAGTGCCCAGCTCTCTAAGAAGATGGCATATACCATATGACAGCTGTGAACTGGATGTTTCTGACAGGTACCGTCACAGGGACATACCATGCAGCTTCATGACATACATCAGAGCACTGTGGATAACTAAGCGTGATAAATATATAATGAAATAATGAAATAATGAAAACATAGTGGCTTTCAGCAGGATCTTTATCCCAAAGGAGCCTTGATGTGCTGTAGGCGTGTAGAGACAAATGCAAGAGTCTCATCCCTATTTCTGAATGAGGAATGCTAAAGTGGTGAGTGGCACAATGAAATACAAAAAAGCTACTTAGGTTAGGAATTAATGTAATTACTGCATCTGCTCCAAACTGCGGAATTACTTGACACTGGGCAACAGTGTCATTGCCGTGAAAAAAATTTACCTAGAGCACTGGAGCTGACTTTGGCAGACAGCCTCCAAAGACTGGAGATGACACCAAACACTCAGGATGGGAGCTTCCTGCTTCACTTGAACAAATCTACCTTTAGCACCCAGTGTTTTGCTGATGTCCAACATGCCAACCAGTCCAGTCCAGGTTCAGAGGGAAACATGCATTTTGTTCTCACCAAGCCTCCTTGCCTCTCCTTTGTTTCCTTTACTCATTTTGACTCTGCTTGTGGCATGGGAAATCTGAGTTGCTGTCATTTTCTTCCATCAGGCTAGATACTGATCCCTCCACCCAACTCTCTCCGAAATGCATGGTCAGAGCAACAAAAAAGCAGTTTTGTGTTTTACAGTGCTGGGATCTCACCCTTAAACTGCAGTCAGGTCTGCACTAATACTCTCATTTCAAGAGGAAGGAGCATATTGTAGACATTAAGTAAACTGGCAGGTAGGTGCATGTTAAAGACAGCAAATTCCCAAAGATGGTCCATAGACAGCACAGAGAAGAGTTTTGGCTGGACTGTGTCACATTAGGGCATCAGTTCAGTCACTGGATTAGAGACAGTGCTTTTACTGGGTCAGTCAGGTCTCAGTGGCTCCCTTCCAAATGGAGACCAGCAGGGCTGCTTTTGATTAGTTCAGGGTGATGGTGAGATAACAGCCCAGAGTAGTACAGCAGTAGTAATACAAACAGAATGATTACAAAAAATGTGTAATTATAGTGCACAGGCTCTTGAGAATTGTGGCAGAGGAACTATACGACTCATTACTATCTCCTATTTAGGTATGAAGTTGCCCCCCCATAGGTTGGCTGATGGCATGGTTTGATGGGGGAAGAAAGGGTTTCAGAGCCCATATGAGTCCAACTGTAATTTCACTGACTTGCTGTTGGCATCTCTGTCACACATAGTCCCTCAGCTCCAGTTCTGCTCCTGACAACTGAATCCTCAGAGCACTTAACGTAATTAATGGAGGAATGGCCTCATTAGTGAAGTGACTTGATCTTTTCCAACCCAATTCTCCCTTTCTTTGCACTTTGATCTTTGTGCATTGCCTCCGTGTTTGCATGTGTGAAGGCAAGGCTGTTGTCCCTTATATTTAACTCATTGGGTGAGGTGCCTTCTTTTGCCAGTAGCTTGTGTTAAATGAAGGAATTCAAAGGCTAAATGCAGTTGTGGAGCTAAGGATGTGATTTGCCATGATTGCACACATGCTGTGTGCAGTTTCTGTATTCACACTACTGCCTTAAAACGCAGAGTTACCATATGCGTAGGGATTTACCTCGCCTGACTTCAGACAGCCAAAACCCATCTAAACCAGTCATTTAGTCTCCCTCTCCAGCTGTTGAGAGAACAGGCACCTTCTGATGGCGACTTGTCCCATTCATCTCTGGGCACGATTCAGTTCTTTAGACACAGGGGTCTGATGCAATTTGAGACTTCCTAGAGTACCTCTGAGTATCCAATTGACGCTCCAGTAGGATACTGGTCTTATGTGGTACCTACCAGCCCTATGAGGATGTAGGCTTACTCTGGGTCATGTCAAGTAGCACCGGATGTCTGTGTTCATACCCCTGACTCATGCCTTAGACACCTTTCCTACCAAGGGATTACTCCTACACCAGACATATCTTTTTGCCTTCATTGACTGAAGGGACTATGGGGATGAGGTACACGAGATCTGCATAGGGCTGGCAGGTCTGATGTTACAGATGAATCGCATTCCCTAGAAGTGGCTGCAGGAGGTCAGGCAGGATACCTTAGGGTGTCTAACGTAGCATTTACATCTGTATTAATCATGCCACAGATGATTACCTGAGCCTAAACACTGCACTGTTAATTGCTTAAAGTTAAACAAGGTAAAACCAACCCTAAAATTCCCCTGCCTTCACCTTGGGAGTTTTGTCCTTTCCAGCTCAGGTTGCTTGGCCAATGTTTCAAGCCCTATGGTTTATATCTGCTAAGAACCATATTGATTCTGCTGCAATGCCTTCTAGGCAGACCACAGCGGCTTTATATTACCACTTGGGTCTTGTTTCCACTGCTTTCAATTTACCTCACACTTCAGAGAGGGAAACTGGGTTATTAATGACTTCTTGTTTGCACTGAGCTCTTTGCAGTGGTGCTGGACTGCTACCTGAACTGCATCGTACGACTTGAGCTCCACAGCAGTTGCCTGCATTGCAGACACATCCACTGAGATTTCCGATGACATAAGAATGAATGTAAATGTACTTGACCGATGTTAGTAAGAATTTTTAAAATGCCAGCTTTGTACAGTGAAATGTTTAGAAATGCTTGTTATTGACGTGCTGAAATGAAAACACAATTATTCTGTACTTGTTGCTATCAAATACAGTTTGTGTATTCCTGGAAAAAGCAGATGGGATGTGGAAATGAGATATTTCCCAGATAAAGAATGAAGGGAAACAAGCTCAAAGATCTTTCTCACTCCGTCCCCACCCCCACTCGCTGCCCACGTGTTCTCCCTCTCCCATTAATTTTGTCTCTTGCCGGTAACTCTGAGATTGTATTTCCCACTGGACCAACGACAACTCATTGAGTCATGCTCATTGTCTCTCACCAACTCTTCTTGCCACATGTTGGCCTAATATATATTAGCAAGATCATAGTCTACATTATGCATACTACTGTGCACACAGTATGAACCACATTACTAGTAGGGAATGGCACTGAAACATAATAAAACAGGTTTGAACTTTACTCCAAACTTTCATTGAACTTCTGTGGAGACTCCTATTTCTGTGTTCAAAGACAAAGAAAATTCCAAAAGATGCAACTTCTTAGAATACAGGAACCAAAATACTGTTGTTTAAACCCAGACAGGTCTTTAGGGTGGACGTGAGAGTCTTACTGGTTTTCTTTGCCCTATATAGTAATGATGGTTTCTAAGGGGAGGAGTTAGCTTCTTGTTACTGGATATGATTGAGAAGTTTATTCCTGGAATAAACTCTTGGAAGTCTATATTCTTGGAGTAAATGCTCATCCAGTTCTTAGAAGAAAGAATTTCACCAAATTACCCCAATAATATTTTAACTCCCAGAGATTTATGAAACTAAGTGCACTTCAGCCAGGCCTCGGTATGACGTGGGGTTTCTTACCATCAGAAATCTTCAGCACAGAAAGGATCACTACCAATGCTCAAAAGTAAGCATATGCCAGCTCTTTCCTTTCTACATCACTAGCCATTCATATGCTACATGGGAGTGCAAAACCATGCAGGGCACTGTGAAGACCAGCTGAGTCATACTAACCACAGTCAAGTGTGGGGAAGGTCAGTGTTCAGGTTTCACACTTGCTGTGTAGGATAAGAGCAAGAGCGTGTTTTCCATGAGCAATACAAAGAGAGTGGGCGTGAGCAGTGGCACAGATCTGTGAGGTGGATAAGGGGCTTAGAGAGGTGGTGTAGTCCCTCCATGAGCACTGACTCTTGTGGGACACACACACACACACACGCTCCAAAGCTGCTGTATCGAGCTTTTGAAAAACTTTCACACCCCTTTGCACACCCTTGTCTTTGGGCAAGAGGAGAACTTTGAAACATCATGGGCCAGACTTGCTGTAGGAAAATATCCAAATGCAGCAAACAGCAATTTATTTTTAGCCCAATTTCCTTGGAAAGCATGGCGTACATGCCTTTTCCTGAGTAATATGTTTTGTAGGAATTGGCTAATTTCAGCCACATGGGAAAAAGAGGAGTGGAGTTCCTAAGGATATTAAATTTCCCCATATCTCATGAAAATGGGCAGTTAAGTGAAGGGGTACTTATAAGGATTTCAGAAAGAGAAGGAATGCTGGTTGAGTTCAGCTCTGATTAGAAACCAGAACATCCACACAGGAATACTTTCCTCAAAACGTAAATCCTCAATAAGCTCAGTTTTAATTTGTTCTGCTGCTCACAGGACTGCGTGTTTTGCTCTGGTTGTGCAAGCCTTATCTCACTTCCCTCAGCTTCTTCCTTTCTTTACCTATCTGCCCTTCCTCTGCAAGGGAGTGGGGACCTGCTCTTTATTTTGCTCAGGCTCCACATCGGAAATATGGCATGTGGACAGGAGCCACACATGCCCTGAGGCGGGACAGCAACAGCGACAGTGATGAAGGAGAGTGTCAGGAGCTGCTAGAAAGCTCTAAGTTTGGGAATTTCATAGTGACAGACCTCAGGTAGATGGGATGTGGGTATCTCCAGACACGGACAAGCAGCAGCAGGGAGCAAAGGCAGATGGTATTGACATACCGTGGCATGCGCCTGGAGACAATCCGTAAGTAGCAAAGTGATCCAGGTGTAGCATGAAGCAAATGGTCCTTCCCCAGTATTAACAAAAAATAGCAGAGCGTGTGTAAGCCCAGAGAGCCGAGATGAGCGTTTAGGAAAGCAGCTCTGCAGCTCATGCAGTCTGAGTAAACACCAACATTGCAAAAGACAAATGTGCAATGACTTATTTGTTGAACAAACCTATTGAAACCATAACTGCAAGGATAAGAATGACATTTCTATCAGTTTGTAGCAGTCCTTTTTCCCACCCATGGTTTCGGTGATCACAATGACTAGACCTGTATTTAAATTGCTGTACCTCCTGGAGAGTCAGGAGAGATTAACGTACTGTAGGAGTTCATTTCCTAGGTCTTTTTCTTCCTATATTCTTTAAAAGCTGCTGCTTTCTCCAAAGGTTAGAAAAGTACGAAGGAACAACATCAAAGTTTGTACTTCGTTATTTTTTATGGCCTTATAATTGTTTTATTTACATGTTCATTAATCACAGAAAAAACAGTTATACCAAATTTGTTGTGCCAGAGTTTTACCTGCTGAGTTTCAAAGACAGATAACACCTGGCCACACGCCCCTATTTCTTTGAGCACCTCTGACTACCAGCTCACAACAACGATCAAGTTGAAAAAAAAAGCAAATCTTACAGCTTGTTTTGTCTGCAGCTTTCCAAGCATCCAGTTATTTGTACTCTTCTTTTCATTTGAAGGACTCTACAGTGAATCTCCTGTGGCTCTCCTGAACTTCAGCCAGAACTTCAGCTTCTCCTCAACTTATCCATTTTCCATTAAGTTTTGATGCCATCCCCTCTGCAGGCTTCTCATTCTCACAGGAGGAACTCCTGCTCTTCCAGCTTGGATGAGAAAAAATGAACTTGGCTTGTCCTGCAGATGCCGTAAGGCACCACATGTCTTTGGCTTTTGTGGCATGTTGGTTATCCATCAAACCTGAAAGCTTTCAAGGGCAAGGTGGAGGCAAAGCGGAGCTCTACCTCCTGAAGAGTATTTCTGATACTCTTAAGACCTCTCCCTGGTGCTCATGTAAACCTTCCCACCTTGATAAGACAGTTTTTAAATGAAACTATTTGAAGGTTATGTTTTATTCGTTCTCTGGCCAAGGTATCAGCTTTGTTCCTGAAGGAAATGACCCTAAGTACTTGTAGGCCTGCATGCCTTCCAGAGATGCTGCTGGTTCTTCTTTTATTCTTTGGCTGGTAAAATGTGATAATATCTCAGACTGATCAATACCAGTTGCAAAAAACAGAAAGGCTTTTGGGCATATGAGTTTTGCACAACTTGCTTGAACAAAAGCCTGTAAGATGTAAGAAAGAGAGGTTAGATTTGCAATGAATGCGCATTAAAATATAGTCATTACCAAGTGGTATGTTGAAAGGTCTTGGTTTACACTGCAGCTTTAGCCAAGCGCTCTGTGCTCTGAGGGAATGTACCGCCATTGTGCTAAAGGTACCCACTGCCGTATTTACTTACAACTTCACTGATGAAAGCAATGAAAGAAGTCTACAAAAACATTTTACTGAAATGTCTGAAAATATTCTTCCACCAGGGAGAGTGGAAAGGCTCCTTGCAAATAAAAGAGAGCTGGAAGGCTTATGTATACCTGCCTGGGCAGTACTCTTAATCCTGTTCATTGTGCCATTCACTTTTCTGGCACAAAGCTTTTCCTGTTAGGTCACTTACATGTCCCCAGAAGCCCCACCAACTGCTTGTGCACCAATAACCACCTTCAGATAAGCTTATTTTAAAAAAGGTCTACTTGGATCCTTAATTTCATGGGTATTAAAAGCTTAAAAAAAAAATCTGCTAAATTGGAATTATGTTGCTGAGGGACAAGTGTATAGGGATAACTTATGTGGGTTGTTTTGAGTACTTTTCCTTCAGTCTCATACTTGCCCTGGTGACAGGGGAGTCATCTGTCATCTCTTCTTTTCCCATGGTAACCTATAGGCTCTTCTTTCTCTATTCTATGTTCTATGGGAACTAAAATGAGAGCCGAAAGTTGTGTTTACCTTCTCCAAAGCAGCCATTGAACTGGGTGAGAGGACAGAGTTTGCTGACGATACAAAACTGGGAGGAGTGGCTGACACACTGGAAGGCTGTGCTGCCATTCAGCATGACCTGGACAGGCTGGAGAGTTGGGCAGAGAGAAACCTCATGAAGTTCAACAAGGGCAAGTGTAAGGTACTGCACCTGGGGAGGAATAACCCCATGCACCAGTACAGGTTAGAGGCTGACCTGCTGGAAAGCAACTCTGCAGAAAGGGACCTGGGAGTCCTGGTGTTGACAAGTTGACCATGAGCCAGCAATGTGCCCTTGTGGCCAGGAAGGCCAATGGTCTCCTGGGGTGCATTAAAAAGACCGTGGCCAGCAGGTCAAGGAAGGTCATCCTCCCCCTTTACTCTGCTCTGGTGAGGCCGCACCTGGAGTATTGTGTCCAGTTCTGGACTCCCCGGTTCAAGAGGACAGGGAACTGCTGGAGAGAGTCCAGCGGAGGGCTACAAAGATGATCAAGGGAATAGAGCACCTTTCTTATGAGGAAAGGCTGAGGGACTTGGGTCTTTTTAGTCTGGAGAAGAGAAAACTGAGAGGGGATCTTCTCAATAAATATCTAAAGCGCAGGTGTCAAGAGGATGGGGCCAGACTCTTTTCAGTGGTGCCCAGCAACAGGACACAAGGTTGAACTCAGGAAATCCTATCTCAACATAAGGAAAATATCTGGAGATATTAAAAACCTGCCTGGATGCATTCATGTCCAACCTTCTCTAGGTAAACCTGCTTTATCAGGGCAGTTGGGCTAGATGATCTCCGAAGGTCCCTTCCAATCCCTACCATTATGTCATTCTATGAACTGGAAAAGCCCCTTTCTCTCTGAATTTTCCTCTAATGTAATGAATCAAGGGCTCAGGGAAGCCAGTTGCAAAATCTGCTGAGCCTCTCCTCCCGGGCAGTTTCCAAAAATTTTCCTAGCTGTATTTACGGACTCCTTCTGCCACCTTCCTCTCCCTCACTCCCAAAACTCTTTGAAGGGTAAATAAAAGTTGGTATAATTAATTACAATTATTAATAGCAGACTGCAACAGTGTGGATGTTTTGTGACCAGTGAGAACAGTTTGTCCTCTGCAGTGCAGTCACACCATCTCTGGTACCTGACCGAACTAATTCAGGTCAGTGAGGGTACCCTGATAGAGCATGACAGTCTGCAGTGCATCTAAACCCCCTATGCACATAAACCCCCAGGGTGGCCTGGGGAATATTCACAGTGAAGTCTGCACATTTTGCTCCTTAGACATTAAGTCATTTAGGAGAGAAAGAGAGAAGCTTAGAAGAACAGGGCTAGGAGTCAAAGACAGGTTCGGGAAGGGGAGGCCAAACAAACTGCAGCTTAATTTGTTAACACTTGGACCATTATTTTTAAAATGCTGAGAAAAATGCAAAACGAAAAATGGGAATAGCAACACTAACTGCATTTGAAATTTCAGATTTTGTTTAAGCTCTAATAATATTTCTCATTATGATGAAAGCAAACCTGGTCATTTTTACATTTTTCCACACAGAAACGTCCTCAGAGAGAAAGCTGGCTACCCACAACCTCAGAGCTGGAGACAAACAAAACAAAATAAAACAAAAATCTCAGAATAAAGTTCTTGTGCATCTTGGTAATGTTTTCCCATCATGTCTCCAAGTCAGAGCACAATCCTCAGATTACCCGGACGCACACTTCAACTGCAATTTAAACCTTTTAGCTGGAGTTTCCATAGTGTAGCGGTTATCACATTTGCCTAAAGACGCAAAAGGTTCCCCCATTCGAAACTGGGTGGAAGCACCATGTTTAATGGTTGGACTCAATGATCTTAAGAGTCTTTTGCAACCTAAATGATTCTATGACTCTGGGCTGCTCTCCACCTATTTGCCAGCCTCTGCCTTTGCTCCCTGTCCCCATCATCTCCCACGCACCGGGACTAGTACTCCTGCAGTTCATAGTGTAATGAGGAATTTTGAAGAGGCATGCTTACAGAAGGGTGGCAGGGGCTGTGGAGGTGGCCTGGTTTGAGCGACACAGGATTAATTTTTCTTTTAGTAATTTTACTTTTCAGTAAGGTCTCTTCTAGTGCTAGGGAAAACTGCATTTTTAGAAGACTCTAGTGCCTGAATTCATGAAAATATTTATTTTATAGCCAGCTATGGTATGTGGGTTTCAAGTTCTAAGTGTTTTTGACCTGGCCAGGTGCAGGGATGAGGAGGAGCAAGATCCAAACTGGCCAACAGGATTATTTCATACCATAAACGTCACATTCAATATAAATTGGAAAGTTTGCTGACGGTTTCTCCCTCTTCCTTGATGGCTGCAATCCAGAGAACTTCTTGCCCTAGTGCCGGGTCCCTGAGCCCTTCCCTTCCTCCCAAAGCTGTAGCACTCGCAGTGTCCGACATTTGCTGTCCACTGCTGGGAGAGCACAGCTTCCTACCGATAGAATTGGCTGAGTATAATCCTTGTATATTTTATATTGGTATTGGGATCAATATTGGTTCTTTAGTGTTATTAGTGTTAATTATTTAATATTATTCTATTAAATCTGTTTATATTTCTACTCCCGGGTTTCCTTGGTTTTTCCCGATTCCCCTTCCCAGGTAGGGAGGGACCATCGGGTGATAGAATAGTTGTCTAAATGACAATAAATTGTTGCGTCTTCTTTAAACCATAACAGGAGGACAGTTCACATTTAGTTTGGCCATGAGATCACCCCATGAGAGTGCAGTTTAATTAACACTGTCAATTAGCTGTTGCCAAATAGTAACCGTCTCCCCTTCACAGCTGAAACCTAGCACTAGTTCTTGCCCTGCTCCCAAGTATGGACAGCGACCCAGTATAGGGGACTGATCCAGCTGGAAGCAAAGAAAGCTTTCTGCTAAGTGTGAATTTGAGGAAATTAATCTGAAATCTCTGATTGCTAGATATAGGTAATGGCATGTAAAAACATTACATGGAAATATTGAGAAGCGCCAAAAGATTTCCTTATTGGCTTGACTTATCTCAAAGTGAAAAGAGCTTGATGCTGGGGGGGGGGTGGTTCTCATAGTTAATGACTCCCTTTTAAACACATTTCCACTAAATCCAGCAGCAAAAATTATAAAGTAATTAAGTAGGAGTCACTTACTATATTTTAACTATACAGATACACCACTAAGAGCCTGCACTTTACTTCAATTTACTTCAATTAATGAACCGTTCCCTGGACAGTTCCATGACAAATGGTACCATTCAGCTCTCTAAAATCTCTGCTTTTCCCAAAGTGCTTTCTTATGCTCCAGTCAAGTCCTTTCATACAAGGCCGCTCTTGTTTTCTGACTGAGAAGGCCTATAATTAAATAAGGAGCAAATACACAGAACGGAGACCCAGATCAATACCCATGTCTCACGTGAGGCAGAGATCTCCTAAGTCTGGCTTAAATTCTCTGTTTCAGTCTTAGGTCTTAAAAGTTTAATGTGTTCAGCACTTTCTCCAGCTTGCATTCGCTGGCAGCTGGAGTTGTTAATTTTGCCTTGTAGGCACAAGGGGTAGTTGATTTAAGAAAAAAGAGCAAAGGGTGATCACTGCTGCTGCCATGCTGGAGGTTTCTGCCCCTCAGAACCTACACAAACAATGGAGCCAGGATGGCTGAAAAGGCAGCATCTCCAGTGCAGCTGGTGGGAGGGGAAGGAACTGGGGACAGACCAAGAGTGTCCTGGATTGGGTCTGTCACGACCAGCAGAACTGCGTTAGGAAACACCTGTTTCCTTTCTCCTCTCTCCCAAGCCAGGGGCCTTCCATTATCCCACTGTCCCAGGCACACTAAATGCCACCCATGGAGGTACAGCACTTCCCATTCGGCTCGTAAGAACTACTGGCAGGTCTGTGGCAGTAAACGGTGAGCATCTTACAAAGGTTAATGAAACCCTTTGTGATCAGGGACATGGTCACCATTTACCTTCCTGCAGTAGCTGTCCCTGGCTGCGGACACTGTGCCTTCTGCCCAACCATCTCCCCTCTTCTGAGCCAGACCTGCTATAAGGAGGCACGAAAGGAAGCCTGAGAAGTTAGCTACACCCAAAGCCAGCCCATGGTGAAGGATATATATGTGATCACTATGCCCTTTAAACCACCCAGGCTGTGGGAGTAAAGAAGATTTTTCCAATGACCTAATGAATCTCTGAAATCTGGCTACAGGGTAGATTTATTTACACATTTAAAGGGTTGCCCTTTAAGATATCCAGAATAGGGGCATTTACATCTGAGCTTTTCACCATAAGCTCCCTTAATAGGCACCTCTAGGACACAATTTATCTTATTCAAATGAGATTAGACCAAAATAGGTCAAATGAATTGTGTCCTTAGTTCTCCCCAGTGAGCGCAAAGGGAGTCTAATGTAATTAAGTCAGAAATAAAGATCTCTGCCATAGATATCTATGGATGGAAAACAGGAATCCCACCCATGGGTTTAGTTCTTCTGCTCCAACATAAGCATCTGTAAGATGGGTATCTACGTATGCTCCTCTTACGATCAAATGACAGGAATAGGCACTGCCAGAGAGCTACCTAGTGAATGGGCCTGTCTCAGGACGAGATAAGACACACATTTTAGAAGTGCCAGTTAGTTGTCTAAACTTTGGGAATAGGAATCCTGTGCTGAAATGACAAGCATCATATTCTGGTTTAACCTTTAGCTCTGTAGCCTGATGAACGTTTTAGTTCAGGTAAACCAGCACAGTCTGTGAGAGGAGAAATCTCTAATTTCTTTCTAGCAAAGGACAGAGAAAATGAATAGAGAAAAAAATAGTAATTTCAAAATATGGATTTTTTTTCCAAAATGAAAGATCCAGATTCCCCTCCTTTTGCAGATAGAAGGGGCTCAGTTGCCCACACATAGGCCCTAGAGACTTTTGAGACTTCAGAGACCTCCATTAGGGCTGGCAGATGTGACACCAAACCTAGGGGAGCCCCAAGCCCTCACTACCAATAGTTAAGTGACAGAGTGATACTTTAGGGCATCTCAAATGGCAACACATATGCATGTTTAGATAAGGGACTCACACCCACAATGTAGGATATATCTGCTTTAATTCAGACATCTAAAAGTTTGACCTTTTCTAGTATTTCTTCTTGCAATTCCCCTTTGGAAGTGCGTGTTTCTGTCCATTGACTATAAGGGAAGAGTCAGGGTGACAGGTTTAAATTTAGAGTCAGAGTGGCAGGTTTAGATTTAGATGTGGATGTGTATTTTAGATGCTTTAGAGCTTGGCAAGAAAAATCCCACCCCCATAAACTAATGTGGTTTGTTATCTGCCTGGTTCCAGCTCCTCGTACGTCCTGCCTTGTCTGGCTTTGCACTTGCATCTTGCAATGTCACTGCACCCACCCCATTCCCACAGTGTCACCTTCTTTCAAACACTTGTTGCTCCTGTCTCAAAGTCCTCACAGCTGCATTTACAAAGCAGCTCCAATGAGTCCTTATATATATATATCTACTTTCTCTACCAATCACTTAGCAAACAAAATATACCTCCGATATGCGTCTCATTATTCTACTCATTCCTTCTTCTGTGCTTGGATTTCTTTCCCTCCAATTAATCCAATAAGCCACCTTTTCTCTGAAATCCTGCATCAACACTTACATTGTTTAGGTCATTTCCCCCTCACTTTTCCTAGTTCCCTATAGTTTCTTACAAACATTAGGAAGACACTGTGATTTCTTTCCCATGAAGGAATAATCAGAGAAAGCTAAACAGAAAAACTTCATTGCCATAGAAAAGAATTGTCCTCTGGGAACCCAAAACATTTGCAGTCTCCAGCTCTTTAATCTCAGTCTCTCAAGAGGAGGCAGAGTTGTCATACATATTATCACACATATCATATGGATGCAGTATATATTATCTGTAAAAAAAATGTGGTTCAATAGCAATGAAGATTAAACATATAAGTGGATAACAAGGGAAATTTATCCCTGGACTTCTCTTCCTGGACTGTTTCTTCACAGCTACTCCCCCATGGCCTGTTCTCTGTGCCCCTCCACAAACACATCTGTCTCCTGTCTCTAGACACATTTGCTGCTAACTCTGATGTTCTATGTGTTGTCTGAGGCAGCATGTTACTTCCTAAGGTAGCTTTCAAAAACATTACTTTTAAAAATTCAGAAGTTATCTGAGGTCAAAAAACCATGGTAGATTATAGCAATTCAGAGACGATGTCATTGGTCCTGTTCTTATTGACATTGGTCAAAGAAGTCATGTTGGTTTCAGCACCCTGACTTATTCTAGATGATGACTGGAAGACCTTCAGAGAGGTCCCTTCAAATCTGAATTATGGCACGGTTCTATGGTTCTGTGACTTAGAGGTCCCTTCAAACCTGAATTATGGCATGATCCTATGATTCTGTGACTTACTGTGTGTCTTTTCCAGAGCTGAGTCCATGGATAATGCTTCACAATCAGTAACAGTAGTGCAAGCAAACACCTCCAGAACCTTTTTGAAATTAGATCTGGTATTCCCAGTTTTCTTGTATCTGATGGTTGTTGTAGCACACAAGAGATTTCCTGGCTATAGACCAGTTAAAAAGATGTGAGGGACTACTTTGGCAGCCTTCCAGTTAGTCAAGGACCCGGAACTGATGATACAAAGATCAGCATGGAGTGGAAACTCCCCACAGCTTGGAAGAGATTGATCAGTATTGTTGTTTGGATCTCTCTATCTAGCAGCTCATCTGGTAAAATGCAGACATTACCTTAGACCATGGGGAAGAAATATTTTTGGAAATCAGTGGTGAATCACCCACTGACTTTATTATAGCACCACTGGGTCTTCAAGAGCAAGAAAGCTATGCCTTTGTATAATTTGGGAGCCGTAGTCATTGATCCAAGCCCTCATAATTTCTCCAAATATTTTACTTTTATAAAGCAAACAGCAGAGTGATGATACTCTGCTCACAGGAGACATTGTCATTTCCACCATGCTGTTAATAGTGTCACTTTAACATTTCAATTCCTCCAGTATAGGAACTAATCCTCTGGCAATCCAGACTCATGGATGACCATTAAAATTGTGACAAGCAAGCAAATCTACTGATTCTACCATCCTCTACAATCTTCTTCCATCACTGCTCCTTCTCTTTGAATCAGAATGAAGACTTAGAAAAACTCTCCACTTTTCTTTTAAACTTTTATGATTCTTTCTGCTCTGCAGGGGGAAAATTGAATAACAGTCAAGTTAATCGACTCACAAACCCATGAGTAATAAGTTACTGAGACAGAATAGAGTACCTCAGACAAGGCTAACAACATTCGCTTCTCCTGGTAAGCTCTTGCTGGTCTCCCCAGAACTGTTCTTTTCCTTTCATTTACACTTCCCCTGTCTTCTCACTCTTCCCTGGACCTCTTTCCTCACTATGCAGAAAACTTCCCACCTCGTCCATCTTAAAACATTCCTTTCAAGTTCACTTGCCTCTTCTGACTACTAACCCTTGCCCTACCCCTTGGCAAGAACTTCACTCCTCCATTTTGATTGCATCTTGTTGTGAAGGTGGTTTCCATCTTTTACACTGTTTCCTTAAGCCCTCACTCACACCTAAACCTTCAGCGGCTCCTCACAGAGAGGCTCAGCATCTGTGCTACAGGAATATCCTTCCTGACCCATTGTCTACTTTGACATCACCGATCATGTTATTCTTTGGAAAAACCTTGTCTTTCTCTAGTTGCAGTGACTGTCTTCCCTTGGATCTTCTTCCAGTCTCCAATAAGACATCCCATATCTCTAACTGGCCTTTCTCTATTGATAAACACTAAGATCTCAGCCTGTTTCTTGGACACCTCCTCATGGATGCCCAACTATCACCTATACTTATCAGAGTGTTTTATCACTCCCTTCTCCTTTTTCTATTGGTTCCTTCAGGTGGTACCCATTCCTGGGTCCTTAGCCTGATCATCAACATAATCTGTAGCTTCTCTGCATCTCCTGACATTCTGAAGTTCACCCTAAATGCTTGCAGTCCATCCACACAGCTAAATCTCTTTTACAGCTCTCATCATCAGCTCATCTTAGTTGCTGCAACATATTTCCTCTGGCTTCAACAAATACATTTTTACCCATATCTGTTCAGAGTGCTACCACTTACCTATTATTTCCATGTCTTTGCATCTTGCTTCTCTATCTCACTAAATTTAAGTGACATCTCTATTTTCAAAGCCTTTCATGTCCAGTCCCTACTCTGCCTGTCACTTGTCATTCAGTTCTTCAAAGACCATTGCTGTCTTTGATTGCTTTGCAGTTTCCTATCTCCTGCTTGCTAAATTCCAAACACATTTGTGATGACTCTCTCCCATTCTCACCCATGCTGGGGAGATAATGCCATAAACATCATATAGATGTACTGCTCAGGGACATGGTTTAGTGGTGGACTTGGCAGTGCTAGGTTAATGGTTGGACTCAATGATCTTAAAGGTCTTTTCCAACCTAAACAGTTCTATGATTCTATACTCTATCTTGTCGTTCAGAACTTTCTTTTACATAACATCTACAAAAAAAGTCTGGAAAGGTTTGTCCTTTTTGGCAACCTGTTATCCGCTCCCATCTTGCCAATTAACACTCGTTCCCTTGAAGATCCCTCTTCACCTCTCTGGTATTATTAATAGTCTCTTGTCTCAGATTTAAATTGTGACCATCTGTGGGACAAGGGACATCTTTTATTCTGTGACAACCTCTTTATGTCACAGTAATAAAGGTAATGGTAACAATAACAATGATAATGAGAAGAAATCTGTTCTAAATTCAAACTCAACAGAAAATATTTAGTGACTTTAGAAACATCAATCACCTGTTGCCTTGGCACACATTTTACAGCTTCATCACTGCCGTAGTTGGCCATAGAACATTGTTTATGGAGCCGTGTCAGTTGTGCTGTATAGCACCAGGATAAATGACAACAAAGCATCACTAGTAAAGAAGGTTTATTCTTATTTGATCACATGACTGGCAGAAAGGAATGTGAAGGCATATTTTGAAAATACCTTGTAAATTCTCCTGCCGTGACACACCTGATGACTGGATGGCATTGCCCTCGCACTGCCTGAGCCATCTGCTCTGCTCTCAGAAAGCTCTCGTCCTCCATCTCCTCCTCCTCTTCAGCTGTATTTTCCTGGAAGGTAGCATGTGTCTGTAGTGACTGACTGATGGTCCCTCCTACCTCCAATCCATTTGTTGTCAGCCAGATTTATATGAAAATTACCTTTTAGCTGCTCCATTTTGTGCCGTTTCTCTCTTGCCCGAAGTGGCGTGTGACGAAATGTCCTCAGCTCCTCCAGCCTGCCAGCTCTGATAGCATGCTGCCCTGCCTGCCATTTTGTGCATCAGACTGATAAGAAAATTCCATCTGCAGAAAGAGGAAAATATGGACTGCAATAGCCACTGACATCCAATTTTCCTGAGCAGTCGAATTTTATAAACTGCATGTATAGAAAGAGAACAGTGAAGATCCAAGTACTTTGCGGCTCAAGGCAGGAAGGGGTGCCCTGGGCACACCTTGCCTTATGCCAGTCCCTTCCCATCCTTGCCAGGAAGAGGGTCTACCTTGAGATGCACCAGAGCTCAACGGGACTGGAGCACAGAGAGTCTCACTGAGCTTCCACAAAGAAGTGATTGTGAAACCACCTCATCAACATTATATTTAGGCTGCTCTAAAATTTGTGTTGGGGCTATTTTGACCTCTTTCTTGGAGATCCGAGGTCAGGAGGGTGGAAAATTGGCAGATTTTATGCCCCAGGTTTCCTTTTCAAGAACAATCCAGCTGCTATTTTGCTGATGTTCGATGTTTTACCAAACAGCACGAGGCAGGGGCCAGCTCTCTCTGAGATAGCTAACCAGGGCACTTGTGCAATCTAATGTGATTCGCTGACTGCTGTCGGGATACAGGGCCACATGCAGCTCCCATTTCCACTTGAGCTCTGCAATTGTTGGGGGCATAAATGTGTATGTAAGGAGAAAAAATTAACTCATTATACTTACAAATTGTATTCACAAGTACTTAGATGGCTGATTAAGCTCTCAGTTCGTAATTCTTCAAGTTGTGGTATCATCTTCCACAAATGAAATACACCTACTAATAGATGTGTAATTGAATATATGTATCGAAAAAGTAATGGGGATAACTCAGGCTCTTAATTTATTTAATAGAGAACATTTTCTGGTACTCATCTCTGTTGTATTCCAGCCAGAGTCAAGAAGAAAAACATTTTCAAAACTCCCTGAAAGGAATGGTACAATGTGAGACATCCTTTTGCCAGTCTTCATTTTGTTTATTTTTCACATTTAGAAGTCCAAAGTTCATAGGAGGCCATCTGGCTGTCAGCCTGTGGCTGGTTTCTTTCCTAATGCACATATATAATCACAGCAGAATCAGTTCATTGAAATGCATCCTGAAAGTGTGTAGAGCTGAATGTGATTTACAAGAAAAATTGGGTTTTTTAGTTTGAAAATTCCAATTTGTCAAAACTAGACTTTTTTATGATGAAGGATTGCTTTCAGTATTTTTTTCCAAGTCAAAAAGATTTGACATTTGTTTAATATCTTGTTCCAGTGTCTTCAAAATTAAATGCTTTGCTTTTTCATTTCAGAAATACTTTCCTTCTGAAATGTAACTACAGTGAAAAGTAAGATTTTTAATGAAAAAGATCAACATCTAAAAGTAAACATTTCCACTGCTCTAAAGCAATATTTTTTGGGGAAAGGGGTGGTTTGTTTGTTTCATTTTGGTCTCTTTGAGGTTCTTGGGTTTTGTCCCTGCTTGGTAGAGGAATTTAAAATATTCCAAAACCGAGAAAATGAGAAAATAGCTTCTTGCCCTGTTCTAATATGAAGTTCACGTCTGCATTCAAATATGGTGACATGTGAGTGTTGTATGATGAGCTGCCTCACTTGGTGATCTCCTGGTCTCTCTGAAATTATACTGTTGGGATTTATGTCTGGACAGCTTCATGTGAAATCCGGTTACATTACTGGTCTTTTTCCCTTACTCACTATATCACAAATACTTGATTAATTAACTTGATTGTACTTTTTCTTTTTAAAATCCATCTGTGAAATGCTATTAACTTTCAACCAAGAACCATCTCAGGCCTCCAAGTCCACTAGATATATTTTGACTGAAGAGTCAATGTAAGGATTCAGCAGAAATGCACATGAAACTGGTTATGTTTTGTAGCTCAGATTATTATTTTTTGTCAATCCATTTCTGGAGATTTCCAATCCCAGCATTTCATTTGCTGAAAAACTTCAGGGGAAATGTTGTTCATAAATAGCAAGAGATTAGATATAAGGTGCATGAACAAGTTGGCTCAAACCAGGTGATCACATTTATTAAGAGCACTAAGAGAATTTAATGAATAATCAAGAATGTGTTTAATATGTGTTTTTTCAGTTCATCTACCAATTCACATTAAATAACACATCCAGAATTTAAAAGGTTGGTGCACTTTAAATGTTAATCCTGCGTGGAATTCCCTTACAGAAGCTAAACCCACATATAATTATTAATGCCACTTTGACCTTAGGGAATTTTTCTTTTTAGATAAATATTGCCAATGTTGAAAAACAGCTCTTGGATCCAATTTGTCTTTTCACAATATTGCATAAGTAGGTAATTTTAAAGTTGAAGAACGTATTGTCTTTAGTCATACTAGACTACTTAACTGCAATTATTATTCAATTCTACATCTCTCAGTCATTTATTTTTAAGTCACTTTTCTGGTAGAAGAAAGCTTTCCTCAGCCTTTTTGGCATTTTTGTTGTTGCTACAATTCAGAATTGGAAGAAGTGATTCTTCTTGAGCTGCCTGTTGTATTTGAGCTTATTGATCATAAATTTCTTGTTCAACAATTGCCTTGGTATTTGCATATAAGAGAGTTTGATTTTTATGAACTAATTTCACACTTTCTCCTGTTTTAGGCAGTGGATAATGAGAACTATAATTGCACAACTGCATTACTCGGTGTACAACATCAGTTCTTTTTGCCTCTTGTTCATAAACTACTTGCATAGATCAGACCTTTTGGTTGACAAAGTCCGGATTCAGCAAGTGTGCAGATGTGTGTTTGGACTCAGAATTCAGAAGATTGTGGATTTGGGATTTATCACATTTGGACCTTTGGGTCAATTTTCTGTATTTATATTTTCCAACTCCATATTTTTGTTCTTCCCCACTGCACAATGGAGTGCAGTGTTTTTTGAGGCGTGTGTTATCTTCAGCATTAGCCTGTCTCATGTCCTTTGGAATGAGACCAGACTGTCAACCTCCTTTCCCTTTGGGAAGAGGGTCTGTACTGCTGTGGAGAATCTGAGCCTAATGAGTAGAGGTAAACATTGTTTTTTTCTCTAGTATTTAAGAGAGCAAAGTTGTGGGCTTTTAGCAATATTTTCTTTCATATTAAACCAGGTGGAACTAAAATTCCTTTAGAAGGGGTTTTATCTTCTTAATACCAATATTTGAACTTCATTACTGTTAAAACTTCTGCTGATGAGCATATTAAACTGTTTTCCATGCAGATTCGCTATTCACTTGAATGCCTTTCTGAGGGTTAGGTAAGGCACAATGCTTGCTGCAAGACTTCATCAATCCAAACTACAAAAACAATATCATAAAATGGTGAAGTGTAATGGAAAGCACACTGCACTTAAAAAATACCAGGCTTATGACTGTCTTTGCAACCTTGCATGTATGTATTGTGATGCAGACTTTAAGTTTCTGGCAACTACTCCCCTACTGTACTGTAATGCAAATACACAAATTGTTGAATTAAGAGTATTTTTGCACTCCATGGCTATTGTGTGACAGCACAACAGTGGCAGAAATTAAGGACAGCATTGTCTATTTTATGGTTGTCTAGTAGTTACAGATCCAGTCCAACCTCCCCTGTCTCCAACCACAACCATACATCCCAGGTACTGTCTCTGCTTCTGATATCTCCTTCCTTTCTCCCTACCTTATCCTCCGTATTTAGTACAGCCCTTTCCTTTGTTTCCTTTTCATCCTGCATCTTGTCACCCTCCTTTTCTTATCCTTCTGTAAATCATCATCACCTCTGTCTGCCATGTTCCAAAAAAGCCCAAGCTGATGACCTTGCTCCTCTAACCGTGCCTGACCTACAACAGTACCAGTAAGACAAAATAGAATAGAACAGACTATTTCAGTTGGAAGGGACGTGTGATGATCATCTAGTCCAACTGCCTGACCAGTTCAAGGCTGACCAAACATTAAAGCATGTTGTTAAGGGCATTGTCCAAATGCCTTTTAAACACTGACAGGCTTGGGGCATCGACCACCTCTCTAGGAAGCCTGTTTCAGAGTTTTTCCACCCTCTCAGTAAAGAAATGCTTCCTAATGTCCAGTCTAAGCCTGCCCTAGTGCAGCTTTGAGCCCTTCCCACGCATCCTATCACTGGACCCAGGGAGAAGAGCTCAGCACCTCCCTCTCCACTTCCCCTCCTCAGGAAGCTGCAGAGAGCAATGAGGTTGCCCCTCAGCCTCCTTTTTTCCAAGCTAGAGAAGCCCAAAGTCCTTAGCTGCTCCTGCCAGGACATTCGTTCCAGCCCTTTCACCAGCTCTGTTGCCCTCCTCTGGACACGTTCAAGGACCTTGACATCCTTCTTAAATTGTGGGGCCCAGAACTGCACACATTATTCAAGTTGCCACAGAAACACTGACTACAGCAGGATAATCACCTCTTTTGATCGGCTGGTCATGCTGTGTTTAATGGACAAACACAAACAGTCCTTTTGGACTGCTGCAGTGAAAGTTCTAGTGTGCAACATGCACATTTGGTCCATGAGGGAATGGTCATGTGCTCAGGCTCAATTTGTGTCAGTAAAGGTGCCACTCAGCTCAAGATTAACACATCAATATTTAGATGTCTCAGGTAGACATCTACATGTCTGCTAGAAGCATTCTAAGTCCCCATTATAGTCAATAGAGATCTTGCCACTACAGCTGGTGGAGTCTTAGGGTGACTAAGTGGACTGAATGCCAGTGTCTACTTTAGGGTAATCACAGAACAGGATCACAGGATAACTCAGGTTGGGAAGGACCTCAGGAGGTCTGAAGTTCAACCTCCTGTTCACAGCAGGGCCAGCTCTGGGGCCAAAGTGGGTTGTTCAGGGCTTTATCCAGTCAGGTCTTTAAAATCTCCAAGGCTGAAGATGTTACCATCTGGGATGTCTGTGCCCCAGATGGATTGTCCTTGTCAGGAAAAAAATTTTCCTTATATCCAGCCTGAACCTCTCTTGTTTCAACTTATGCACATCATCTCTTATCCTCCTGCCATGCACCTCAGTAACTCCCCATAGGAATTGGGAAGCTGCTGCAAGCTCCACCTGAAGCCATCTCTTTTCCAGGCTTAAAAGTCCCACTCCCTCAGCCCCTCCTCGTAGGGCAAGTGCTCCAGCCCCTGACCAGCTTGGTGGCCTCCTCTGAACTCACTACAGTTTGTTGTTGTCTTTCTTGCCCCCAGTGGACTAAACTGAATGCAGTATCCTGATGTGAGGAGGCTAAAGAAGGATGATCCATTCCCTCAACTTACCATCTCTGCTCCTGTTAATATATCCCAGGAGGCTGTTGCCATCTTTGCTGCCATGGCACGCTGTTGGCTCACATGCAACTCACCGCCCAGCCTGGACTCCAGGTCCCTTCTGCAGACCCAGGCAGCCCCCAGCCTGCATCATTGCAGGAGCTTCCTTCACAGGTGCAGGACTTTGCATTTGTCTTCATTGCATTTCACCAGTTTCCTGTTGACTTACTCCTGCAGCCTGTCTAGGCCTCTCTGGATGGCAGCCCTGCTTTTGAGAATATCAATTGGTCTCCCCAGCTTGCTGTCATCTTGCTGCAAATTTGCTGACAGTGTACTCTGTTTCCTTCTCCAGGTCACAGATAAAGATGTTAGATAGGACAGATCCCAAGAGGAGAGGATGCCTGCAGTATCTCACTTGACACAGGCATCCAGGTGGAGTACAACCCATTAACTGGGGTGCTCTGATCCTGATTATCCAACCATTTTTACACCCATCTAACTGTCCACTCATCCAAAACATACTTCTCAACAGGATACAAAAATATTGTGGGACACTGTCAAAAGCCTTGCTAAAATCAGGGTAAATGATATCCATTTCTCTCCTCTCCTCTAATCCACAAATCCAGTCATTTTGTCACAGAAAGCTATCAGGTGGGTCAGGAGTGATTATGTGTGATTTATGACATGGTAATTCCATGCTGACTATATTCCCTATCACATTTTCTTGTTTTTGTGATCAGAAATATGCTCCACGAGGATTTGCTCCATGATTTTCCCATGGACTGCAGTACGTCCGGTCAGCTTGTATTTCCTTTTGGCCGTTTTTGAAGATGAGTGCCATTCTTCAGGTGTCAGAGACCTCCCCCAGTTTGCAGAATCTTTCATGTATGTTAGAGAAAAGCCTTACAAGGACATTAGACAGCTCTCTCATTATCCTTGCATGTAGCTTATCAGCCACAGGGACTTCTATTGCTTATGTTCTCTCAAGTAGACCCTGACTCATCTGCACCGCTGTTCCTTCTCCTCCTTTAACCCTTTCACTAAGCACAGAGGTCTGGGAGACATACATAGCGAAAACTGAGGCAAAGAAGGCATCGAACACATCAGCATTAAATGAAACTGAAGCTGAGATGGCAATATAGTTGCACGGGGATTGCAGAAGGAATGGTTTTGAGACCAAGTCTACATAGATGAATGTCATCTTGGCTGAGTCACATGGAGGTGCTAGAACTTCTTAATTAAAAAGATTCTAAGATTTGTGATGAGCAAAAGAAAACATATTTTTCCTTAATCCCTCTTTCAGAAAAGGTTGAACGGCATTAGACGGAGCTTAAACAAACACATTCAAACTAAGGCACTCACTTCTTGTGAAAATTGTTGGCCCAAAACATTCAAGTTTGGCAAAGAACTGAAAGTAGCAGGAATCATCATCTGTGACATGAAGAGTTTATTTGCACCCTAATAAAGAAGTGTCTGTCAGCTTGATGGTGTTTAATAATAATAATAATAATGTCCTTTTATTTTTAGCTACCACTCTTGAAACCACTCTTTCTGGAAATCAGCAGAGAAAATTGCTTATACCTCCAGGCTCAAAAATATCTCCATTACAGTCTATCGGCAACCCCCCACCCAGCCACCCACCCAACTTCAACTATTTGTAATTATTTTTTGCATTGCTAGGATAATGGCCTTGTTTATTAGTGAGGGTTACTCAGCGTAAAAGTCATTCTTCTACTTGTACTTCTACTGCATGCTGAGCAATGCCAGGAATAAATGATTGCTCAGCTCTCATGTTTTATCATATAGGAATATAGTGCAATTTGTAATGCATAAATTTAATGGACTGATCACACAAAGTATTTGTGTAATTTAATTTGTTGGGTTGCTTTTGTGTTGGCCTTACAATTCTATACAGTTTTGAGTGTTTTTAAGATTCTACTTTTTTTGTTTTCAGTTGTTAAGGAACTTGGTATAGAGCAGTTTTCTCGATTGCCTATTACAAATACATAGTTAAAATTCTAAATTATTCTTCTTTCTCTGTTAAACCTTGGCCTTTACACAAAGGAGAGGAAATGAAAGGAACATATTTCCTCATTTGCTTTCCATTAGCCATGAAGCTGAAGAAGCTTCAGCTATTTTTAAGGTATTTATGAGACAAAAAGTTATGTTGTTCCTGGTTTTTTTTGCCAAAGCTGTAACAGCTGCTTCCACATGAATTGCTCCAAAACTTAAAATTATCAGGCAGAGAGGACTGAGATCTTATGCAATTACACAGAGTTGTTGCTAGAAAATCTTGATCTTCAATTCTTTGCTCAAAAGCTAGTTGTCATTAATACTGCTATGTCTACATTTTTTTCAAGCATATCGGGAACTGCCAATTCCCATTTAAAATAAAATGTTATCAAAATGTTTAAAAATAATGGTTACATTTTTCATTCATTTCAATTAAAAATTTCAATTTAAAAAGTTATTAAATGTTAGTTGAGAAACACTGCTGAAAACAAACACTGTGGAGTGTTTGCAATTTTGAAAACAATTTCAGTATTATTTTCTCAGTACTAAAATATCTTATTCTTCCTGCAATCTGTGGCTGACGCTGTAGACCTAGAACAGTTTTCCTATAAGGTGTTTTCTGCAGATTAACATCTCATTGCCTTTTTAATCTCTTTGAATTGGATAAGGGTCATTCATATCTACTTCTCTACTGAAAATGGAATATTCTCTGAAGGGAGGTTTTAGTGCGGGGTCCTTCAGGATTTATTTTTTCTGGCAGGTTGATTTTTATGGAGTCAGACTGGAAAATAATGGGTTTTACGGAGAGGATATTTTTCAGAGTGTTCAGCACCTACCATAACCCAAGGAGGTGTCTGGGTAATTGACTTGGTATTAAAAAGAGAGCAATGAGAACAGCAAGGAACTCTCTGCCTTTGGAAATGTGGTTCAACAGAGGTGCTACTACCCAGTGCACACTCACTCAAAAGTGCAAACAACGGAGCTGATATTTGATTTTACTTGCTATCCAGCTACAGGGCACCTGGTGCAAGTGCCTAATTGTTGTTTTCAAATCAAATGTTAACATTTCCAATTTAAGGTTAATTGAACACCCAGTCCAAGGCACGCTACGTGACTTTTTTCTGGTTTAATTTCCTATGGCTTAGTGTTGCGGATGGTAGGAACATTAGCCAAGCGAGCTCCCTCTGTTTCTATGTCTTGTAATTAGTTTAATGAGAAGCTATTGCAGTGACTCATTCCCTCTTTTGCTCTAAGGCTCTTGCCTTTAAAAACCTGGCAAAAAAAAAAAAAAAAAAAAAAAAAAGTGAGGATCTAATAAAAGCAAAATTGAACTGTGTCTCTCCTTTCTTTTTCTCCATGCTTGTAATCATGGGGTGAAAGCAGGTTCTTACAGTCATTTAGCTCTCCACTCCTACTGAAGTGCCTGATGTCCAGCAACTTTTCTGGGAGACGGGTGCCCAGGTATGTCTGAGAAATTGTTCATCCTTAGGGAGATTTCTCTGGGAGGATGGTTATTTAGACATGAGTGCCCTGTGAGCAGGAATGGTGTGGGAGAGCCAGGGAGCCATGCTTTGCTATCCCTTTTCCCTGGCAGGGGTGACTAGCCCACACCCACCACACAGTGAAGGAGCCCATTGCTCATCTCAGGAGATCAGACCACAGGCAGTCTGCAGCCTTTCTGGGGATGCAGAGTGGCTGAGTGATGTGCACAGAGGTCTGTTCCAGAGTCATGAGCGTATTAGTCCTTTTTATTCTAGCTCACTTGCCCCTTTGAAATTTTTGCAGATGAAAAACTCACTGCTTGTGTGCTGCTGCCACTGGGCAGAACTTAGAGCACACCAGCTCCAAGAGCTCAGATGTCTTGGATGTAGGACTCCTCTGGAGGAGGGAGGTACTCTAGGCTGTCTCATTTCGATTGATGTAGTTAAAGGAGAAATATTTGTATTCTGGAACAAGCGGGTCCACATGTAGGATTAATTGAGCATAGTTAGTGTGCTGTATTTCACAGAATCAAAGAAAGGTTGAGGCTGGCAGGCACCTCTGGAGATCATCCAGTCCAATCCCCTGCTCAGAGATCGGACAGAGAAAGTTGCCCATGACTGTGTCCAGTCAGGATTTGAATATCTCCAAGGATGGGAACTCCGTAGCCTCTCTGGGCAACCTAATCCTGTACTTGATCACCCTCACAGAGAAAAGTTTTTTCCTATATTTAAATGGAATTCCCTGTATTTTATTTTGTGCCCATTGCCTCTTGGCCTTTCACAGGATACCACTGAGAAGAGTTTGGCTCCATCTTCTTTACTTCCTCATCAGGTATTTATACACGTGAGCCTTCTCTCCTCCACTCTAGACAGTTCCAGCCTCTTCTTTTATGAGGGATGCTATAGTACCTTCACCATCTTTATGTCCCTTTTCTGGACTTGCTCCAGTATGTCCATGTCCTTCTTGCACTTGAGAGCGCAGGACTGGATGGTGTGCTACTTACTCTGGAGGAAGATTTCTGGGCAGACACGACCTTCATTTGCCCTTCCAGTCATACTCCTGTGTGTGGCTGGGCAATGCCCTGGCCTCCCCTCTAAGACACCTCTACCCTTCCTCATCCAGACACAAGATATGACAGAGCTGGAGTTTTCCTTCATTTCTTCTGTCAGAAACATTTTCTTCTTCCAGCAGAAGCAGCTGTTGTTGCCGGTTTGGGTGGTGGCTGTAAGTAGGGATGGATGTGTTTAATTGATGGTTTGAACTGGTGAGGATTTGTCTGCTGAGAGAGTATGAATTGAACTGGCAAGGAAAACCAAGGCTGCCTAGCTTCTAAACTGGGACTAAAGGCTCCAAAACATGTGAAATATTTAACAGGAAAAAAGTAGTTTGGATAGTTTCACTTGATCCATGTCATAAGATCGAAAAAGACTGAGTTGACAAAAAGCAGTCCTTTCTTTCAAGGTCTGTCTGCAGCAGCCACAGCAGATCCTTGCGTATTTGATACCACTCAGCATCGAAGCTGCATGTCAGTTGAGATATCAGCATAAAGCTTGGATTATAACCACTGTCAGCTGTAATGCCATTAGTAGCTTTTTTTCACTCGGTTTCCCATTAGATTCCCTTGTTGCCCCAAGTGATAGCTAACTGGTAGCCCTCACACGGTATTTGTTCCACTGGGACAAAAACTGGGCATGATACAGAATGCACAGATGAAGTAGCATATTTGTTGGAGTCCTGCATCCCTACTACAAATATCTTTCATTTTTTGGTGTGAATGCTCTTTCACCAGTCTAAGACAAGCGCATCAGAAAACATGTTGTCAGCTTAGAATCAAACCCAGGGTAAAACTCTGCCTTCAACTGGCCTCATGTAGCACCATTAACCCTCATGACATAACATATGTAAATAAAAGCAGTATTTCATTGCACTATTTGGGGGTTTTACTTGGTCACTTTCTAATTATTTTTCTCTATCTTTTCTGCTATGTGAGCTTTTCCTGAGGTAGCTGAAAGTTACACAGGACTGGGTTAACAAAAGTTAAACAATGAAGAATACAAATTTATCTGAAATAAAGGATACAGATAGTAAAATAATAAAATATGTAAACAGGGAGGATCCCAGGAGGTCCATATCTCAACGTGCTCCTTGCGGTAACACAAGTATTGTCCCACAGATCTTCCTTCTTTAAAAATGTAATAGGTTGCAAGCATGGTGACAACTGACCTCTTCCTTCCTCTCCCAGGTAATAGTTTAGCCAGAATGAAGAAGAAAGATGCAGGACTGTTGCGGTGGTAACAGCTGCATGGATCCTGTTGTCAGAGATCCCAACAAGAAATGTCTCCCAGAATATTTTTATCCTTAATCCACCTTAAACTTCTTAAGCAGGGTAGAAATCAGCACTACTGCTCAGCATTTATAACGCCATTGCTGCATCCTGTGACAGCAGGCCTTGTCTACGTGGACTTTTCTGTTTTTAATAATTGACCTTGTTTGTCAGGCTGTCTGGCACGTGTGGCCGCACAGACAGGCATTTCAGTCGAGCTGTGTTCCTGCGACTGAGCCAACACTAGGCTTATGTGGTGTTTATTGAAACACAGCTAAAAAACTGGAAGTCCAAGTGACACCACCAGGTGATAGCTAGGCCAGAGAGAAGCCTTTAATGATCCAAAGAGGAATGTACATGAAGGGAAAGCAAAGTAAATTCATCCAGCCCAGAACAAGGGTGACTTTGATCCCACAAGCATGCACCTTCACTTTCACACAACTGGACCCCTCGTTAAATGGCAATCAATGTTTCAAAGGAGATTTAAGGAAACAGATTGACATTTACAGGGATCGTTTTGGGGGAGCGGTGTCTCCGTGCAGCTGTCCTATTCACTGTGTGACCACACAAGTGACAATGCACCTCTCTGAAGTGCTGGCATGATTTGTCATCAATGGCAAGCCAAGTCCTACCACTGCTTCCAGCTATTGATGTGTTGCCCACTTCCACAATGGGGTTTAGGTTTAAATGTATGCATTACATAGGTGAAAAGAAGTAGGACTATTTGACAAATAAGACTGCAAATATTCCAGCTTGTACTGTGGCTGTCTTCCACTCTCCTTTCCTTTGTAGCAAAGAGGTTTCCTGTCAGGAGCATTCTCTGAAACAATTACTTTGTCACTGCACCTGGTATCAGCAAAGACTAATTTATTTTCTGTTATTTCCGTGTTCTCTTTTTTTAATATACTTCTCATTCTTGTCATTGATTTGGTCTTTTATTTTGACTTTCTTCTTCCAAATGTGGAGAAGGCACAGTGGAAAAGGAGCAGCAGGTACTGAGGCTACAAAACACCAGCCATCCTTTTGGGGGGCTGTTTTCTCAAGATCTCCCCAGTGTGTTGAAGATGCACGTATCTCTTCATTCTCCAGACTACATTGGTAGGAAATATTTCAAACAGGCAATAGCCCTCATATCCTTTTGTTCTAAAATTAAAAAGTTATTTCATGGGCCACTTAATAAAGAATACTTTTAGTTGATTGGATTTTAATGAGAGAAAAGGACATTAGGAAGTTTGTGCCATGGGGTGCTGTATAAAAATAAATGACTGGTGTGAGCTATATTTTCCCTCTAATTAGTACTCTTGATGGGTGGGTAATGTCAAAGCAGTGGGAAATGTAAAGACGTCAGGAGCTCAATATTGAATTAATATCACTATTTGAGCAAGCATCTGACACAGCACTATATAATCAAACCATCCTCCAGCTCTGCAACGTAATGAGCAAGACACGGAAAGGTCTGAATAACACACAAACATCACTGGCATAACATTTATATGATTTCTGGAAAGTAGAATTCCTCCTTTTCAGAAATTACAGCAAATCTTCCTAAGGATACCCTTGAATGGCTGCAGTTCCCCAGCTCCTGGTTGCCCACCAGCCCCAGCACTGCCGCATTTTGTATCCTTTTCTCTGAGGAACTCTCTGCAATTCATAGAGCCCAGGCAGGACGTTCTGGCTTTGATTTTCACTGATGGGAAGAAATTGCTGGATGGTGGTGACCAGGAAAGAACAGGGTACCTTTTTGGTGCCTTTTGGAATGCTCTTTAGTACCGGCTGCAGCTGCTACTGCAGAATGGCGCAGGTCTCCAATGGCATTTGTCATATGGCCCAGACCCATCTGAATGTCTTGCACAACCTGGAGTATCTCAAATGACAGATCCTCTGGGTTTAGGGAATCTCAGTGCTTCTTTTGTGTTGAAATGGCTAAACAGAAGTTTGCCTTAAAAGAGGGTTTTTTTCCCCCCTTCTTGTACATGAAATAGAACACATGACAATATAAGCATAAATTTGCAGAAGGCTGCAGTATTGCTACGTCTTCCCTTCCTTGTCCAAGAAGAGATATTCCCAAAGTCTGTTCTGCTCTTCTTTTAGGTCCTAAGATAAACAAATAGTGATGGAGCACACAGGAACCACTGCTCACAGCATTCATGAGAGAGTACCACAGGCCAGTCTGATATTTGTTTTCCAGCCACTCTAGAAAGAAAAAGAAGGAAAACCTCATGCAATACTGGTAGTTGCACATTGTAGGCCAAATTTTCAGCCTTCCAGGCTGTCACCACACTCTTCGTTGACCTCTGTGTTGCAACAGATAAAATTAATATTTCAAAGTTATCAAAAGCCTTCCTACACTCATTTTTAACTCCCCCTGTTGAAGAGCAAAACTGTGTTGGTATTGCTGTACCTCAGAAGCCCCAAACCAAGCTCAGACCCTGGCTGAATTTGACAGCCTCAAAAACTTTCTGTAAGAAGAAATTAGGATACAAGCTGCCCACAACTGCTCTGCCCAGCCGCTGAGTTAGGGGGTGCCATTCACTCCTTCTGACTTAGGATCTTAGTGTGTATCCAAAATACAGGGAAGCTTTTTTCCCTTAAATACCTAGTTTATCAATTGCCGGGAGGGCTTATATATGCATACTAGACATACCTTTGGAGGGCCACAGAAGTGCTACATCTGTCTTTTGTCTATGCAAACAACACCGGCTGTTTCTTAAATGTGCTTTACTGTGTTCCTGAATTTTAGAGTCAGGTTAAGTGCCTAAATTTTGCAGCCTAGCTCCCACACAGTGATGCTTAAAAATATGCCTGCAAATGGTCCTCAGTAACACTGGAACCTAAAAAAGTCGCAATGCACGTTTCATTAAAGAAGTGATGTTTTGCTCTTACAGAGGGGAAATGAGGACCCTGGGTTGAAACACACATTTGAGTTGTCAGCAGCTTACTCAAGGCAAGATGATTCTCATTTGTGAAAACAGAAATTGGCAAACAGCTACCATTAACTTGCTTTAGCTGAAAGCAGAGGAAGGTCAAACCACTCTCAAGATCTGTCTCTGTTTTGGGCAAAGTGTCCCAACAATGTGCAGGAGTCCAAAGGAATTGCATTCAGCTTTTCTGGATCTTAACCCTCTATGTTCAAACAGTCTCGGTATCTGTTAGAAGGACCAGGAATGTTTTTTTCTGATGTCTGCAGACACCAGCACAAACATTCAGCTTTGGAGTCTCAGCTCACACCTTCCTTTTGATATACAAAAATATGCTAGAATATTAAATGCAAATTGCACAATAATAAAACTATCTGTAAGCAGGCTGTAACATTCACAAAATCCAATGTGTAGAAGGTAATCACAGGACACCAGCTGCTACTATGTTAAGAAGCAGATTTCTTCATTTTTTTTCTTTTTAAAACGTCTGTTCTGTTTATAGAACTCCTCACTTTGGAGATTTTTAATTCCTTTCAAGTATGTAAAATAATTATACCTGTCAGTTTCTATTTGATTTACTTGCAAAATTTTGGATACTTTTCTTTTTTATCATTTCAAATCCCAATAATAAGAGTAATCAGTCATTTGCAGGACCGTGTAAGAAACAATTCTGCCATGCTGTTCACCACTACTGTAATGATGCAGTGTTTCATCAGATTGAACACAGTGTATCATGTTGAAAATTGTGTGAAAATGCTAATGGCAACTCCTGATTTCTTTGAAAACTCGGAATCTGAATAGACCCTGGAGAACAGGACAGATTCTTTTATAATTATATCAAGCTGAAACAAGAGCAATTCCTGTGAACAGAAAGGAGTTATTGGTATTAAAAACAGTGAAAATGAAATTTGGCTAGCCGTCCAACAGGGAGCAAACATACTGTGTTTCTGCAGTTTTTTATTTATTCTCATTTATTGTTATGTCTACAGTAACATAACTTTACTAGCAAAATGTGCCAAGGCTTTAGGTCTGCGTGCAAGCCTCTGGTTATCTATTTTAGTGAGATACCACACTGATACAAGATGCTGTTTGGACCAGCTAGCAGCATGGGCACCTAAAATCTAAGTTCTCTCCTCTAATGAGAAGAGAGAATGTACCTAACTGAAGGTACTAGATGGAGTGACTACATTGGCGGACAAGGGAAGAGCTACAGATGTCGTCTATCTGGATGATGTTCTTTGTCGTCTACCTGGACGATGTCCTTTGTCATCTATCTGGACAACAGGCCTTTGACACAGTCCCCCAAAACATCCTTCTCTCTGAATTGGAGAGATATGGATTTGATGGATGGACTGTTCAGTGGATGAGGAACTAGTTGGATGGTTGCATCCAGAGGGTAGTGGTCAATGGCTCAATATCCAGATGGAGATAGGTGACAAGTGGTGTCCCTCAGGGGTCTATATTGGGATAAGTACTGTTCAGTATCTTCATCAATGACATAGACAGTGGGATCAAGTGCACCATCAGCAAGTCTGCAGACAACACTAAGCTGAGTGGTGTGGCTGACGTGCTTGAGAGACAGGATGGACCTGGACAGGCTCGAGAAGTGGACCTGTATGAACTTCATGAGGTTCAACAAGGCCAAGTGCAGGGACCTGCACCTGGATCGGTGCAACCCCTGGTATCAATACAGGCTGGGAGATGAAGGGATTGAGAGCAGCCTTGCCAAGAAGGACTTTGGGGTACTGGTGGATGAAAAGCTGGATATGAGCCGACAATGCATGCTTGCAGCCCAGAAAGCCAACTGTATCCTGGGTTGCATCAAAAGAAGCATGGCCAGCAGGTCGAGGGAGCTGATTCTGCCCCTCTACTCTGCTCTGGTGAGACCTCACCTGGAGTACTGCATCCAGCTCTGGAGCCCTCAGCACAGGAAAGATATGGAGTTGTTGGAGCTGGTCCAGAGGAGAACCACAAAAACGATGAGAGGGCTGGAGCACCTCTGCTATAAGGACAGGCTGAGAGAGTTGGGGTTGGGGTTCTTCAGCCTGGACAAAAGAAGTTGTGATAGGACAAGGGATAATGGTTTTAAACTAAAAGACGGTAGATTTAGACTAGATATAAGGAAGAAAATTTTTACAATAAAGGTGGTGAAACACTGGAACAGGTTGCCCAGAGAGGTGGTAGGTGCACTGTCCCTGCAAATATTCAAGGTCAGGTTGGATGGGGCTCTGAGCAACCTGATCTAGTTGGAGATGTCCCTGCTCGTTGCAGGAGAAGTTGAACTATATGACCATTAAAGGTCCTTTCCAACCTAAACTATCCTATGATTCTATGATCCTATGATTCCAGACTTTGATGCTGCCTGTGACAAATTGTAGGCATTTCCAAGAGTAAGTCAGATTTTAGGAGGAGATCAGTCACTCTGGGAAGATACCTACCATGTTCCAATGCCTACAAAGACAGTTGAGGAGAACTATGCTTTGGGTAAGGAGATCCTACAGTTTAAAGCAATAGAACTGAGCCTGCACTCTTTTCCCTACATTCCCTGTTTTAACTAAATAACTTGTGGTATCATTATTTTACACTGTGCTAAAAATATATGTAGTTTATAAAGAAGGATCCATCAAGCAGTAGTGGAATTTATAAGATTTCCTATATATAAGGAGGAAAAACAGTATTTCCAATTTTAAACTGTTTTAGAGGGAAGATTAAGGCAAGAAAAAATCAAGCAGAAATAACAGCATGAAAGTAGCAATGAAAGAAATCTGTGCAGTACCTCTCCACAACAGTCTCCAATGTTTTGGAAACAAAATAACAGCTGTCTTTGAATCTTCTGCATGTACTGATCTTAAACAGAACAACCAAAGGTGTAGAGAAAGGGATAAGATTTCATGGGTCACAGTTACTAGATTTGTGGTACCCAGAAGCAGGGAAACTTGAGGGAAGATTTGAAATGGGAGGACAAAACTTTCATGATCCCAAGAAAAAAAAAATTTATATATCATGTTATATATATATATACGCACATTAAAATGGAGAAATGCCAACTGTCATTAAATTTAGGATACCAGATTCACAAAAGGACTTAGGAACATGGAATATGTCTAATTAGATGCTAATTAGATTCCTAACATTCCTATTTCCCCAGCTATTGCACAGACTTTCTCAGTCATTTGTAAAGGTCCTGTGACATTTAGACACCTCTCCTTGGGCATGACCAGAATACTCCCCACCATACTAGTGCTAAGCAGCTACATGATTAAGTCCCAAATAAAGATATACACATATTCCTACACATATTCCACCTTCAGGACTTAAATCAGTTGGTGTCTTCAGAGTGCAGCTATGAGGACCTTTGCTCTAGAGGAAGTGAGGCTTTCTCCTTCTCACTCGCTGCTGTTGTCTCTGATAATCTCCTGGTCAACACACCTTCTGAGGCTGTGCTGGTCTTGGGTTCATTTCTCCCCTCCAGCCGAAAATATCTGAACCTGCTTCAAAAAATACCTTCAACCTGCTTCATCTATCTGGACTTGTGCGAGGCATTTGACAGTCCCGCATGATACCCTGGTCTCTAAATTGGAGACACATGGATTGGATGGATGGACCACTCAGTGGATAAGGAATTGGCTGGATGGCCACACTCAAAGAGTTGTGGTCAATGGGTCGATATCCAAGTGGAATNGAGAACCACAAAGATGATCAGAGGATTAGAGCACCTCTGCTATGAGGACAGGCTGAGGGAGTTGGGATTGTTCAGCCTGGAGAAGAGAAGGCTCCAGGGTGACCTTATAGCAACCTTCCAGCATCTGAAAGGGGCCTACAAGAAATCTGGAGAGGGACTTTTTACAAGGGCATGTAGTGATAGGATGAGCGGTCATGGTTTTAAATGGGAAGAGGGTTGATTTAGACTAGATCTCAGGAAGAAATTTTTCACTCTGAGGGTGGTGAGGCACTGGAACAAGTTGTCCAGGGAAGTTGTGGAGGCCCCAGCCCTGGAAGTGTTCAAGGCCAGGTTGGATGGGGCTTTGAGCAACCTGGTCTAGTGGGAGGTGTCCTTGCTCATGGCAGGGGGATTGGAACTAGATGATCTTCAAGGTCCCTTCCAACCTAAACCATTCTATGACTCTGTGATTCTATGAAAGTCCTCTTTAGCCTTGTTTCTAGGGCCATTGTGCGAGATAGCTGATTTTGTGGGGGTTTCAGTTGGGAATTTCAGTACATTAAATAATGGTATTTAGAATCATAGAATAGAATCATAGAATCATAGAATTGTTTAGGTTGGAAAAGACCTTTAAGATCATCCAGTCCAACCATTAACCCTACTCTACCAGGTCTGCCACTAAACCATGTCTCTAAGCACCACATCTACATGACTTTTAAACACCTCTAGGGATGGTGACTCAACCACCTCCCTGGGCAGCCTGTTCCAATGCTTGATAACTCAGTGAAAAATTTTTTCCTGATGTCCAGCCTAAACCTCCCCTGGCGCAACTTGAACCCGTTTCCTCTTGTCCTATGGCTAGTTACTTGGGAGAAGAGATCAGCTCCCATCTCACTACAACCTCCTTTCAGGTAGTTGTAGAGAGCAATAAGGTTTCGCCTCAACCTTCTCTTCTCCAGACTAAACAATCCTAATTCCTTCAGCTACTCCTCACAAGACATGTTCTCCAGACCGCTCACCAGCTTTGTTGCCCTTCTCTGGACTTACTCTTGTGCTTTGTGAAGCTATGAATTCAGTGTTAAAAAACCCTAAAGAGACAAGCACCTTTTTCCAGCAGAACATTAGCACCTCTGCTCCTGAGAGGCAATAGTGACATTCCTCCCATAACATTTCTTGCCAGCTTAGACGTCCTCTCTGCATGGCTCCTGTGCGCTGTACAGGCAGCCAACACCCCTAATTCAGGACTGTGGATACCACCAGACAGATCACTTCTTTAACAGTCACCAAAGAAATCTCAGAATTATAATGCTGAATGACTTTTAAAGAGAGAGCTTTCACTGGTAATAAGCTTTTACTTTTCTTTTTATTGCAAGGGATAGACTTACATTTGCTTATCAGCTATCAGATAGTTGATAGTGGAAATAGAATAGACAAGGCACAGTGAGTTTTGGAGACATCAGGGAAGACCATAGGAAAATATAATTATCTTTTTTTTTTTTTTTTTTTTTCTGTTTAACACAGTAATTTTCTGTACGGGACAAGAATACAAGAATAAGGCAGAAGAACCTCGCTCAACTCCAGGTAGGATTTCATCTCGTGCTTTACTGGAGAGTTTAGGAAAACAGCAACATCATTTCTTACTCTACCACAGCACTGCTTTTCATTACAAATCTGTACAGATGAGTATGCATTCAGTATTTATTTTTTATTGCCATCCTTTCTACTACTTGTTAACTACTCAAAATGACGGTGTCATTACTGTTACAGTTGTTCAGTTGTCTCATACAGTTTTCCTACTTCTGTGCCTGGGCAGGCAGGAGGAATAGGAGTGTTTAAAACCAGATACACTGGTGGAGAATCTGCCCACTCTTGAGTAGTTCAATTGCTGCACAGAGGAAGCTGAATGCAGTACAAGGCATTTTACTGATCCTATTAAAGATGAAGCTAGCCTATGGATTCTTAAATATCTACTAAATTATTATTTGTCTTTGTATTGATGTTGAGTGCTCTAGTGACAAAAAATTTTGCACACTGCCAAAGAACAGTCAGACTAATTTAATTTCACAACCAGTCAATTTGAGTATTTTTACTCAGTGAAGTTCCTAAACCAAGAAGGATTGCTTCAACAATATTTAGATAGTTCTGTACTTAGCTAGACAGAATGAACATTCTTCCTACACCCTGAAATAATGTAACCTGAGCAGCAGCATTATCTCTGCTCACTTATCTTCATCATTCTTTCCTTGAAAATTTAACAAACATGTTGGATATCTGATTACAATAATTATTCTTTCCCTGCAAGCGCCTAGTTGTTGATTGACTTCCTTGGTTTTGGGTCCTGTCATAAAACACTTTTCCCAAAGAGAGAAAATTATATGAAAGGCTTTTCCAGGATAGATCCAAAGCTGAACCCAGATGGGAGCTCTGCTTTTCCTGTGTACATGTCATGGTTGTGCAACTAATTCAATTAGTTGCAATAGCTTAATTTCTTTGGAAATCTGATGTGTCTCCTCATCTAAATTTGCACTCTCTTGCTTACCCAAAGGTTGAGTCACATAGTCACAACCAGTTTTGTCAAGTATCCTCAGTCCACTCTGCAGATGAGCATCCCAAGACCTCTTTTTCCTCTGCTCACGTGCAGACACTTATTTTCTGATTGAAATTGGCCTGCTGCGTTCAATAGATGCATCCCTGCACATCTCTGCTCAGCTCCAAGACGGTGTAGGTGAGAAAGGGTTAATGCTGGAGTTTTGACCAAGATGCTTCATACAATAAAACCATCCCAAGATCCAAACTGAGTTGGAAAAGCGATTGGAACATTGTAATTTTAAAATATGGAGACAAACTAATCCCTAATGTGTTCTTAATTGAATTCTTTAGGGACAGGTTTGGACTGGTTTCTGGGGTTTTGGCCAAATACATTCCGTTAGCCTGTGTCAGTCTCAAAAATAAATATTGTTGTAGGCTTTGTAAATGTAGTGATGATGACTGCCATTTTCCTGTGAAGTTCCTACGTAGGCAATATTTCATGATGGACAGGGTAGAATGGGTAACACAGAGAAGATTCTGAATAAAATTCATTCACTTATGTTGCAATATCACAATCGTGCATAAAATTCACTGAAGGATGAGCAATGATATAGCTCAGAAATAATTATTGCATCAGGAGGATAGTACTTTGAGGTATATACCACAGGGAAACGGCTAATGTGTGTCAGAGTTTGTCATCATTTTAAATACAGCCTGATGCTTTAGGAATAAATCAGCATAATTCCCCTGATTTGTCATCACTAGAGCTTTGCTGATCTACAACAGTCGAGAATTAGATCCACAGCACAGTAATATTAACTGTAATTATTGTCATTTATGTGCCTAAGTGATTTTGCATGCACAGTTTGCCAACCCAATTGGAATATATCTTGAACACTGAGGAAACATATTAAGGACATAACGGATCCATAAAGGCATCTGAATATATAGGGCACCAAATAGGGTGATTCCACATATTCGTGAGTACAATTTGCTTTCTCTAGGTTCTGCTACTTTTTGCAAGCTTAGGGCTTATGTGGATGATTTACACAAGTATAAATATGGGTGTATTTCTGGGTGTATTTTTAACGAAAGGTCTACAACCCCAAATCAATGAAACTCCCTACATTAGTGCAACTAGCAAAATCCTCTATTAGATCCACTCACCTATGGAGATCCTTACTTATCATTTCTAGATATTCTGAAGTTTGGAAGACAGCAGTAAATTTTTAATTTTTTAAAATGTCTTTTTTTATCGTTAGAGCAACTGAACAGTAGATAATGTTGATCTGATCCCTTTCTCAGTTTAAAAGTTTGAGACCACTGGTATTCAGCTGTGACGTTTTAACCAGCACCCAACATGTGGTGGACTGGAAAGTAAAAGCAGCCCCTAAAACCCACACCATGTGGGATTTTGGACTGATAAACTGCAGAAAATTTCCAGAAAAATATGTTTTCTTCATTCTGAACTTGGACTTCTGGTGGATTGATGGGGATCCCACAACAGGGATCTGGCCCCAGTGTAGAACAGGACTCAGAATATGGAGACCTCAGATCATCTAGGGAGCCCTGGGAGTCCACATTGTCAAATTAGGAGCTCAAAAGGAGACCGAGCAAACTGCTGCAGGTGATCTGGCTGCTCCCATGTCCTGGCAGATCACACGCTAGTATGGTCTGGGACAGGGAGGCAGGACAGCAGGTAGGAGGCAGCCCAGCAGGCAGCCTCCTGCTCAACAGAAATACTGGGGAAATTCCAACAGAAAACTGTCCCACCAGGAAATTTTTTGCTGTTCTACAAATGTCAGAGCAGAGTTCATTTTGGGTCCATGAGAGTTAGGGTGTCTGTGTTGAACCATGAATTAAAAAAAAAAAAATAATAAGGAAAAAGAAAAGATCAAGAAAACACAAACAGCGCTTGTCTGTATGGCAGGAAAGAGACATCTTAATGAAAAGAGCTTGTAATTTAGTAAAGGCAGTTTGTCCAGTTAACAAGTAATATGAAACGTCAGTTCTGAACCAGAGTGTACTCGTTGACTTCAGCAACACTTCTAAGAACAGGGTAGAGTGATGCTTCCCACTACTCCATTTCTCAGGACCTGGCTGAATACGAGTCCAGTCTTCGCATCATCCTTCCTGTGTAAGCAAACAAAAAAAGCTGATTGGAATTTAATTGTTTTGAAGAAAGTTGTGGCTGAGTGCTACTTCCTTCACACACTCTGGCTGACTCCTCACAAAGTTTTTTGCCTCACGTCCTGCCTATTTCATAGGGATCTGAGCGCTACCACAAGTAAAACACATACGGCACACTTTGGAAATAACAAGATGAGCATTCTCTACTCTGCTATTTCCAATGTTCTGTATAATTGCTGTTATTAACCCAGTTCCTTTGTGCTGCCTGAGAACTATGCTCTCCCCTGCTGAAAATAATAGAGGATAGTGTAAAGAATAGCAGAACACTTTAGAAGCACCTCAAAAAAGCTTTCACTTGGTCAAACCTCTTTTTTTTAAATCCTCTCCATTTTGCTTTTTGCATCATGTTTAGCTGTACAATATACTTTTTCAGGGACACTATAAACACTCAGGATCCACTTGGACCCTTTGGAATATTGTTGATTTTAATTTCTTTCATTTTTTAAAGAGAATTTTGGTCTTGTTTTTGCACGTATGTGACACATGATGATACACATTAAAATTTAAGTCTGTTTTAAAGTTTTTCAAAGCAAAAAGATCCCCAGTTTTATTTCCATGCTCCTTTTTAGAAAGGTAGCATGTATTTCTGGGCTGTTATTGAAGCCTCTATATTCAACAAAGGATTAAAACATCTTCAGTGTTTCTGGGTTTAAAGGGTTTCTTAGAGTTTCAGGTTCTACCTTGCCTGATGGAAGTTGGTTTTCTGTTCTACATTTTGAATGAATTCTGTAAGAAATTAACTTGGAAACTGCAGCTGTGGAAGAAATATCCAAATATCAAATATTCCAGTTCTGATACATTTCCTCTGACATTTTGTCAAACATTACGCTGCTTTCAATCTTATTTAGAAGAATCCAGTAGAACGCTGCAAGCAGTATTAGCTCTGTTCTTGGCAGAATCCATGCTGCACATCTGCCCCTCTTTCTAGAAAGAATGACCTCTGTGGATCCTCTCCTCTTTCTGCTGTGCTTCTCACGTCTTTTAGTTTGGGAACCAAACACTGAATTGTTGGCAGTGCCTACCGTTTAATATGGACCTGCTTCCAAAAGCAAGGAAAAAATTCTCAGTTTGTTTTTTTTTAAGGGAATAGGTCATTTTTGGCAAGTCAGCAAAAGAATTCTGGCAAGAATTTGCAACACTAGAGACTACAATGTCACTGGTGTCTAGTTAACAAAATTAAATAGCTGTCTATCCAAACTCATCTGCAAAAAGTAATAGATCCTCCTCTAGTGGAAACTCCAGCAACCTCAGACTCATCTGTCTTAGCTACAAATTTGTTTCAGGCTTCTTGCAGTTGTCTGAACAACCTTTTATTCCCAGCATTTTTTGTAATGTTCTTTTCTGATGTTGCTGTCCAGGTGAAATTTCCCTTCCCTTGTGTCACTCCTAATTTTGGAACATAAACCTTTTCACATAAAGCATTATGAAAGCCAAAAAAAAATCCAAAGGAAAAAAACCCACATTTGCCACAAATCAATAATCGCTGTTATTTTTGCACAGAACTGAAAAGGCAGCAGGTTTTAAAGGTAGGCTAGTAGGATAGTCTAAGAAGAAACAACTAAAGAGAGAAGAGTTATACTTCATGACAAGTCAAAGGTTGGTCAGCTCCCAGGAGCTCTGTGTGACCTTATTCTTTCAGACTGGCTAATATTTATTAGCTGATAACTTTGTGGGTATAAGGTGCTCCCTACACTGCGTTCTCATGGATAAGCCTATGCTAATGCTACCCAGGTTTTGCAGATAAATCCGACTACAATATTATGCAAGTTTCCAAGCCAGCTAGATCTAGTCTCTATATCTAGTTGTGGTCACACGTAGGCCCAGACCTTTGATCTGAGCCCTCTTTTGGAAGTTCAGATTTCCCCAGACCCTAAATACAGTGCCTTGTAGGGAGCCAGCAGCTATTTGCATGTTCTCACCTTCACCCTTAGGATGTGTTCACACTGAGGATCAAAGTTAATCCCATTAATGGACCTAGATATTAGCAGTGCAACATCTTAATGTCAGTCATTTTACTCTGAAACTACTAGAAAGCTGAAAATGCCTCAGCTAGCTTCATCCCTTCACTAGGTCTGAGATTTCTCCAGCTTTTAAGCTACGGAAAGCATCCCTGCCTTTTCTCTACACTATCTAAATACAGTGATATTCTGCCCTTTTGCTCTTTACAAAGTTTGCTTCCTTTTGCACTGCTCCCAAGCTGTTGATCTCACACAGAAAATAAACCAGCAGCTGTCCCTGGCAGTGGGGCATCAATTTTGGGCACCTGACTTAGGAATGCAGCATCCCTGGTTTCCCTGCAGGGTCTTTAGAGAGATAAAGAAATCTGTGGAGGACAACACAGAGTCTGTATGTTATAATTCTGCTCTGAAGCACTCTCTAGATGCATTACTTTTTCAACGAGTTTATTGAAACCTCCTGAATTACCTAACTTACATGTTTCAATTAGTTTCTGTCAATACCTTCCAAGATTTCTATCAGAAAAATATCATTTGGTAGAGCCTAAAATTTATTCAAAACCTATCAGGTTAGATGAACTTTGGAAGATGGACGTAAAATTTTAGCATCAGTGATTCTGCACCACTCAAACATCCAGGAGCTTTGAAGCTGCCTATTGTGAAGAGAGCAACCCACCTAATCTCTCCTCTCCAACCACCTCAACCAATACCAACCTCATAACTTCAGTGTGTTCACTGTGAAGTTGCTTTTTTATGAAGAATTCTCAGCAGTCATGTAGTCAGGAAAGAATTTTTCCCTTAGAAATCCCTGTAAGTTAGTGTTTCATCTGAATTTCCAGGTTGCAAAACAAAAAAATTTAATGGTCTTACTATTATTCAGATCAAGGAAGGAAGGAAGGAAGAACTCAATCTTCAGTCAGTTCTGGGTGGAATGCATCACTGTAGAGGTGTATCGGACAAGATCAGATCTGGTTCAGCACTCAGCACCAGTGCAAGTACCAATACTAAATAAAGAAGGCACTTTTACTTCCTAGCCTATTGACACTGGGAAAACACTGGGAAAAAATCTGCCTTGCTTGTTTAGCCAAGCCACTGGGAGCTGTTGGTCCAAACAGTTTTAGAAAGCGAGCTAGTCCTTAGCAAGGATGTTCTTTTGTACATACAATTTGAATTCAATAATCGAACTTAATAATCAAGTTGTCATTTTCTAATGGATCTCTGGACTCTTCATCTAGAAAGCACAGCATGCTTACAGCTCAACAAATCTGAAATCCTTGAGTGACTCAAGTGAGATTCTTGATTAAAAAGAAAAGAGATAAAGAAAAAAAAAAGTTAGAGCTACAGTGTACTTCCTGATACTGTAGTTTCTTGTCCTATAGATTTCACATTTTCACCACCACAAGGATAAAAGCAGCTAAATTCATTGTAGTTTCAAGAATGCTTAAAGGACTCAGCAAATACACATGCACTCTAACATGGGAGTGTTTCATACTAAATCTCCAGAACCTGGTCGTCATGACTTACCAGTTTTTCAGTTCAGCTGGATGACAATAATCTTCCAAAAGTAACTCCCAACCAGGTATTAGAGGTGTGCACAGAGGACTGTAAAAAAATTGAGCTAATCTTTTTGAAGAAGACACCCCCCCTCACGCCTTCCCCAGCTTGAGATATCATTGCTGACAGTGCATGCTCGTAGTTGATAGACCTTGTGACTTAACAGAACTTAGTGTAGCCCACCAATAAGGACATGTTCCAAAAGCTAACCCCCAAAACCCCCACACTTCCTACCTGTTTGGCAAATAGAGGATTTGCTGATAAGTATTAGATGAGAACAGCATGTGGAGTTAGTGTCTAATATGGGAACTTTTGGGATTCCCACTTTTCTTCACATTAAGACGTATTTAGTTCTTGTCTTCTCAAATGAAACAGCAGAAAAACTACTTGCCTCTGCTCTGTGCAGTTCTTCTCCTTGAATAATTCTGCCAGATCTTCTGGGAAGAATGGGTTAAAGATAGGACAAAGAGGAAGAACAACCTAAGGAGAGTTAAAAGGACAAGTGCTGTGGTGGGTGGGTAAATGAGAGGCAGAGGGCAAAAGAACAGCATGGAGAGGAAAAGAAGGACACGCATAGGCAAAGTAAAATGGAGAAATGAGATATGGGAGAAGCAGTAAGACATTTCACAAAACTGAGCTGAAAAAAAAAAAGTAAGAGGCAGAGAAATTGTAAGAGAACAAGAGGCTAGAAGAATGGGAGAACATGGGGACTGTATCTTGATGGATATTTAAGTACCTCCTGGAAGGGCAGAACCTGGGCAAAATCCATTATTTTGGGCTGAGAAAACAGAAGAGCTACAGTCAAAGGACAATACTTGTTCCTGTCCTTGCAGTCAAGCTGAGCAGCTGATCATCAAAACATAATTTTCCATGTCAGATGACTTAAACATGCCCAAACCATCAAGAGAGATTTACAATAGATGCTAAACTCAGTTCTTGCACAATCTTTGAAATGAAACCTGAGGGCTAGTAGTGAACTCTCCCATACCAACCCTGCACAGGTGTGCACACATCAGATGGATATACAGTCCATCCTTCAAAACTGTTAGCACTTGTTCATTATACTGGGAAAACTGGGCTGTTTCCCTTATTTTGACAATTTGGCCTGTGGTTGGTGTTTGCTAATTCTTTTTTTCTTAAAATATTCTAATTTGATAGTTCTTTCTCTGCCAGCGTCTTGTCATAAGTTAAAACCATTTTAAAATGACTTGTGGTTGAATGAACAACACAAATATTGGAAAATAACTCATGTTTAGGATATTTAAAGGGCTGTAATGATCTCGGGACTGAATTGGTTATTGCAACTTGAAAAACACATAAAAATGTGAGCTTAGGAGCTTATGTAGTGAGATTTTTCATCACTTTTTTGAGTCATTTTCACATGTGTCTGTTATGTGGGTGCTCTAGAAGCTGAGAAAGAGCCCAGAACAAAACTTCCTCTTCATTATCACTAGGCTGTGAAGAGGAGTAGGAGGCATTAGGAAATGCAAGCCTTAATGTTATTTCAAGTATGGTTTTCATAACAAGGATTGAGTAGGAGGAACAAAAAGTTCTTACAGAGAACACAAAATGTATATGTGTAAACGGACAAATAATTTCTGCAGCTATGTCTAGACTAGTGTTTATGGTTGTCTTGTAAATTAATTTGGTATATTGTCAACTAATTCTATTCAACACTCACCTTGGAAAATTATCAGACAGATATTTCTTAAAGCCATGTGTTTAAATCTTAAGGCTTTGAATGCATGTGATACGTAGGAGAAGCTCTCACTGTGCCTTGCTCCAAAGCACAGGTTTAATTTAAGCTGAGGACTCTGATGGATCTCATCACAGTCAGCAGACATACAAGCATGGGTATAACTAAGAACTTTGTGGAACTGGGACGAAACTGCCCTTTCGTCATTCAAGCTCCTTCTACCCTATCTTAAAAAAAAAAAAAAAAAAAAAGGCAAAAAAAAAAANAAAAAAAAAAAAGGCTACAGTAATGAACATGTCCAGAGTGTGAAACTAGGAAGACTGAAGTAACCACAATTCTTCTTGTTATGCCACTCAAGAGCACTGAGTCTTTCTGGGTGAATTCTCTCAGTGATTAGTCAATGGCTTTTTGGGGCACATCCATGTTGAAATTTGCCATTAAAAAATAAAATAAAAAAATCAAATAACAAAACATTTCTGCACGTTTTATTTGCTGAAGTGAACAAATGTGGAATTGGATATCATGGAGCATTTCATATGGTAATTTTTACATTTACAGGAGAGGGTTCAGCTTGGGCTCAAAACATTGAGTAGGGAGAGAATTATGATTTGGCTGGTGCTGTCTCTCTCCTGCTGCCTTGGCACTGGAGGTTTTCAGGTGAACAATATGATGCTACTTTAGCCAAAGCACACATTTTCCTTCACTGTTGACAAGTTGTTCCCCAAGCTAAAAAGAACTGATGTTTTCACATATTGCTCCATGTTCTCATGAAAGACTTGAAGGAGAAGCAATCTGAGGCTTTGCTGAGAGCAAAAAACCATCATTTTATCTCCAAAGTGTGAGGATTCCTGGGGACAGTGCCCAGCTTAGTCATCACCTACAGGCCATTGAAAACAACAGAGTGCGTACTTGACACCCTGGTGGCTTCTAACCTTTGTTAAAGTGCTCATTGTATTAGTATATGGGATGTTTTTCTTGGTATTTACACACACACAAGGGATGCCCTGAGCACTGGCAACCTGGAGTACCAATATTTACAGTTCTGGCAAGAGACCCCTTGAAGATGTCTGTTCTTGTGGCCTGACAGCCTGGAAATCCCACTCCTAAACCTGGCAACCAAACTACCTTCTGTCTAGTTAAAATAATTTTCAACTTTGCTCTGACTGTTGTTGTGCTCCCCGCTGAAAAGCTCTGCCTGGCATACAGCACAAATCAACATGGCTGTTATCTGCAGTAACGCTTCAGCCATCAGAGGAAAGCGTCCACGCCACAGGTCCCTGACGTCCTGCAAAGCCGGGGCAGGTTTGCTCATTCATACCCAGCGTCACTGGGCACTTTCATTTTGAAAGATTTTGGCCTACTATCCTATAAAACAGACAAGGAAAGTAAAACCCATCAGAGAGTCCAGCATGCTCCCATGTGATGCTGATCAGTGCCACCCTGAACCCAGCACAGGATGACAACTGGTGCTGGGGGTAGCTAGCTAGGGAAAGGCTCTGGGATGTTACTGCTCATGTAAGTAAAAGGATGTACACCTACGATTTTGGGTCATTGTCTAAATGTGGATATACTCTAGTCTGGTGGGAGTTCATTGGGTGGTTCTTCGTAGTGTAATGACTCAGCAGAAGGGCAAATGAGCCCCTGAAATTGGTAGCTTTTTTCTACCAAGAAATAAAGTTAGTTGGCATAGACAGAAAGCAAAGAAACCTTCTCAGCTTGACCTTCAGCCCAGGAAATTAGAAGAAAGATTAATTCCCTCTAACTTCGGCTGCCCAGCAGGGTCTCTGCATAGGCACTTTGGAAAGGTGCTGGAGATCTGAAGAGAGTTCAAATGCCTCCTGAAGCTGATCAGGGCCAAGGACAGAGACTCATCTCCGCCCCCAACTCCTACCCAACACTTCCAAGAGAGCTTGCATGGTGGAAGAGGGAAAGCAGAATCGAAGTGGAGGCTGCTCCCTTTTTGAGGTGAAGTCTTGGTTCTGTATGAAGTTGCACAAGTGGCAAAAGGGATATCTTGCTCAGGTTTTTACAGGACTTTGTCTTGTTAAGGGAAAAATGTCTCAGTTACTGCACAACAGACCTGTCATGACATCTGCAGAGACCAGCTCAAAGATATCTGCAGAGGATATTAAGTCTTTGAAGACATTCTGGAAAGAAAATTTAGAATGGTATTCCATCAGTAGTTATGCAATTCTACTGTGTTTAAGAATATTAGTTGTCTTTTAAGTCAGAAGTTCTTACTTTGTGAATACCTGAAAAACTCATTACAGAATAGAGTTCAAGTTGGGTTTTACCCAAAGATCATATTATAGACCCTCAAAGAAACTTGTTATGAGAGACTACATTGCAAATGCAGCTACTCCATTTGTCCAGCCAGTAGAGTGCATGCAGAAGGTTCATGTGTTGGGTCTGGATGTCCAAGCTGAATTTTAAACAACTTTTCATAATACTCTTCAGTAATCTGTACACTCTGGTAATGATCTTACTGCAAATATATATGCTAACTTTGATATAATCACCGCTGTTCATGCATAATGTGTTTCCCTTTTTTCTTTCCAGAGTCAGAGAGAGGTCACAGAAAACCTTGTGCATGTAATATAGACTCACAGAATAAGGTAGTTTGGAAAGAGCCTCTAAAGTCACCTAGTCTGGTCCCTGGCTCAAAGCAGGGCAAACTGCAAAGATAAATCAGGCTGCTCAGGACCTTGTCCAGTTAAGTTTTGAAAACTACCAAGGATGCAGATTTCCACAGCCTCCTTGAGTTGTTCTTCCAGTGCTTCATCATTCTCACTGTGAGGGATATTGTCCTTGTGCCCAGCTGAAATAAACATTTCACAGTAAGGAAAACAGTGTAGGCTTTACCAGAGAGCTGTTAAGTCACCCACAGATTACTAATTCAGTCTCTGAACTGCACCTAAGTAAGGCAATGTTAATTTGAAGGGAAAATGCATGTTGCATAGCATCAGACATTGTTTTAAGGCATGTTCTAAGAAAAACTAAAATAAGATTAAAACATCTCAGAAAAGAAAGATGTTCTGGGCAATTTTAACAATCATTACGTAGATCTAAATGGAAAAAGCTTTGCAAACAATATTGAGGTGATAGAAAAGAGGTGGATAAAGACTATCATGTATCTTTTTGGAAACAGCTTTCAGATAACGTTTCTCAAAAGATACTTTAGTCTGTCAGATCACGTAATAAAAACAGGCCAAATGCAAGAATTCATATTTTAAACAATAGCCTTACCTTCCATTTCTTGAATCCTGAGTAGTTCTTGGAAAGAAGGCATTCATCTAGAATTATTAGTGCAATATTTCAATGAATTATGCGTGACAGAGTCATTAGGAAACAGCTCTGCAACCAATCTGTATTTCCTTTATTGTAGTACTATGGTGGTGCATTGTAGAGGTACGCAGGGAAAATCTTTGCAGTGGAAGCTGATGTTTATCCCGTGGTTATGATGCTAAGGTTTGACTTTGCACAACCATGGAGAAGCCATCATGATTTATGTGAATCTTTATATCTCAGAAAGGCAAACAGTACAGTTCAGTCTATTGTCATATCCCATCATTTGCAGCAGCAAAACTGTCATGAAGAAGAGAGCAGAAATCACATAGGACCTAACAACAGAAGGATGACATGAATTTCTATCCCCTCAATATTCTGCAGCTCTCCAACTCATGTTTTCTCTGAGAGATGTAAATTTAGTCAAGGTGTCCCAAAATGAGCAGTGATTTTCAGTTTCTGCAGTTTGTGGTGACTGTATGAGGGCTGGCAGGAAAGCTTCCAATATAAGGGGCCGCACAGGCACAAGGCTGCTCTCCACCATAAGCAATGCTCCCGATCCATTTCCCCCTTGTAGCAAAGCCTTGGACAATTACCTTATGCTTAGCCACATACTGTGGCCTGGGCTCTGCCTCCTCACATGGCATCCAGCTGGCATGGATGAGAGCCTGGGCTGTTCCATACTAGAAGTCAGGCTTGGTGACTTTTAGGTATGATCCTGAGAGTCTGTAGTGAAGTTTTGACTTGTGCTTCACCAGCACTGGAAATATATTTCTAGTGATGTGACTTTCAAAATCGGTGCACTTCAACACTTTTGAAAACAAGCATCTCTTAAGGGGCCTGAGGTTAGTCACCCCATGGCATTAGTCATGTTAATGGCCTGAGCAAGCCAAGAACAACTTGTTTTCTACCTGTTCTAATATTCCCTCCTTCCTCCCCACACAGCTCTGTATGGCAAATACCTCCATTGCAATGATCTCCTTGTGCCACACTCAAACACATTCAATCCCTTGCTGAGTTAAATGGCCAACATAATGTCAATTCTTCAGTTTTAACTGAATTTCTTTATATTTTAACCAGTGGTGCACCTACAATTCTGAAATTTGTCTCAAGACCTATGTTTTTCCAAACCCTGAACTCTTGAGTTGAAAATTTTGATCCAAGTAAGTGTCAGGTTCCCACATATTTTATTTCTATTGTTTGCATTCACTTTGATTGTTGGCAATCTGATCGTATTGGCAAAGTGCATTACATTCAGGTCATATCTTGGAATAAAATAAAAAACATCCAGTCAAAAATAATAACAAAATTCATTATCTTACCAATCCTGGAAAAACATACATAACTGCAGCTATTGCTGCACAATAAAGAACTTTTTGTTGTTTCTTTTTGTTTTTGTTTTAAATATCAACTACTTAATGAGTTCTCAATTTTCCTCAAGTTGTTCGTAACCAGTGTGCATTATGCACAGCATATTTGGGCAAGTGGCTAATGCCTTTGCCTCCAACGTTTCTGTTCAACAGTAATAAGTAAGTGTTTCAGCAAAGCACTAAGTTTCTGTAAATAAGTGGATAAGCAAAATCTATTCTGATTCCCAGTGCTGTTTCCATGTGGCAAATAGAAAGGAAGTTTCTTATTTTTTTTCTCTACACAAATAACTTGTTCAGGCAAACTAAGGAAGGTAAGGATATTTTTGCTTGCACATGACTATATTTGGCCACAAATTGCTCTATTTCCAAGCCAAGCAAATTCAAGATGGATTGAACTCCTTCTGTGGTTTATGTTCCTGTCACTTTTGTTTCTACCAGGACTAATTAGACATATTGCAAACGATTTTTGAAATGAAAGAGGAATCATAGTGTTCCCTGTTTCTCAGTATCTCCAGAGTAGAGCAAATCACAGACATGAAGTTGTTCATCTTCATTATAACCAGAGAAACACCTTCTGTATAGAAAAGGGCAGATAGGTTAAAACACGCTCTTCTATTAACAACTTCCTTTCAAATTGTCACACATGCTCTGACATTGTCATTCTTGGATAACATGAGATGACCTATGTTATTGATGGAAGGCAGCATTGTTTTGTCTTGTATAAGAAAATAGTTGTGATTTTTTTTGGTCTCCTATCTAGACAGATCTTCAGCTAATGTAGGTTTATACTCACATTACATTAAGGTTTATTCCCTTCATTGGGCTATAGCGTTAGAGACCATAGTAGTTAGAGACATCCCAGGTGGATCATGGCTTGGTTGTTTGTGCTGAGACACAAATGTGGAGACTGGTCAGACCCTGTCCAGTCCTACTGGCTGCACCCTGGGGTGCAGCATGGACCATGCCCAGAGCACCCCAGTGCAGTGGTGGGGGCAGGGAAAAGCCTTCTCTTGGAGTTTACTTCACAAAGTCCCACCTCTTCGCTAACGTGAATCTCTCATCTCTGATGGCAGATGGCCTTTCAAAGCCTCGGGGTAAAAGACATTGTCTTTTTATTCTTAATCTCCTCACTGTCTCATCCAGACGTAGTCAGCTGGCATCTTACGTTCCCGAATAAATCACCCTAATATCCTAAAATGTTTAATAAATAGCACAACAAGCTTGATGGAAACTGAGAACACTTAAGAACACTCTGAAATACTGAGAACAATTTCTTACCCTGGGATCCCTTTTCTCTGGAATCCTTTCACCATCTGATTTATTTTAACATCCCTGATATTTGAATTTCATGAGGAAAAAGCCCCAGAATTTGACAACTAGAGCTAACTCTTCAGTCTGCAGTGCTGGGATTTGCTTGTTGCCTGCTGGTCAAAGCTATACAGCTCATCCTTCATTAGCGTTTCTTGTAACATCAGCAGAGTGGGATTAGTGGAGCATAAGGCCGCACTGGGTGCACGTTAGCTCTTCGAACCCTGTGGTTCTTCAAAACCCACACTCAGCAGCTACCAGTGCTGAAGTAGTTTAAATTCTGGTGGGTTGACATGTGTAAAACTAGCAAAGTCTTTACATCAGTTCCCCAGCTCACAGGAAAATAAACTTCATGCCCTTTATTCTCTTAGTATTTAATGATTAAACGAAAGACAGCACCACTTCAGGAGGACAGCTTGAGAAAGGCTAAGCCTGGAGGACCCTAGACCTTTGCATTACTACCTTCTGATGGGATGTCAGCTGGATTTGGGACCTTCCTTTAGACTACCACCCATAGTGGGATTTCTGAATATGCTCTGGGAATGCCACTGCCACCAGATTGCCAGCTATAATGCACTTGCCCCTGGTTTCTGCAAGACAAAGTTGACTGCATTTACCTGCAGCAACCTCAAAAAGGCAGCTCCAAGTTGCAAAGCCCAAAGGTGACAAGCTCCTGTCTCTACAACAGATACAAGTAACCAGTTGACTGTGAGTGCTGGGGACGAGGCAGGGCCCTTATATTTGGTGTGTTTCCCAGGTTATCTTGAAGACTTCTTACTGATCTGTACTGATTTTAGGAGTCCTACGCAAGGGTGTCCAATTCTTTGCATAGGTACTTTAGCCTACGATGAACCGCAAGCAGCAGGGCAGCCTGTTGTTGGGTACAAAATGCTCAGTGTGATGCCAAAGTTCCTTCATGGACCCGGCCTGAAGGACCTGGTTCAGAGACACTCTTTGTCTCTGCAGAATGGCTGTGCTCTTTCCATGCCAAACGGCAGCTGAATATACCTGGCAGTATTTCTTTGCTCAAGAAAGCCTACGCCATGTTCAGTTCAGCACTGCTGAGTCATCTTATTAACATTGGCTTGGGTGCTTGCAGCCCTGACTGCTTGCAGCCAGCTGGCGGAAACCATGCTCATATTTGGGAAAAAAGATTGAGTGAGAGTGACGGTTTTGGGGGGAGAAACTGAGTCTTTTGTAGGCACCTGCCTCTCATGATGGGGCTCACAAGTCCAAATTCCCTACTACAAGGTATGAAGAGATGGAGGGTCCTTAAACTTGGCTACATAATACCCAGCCCCGTTTTTCTGGGGATGTCTATGGAGACAAGCAAGCAGATCACAGCACAACCCAAAGGTACAGACGAAAATAAATAAAAATGCTGAGAGCAGGGACAATGCTTCAGATGCACCTTTCAAGGCCTTGGAGACATCACACATTTGGGATTGAGAGGACTGAAAATAGTTGACTGTAGTCTTTCTTCTAACAACTTAGTCAGGACTCACTTTTTTCTTTAAGGTGTGTTTGAAGAAAGAGCTGTTCCCATTTTATATGATAATCGATGTGTCAGGCAGCTGTCAAGAGAACAGTAAAAAACAGTTAAACCCCCTTTTCTACTGTGAAAGGACTCAAATACACACCTCTCACTTGTGCTCTAATCACTGGACTGCAAATATATTCTCCCATCCATGGATTTTCACAGCCCAATGACTGTAAATTTTTTTCCACTTGAGCACACCGTTTCAATAACTAAGCCTAGAGGTTACACCTCTAGGTGTGAGACCAAGTCTCACATTTATTGTGTATTTAATGCCTAAGGTGTTGCTAAGTTACATCCAGATTGGGACTGTTCCTTCCTACTATGTCTTGAGCAAGCCTAGGAGACCAAACCCACCCTTGTGAATTAAGTATTCTTGAAGGAAACCTGCTAGATTTATTTGAGTGCTTTGAAGTGGTGGGTAAGTTTACCTAAAATGATCAGAAGAGCACACAGATGGCTAACTTTGCAAGTACCCTTTTTAATGTCATTAAAATATATGCAGCAGAGTAGTCTTAAAGATGCATGAACTACAGGAAACATCTGCATCCATTTTCTCACTGTTTTTGAACAAGCAGGATCATTTCAAGAGGTTGTTTAAGAGGCTTATACTAAATTGTAACATTTTTCCTGAAATGATCTTGCCCAGATCTACCTGGATTCATCTCACTTGCTTTACAGCCAGTGCTAGAAAGGCAGGTTTCCTCTACAGTCCATGGAGATAGAGAGCTGTCTCCAGAGAACAATTCATCCCATTTTCCTTGGACACAAGCTTTAGGATGGAATATATTAGGAATGAGAGGTGCCTGCCTCCACTGTCTGAAGAGATTATGGTTGTCTTAGGCTAAATATGCAATTTTTAGACACGAATTTGACATAATCCCACCTTTAGTGTTATCAGTGAGACAGATTCTTCTTCCCCAAAAAGGAAGTACTTATCATAGAACCATAGAATCATAGAATCATAGAATAGTTTGGGTTGGAAGGGACCTTTAAAGGTCATCTAGTCCAGCCCCCCTGGAGGAAGCAGGACATCTTCAACTAGATCAAGTTGCTCAGAGACTCATCCAACCTGACCTTGAATGTTTCCAGGGATGGAGCAACTACCTCTCTGGGCAACCTGTTCCAGTCTTTCACCACTTTTGTCCTTAAGTATCTGTTAACCAGAGAGTACCTGCTTCCTCCAAAGCCTCCATCTGTTCTTCCTTCCAATCCTTCCAGTCTTACCAGTCCACGTGACAGTGCAGGTGAGTGGGGCTAGGATGTGGTAGCACAGCAACCTGCTTCAGTGCTAAGATGAAGCTGCTTCCTCCTTTGGTCTGCTGTTGCAGATTGTCTCAGATGTTCATAGCACTTAATCAATGACTTTTTATTAAATGGATGCACAAGTGGAAAAGGGAGGTAAGAACAGAGTAAAAGACAACTATCAGACTTGGGGTACATCTGCACTACACAATTCCACAAAGATATTTCAGCCTGCTCCAAACCCAGCAACACTTTAAAACCTGTTCAACACTGAAGCTGTTTATTTCAGTTATGTCTGCTATGCTGTTTCCAAAACCCAAGCACCATGCTCCACAGTATAGTGCAAATCTGCTGCATTAGTAGTACAAGGAACTACATGATGAAGTCATATCCAAATATACAGACAACTCACAACAGTTAAGTGTAATGCAGAAGTTGTACACAGATGACTCCCTAAATTGTCCTCATCCTCCAGAACCCACCTCCAAATCATCTGCAATGTAATTTCACTCAAGTCAATGGAGACCTTGTAGAAGTCAATAGAGTTACAACAGAGATTAATTTCTCCCTTCAAGCTTTAATAACAGGAAATAACCATCTGGCTCTACACGCCTGCTTTATTTAATTTTTATAAGACACAGAGTGACAGTCATTATAGAAAGAGAGATTATTATTGTGCATTATCCAAGCATCTTTTCTCAAAACCAGGCTTTATTCAGCAGGAAGAGCACATGCACGCTTGTTTCACTTACTGATGTCTTTCTTCTTTCATAAATGTGGATGTTTCATATTATTGTGGCTGATGTCGGTAAAATCTCAGTTCCCATAATCCTTGTTCCAAGCAAGTGATGCAATGCTTGAAGCCTGCAACTCTATTAAAAATAAATAAATAAAATAAAAAGGTATTCATTCAAGGATCACATGCCCAGAGCACTGGACCTAGCTTATTGCCTTTCTGCATAATTTCCTTCTCCATTTTGTGGAAATGAAATTGATTTGCCAAGTCTTGGCATATGAAAAAGGCATATTTGCTTACAGGTATTTAGCTACATGGGTTCATCCCAATATTAATAGAAGTTGTATAGCCAGATCCCCACAGAAAAAACAGGAAATTTACCCTTTCCCAGAAAATGTGAATTTTTACTAGCAACCTAAAGTGTGTAAGCAATAGTTTTAAGTCAAGAAAAGTGGTCATATCAAATAAATTTGTAATAGTGGTGTTCTGTCACACCACCACCACCCCCCGCAACAGAAGGCAAAATGCATGCAAAGAGCTTAAAGGAGGCACTCTTTTATGTAGCCATGTTCACAGAGTCTCGAAGGAGCCCCTTTTCGTCTGATTTGCATCAATAGGCACAAAATTCCAGCAGGCTTTATTGCTTCTAAAGAGAAGACTATAGATTGCCAAGTCTGGGACCCATCTTCCTCCTAATCCTCTTTAAAACTGTGTAAAACTTGTAACTTTCCCATCCACTGTGAAGATGTCTTGGGTCTCAGTGAGGATAAGTTACATTCATGTAAGGCCAAAAGCAGAAGTTGAGGACATCTTAAACTTCTTTAAGAGAAATTATAAAGGCTGTTTCTTATGGCTAATATGAATGTTTTTCACAGGAAAACTAATGACAGAGCTGGTTTCCTCTGTGTCTTTGTATATAAACCCCATTTGAGAGCATTATTCAGTAAGCAGGAAACTGAGCCACTAAAATAAAACCCTTGAAAAATACAAACTGTATTAGAAAGGCTAACAATTGCTATTTTCCTTTTAATGGTTTAACTTTGTAACACAATTATGATGGGATTTACCAGAACTAATTCTATGCATACAGGAAGCAGCCCATTCCCCATTTCACCATCTGCGGTGTCATGCTGGGTTTTTAATAGAATTCTGTGGGCATGATATAATTACAAACCTAGTAAGGAGTTTGTGTCTGCAGTATTTGTCATAATACAATGTGTAAAGTTTTACTAGTGTCTCTTCAGAAAGCTCTAAGAGATACAAGCAGCCAGAAGCCAGAAATGTGCTAATTAAGGTATACAACAAAATATTAATCAAGAGATCTGGAGGAGGAGGAGGGAAAGAAACAACTTCAATTAGTCACACCATTATGTGGCATCCAGCATAGCCTGAAAGAAAAAGCTAGCTGAACTGATGAAACAGTCAAGGAAAATAGCTAGGAGACCTGTCTGGCATGCAGTATGAGGATGGAGACCACGCGTGGATTCTGTAGAACTTCTGACAAAAAGCATTTGCAGAACAAAACGGTCAGCGCTGAGAGCACTGTGCATGAATTTTTCCAAGAGCACTTCCCCATATTTGCCTTCTCAAGCCGCGTGTTTGAATAATAATCATAATAGGGAAGTTAAACATACCATACTGAAGAAAGCAATGGTTAATTACTCTATAAGCCTCCTTTCACCGTTGGGTAAACTAGCATGCTCCCCTCTAGGAGTAGCATGACCACTGTTAAAGGCAGCACTGGAAATGTCCCTGGCTGTGCCGTGTACTAGGGCTCAGTTGCCTCAGCCTTTCTGTGCATGTTGTTTGCCTGAGACTCTCAAACAAACCAATAAATTGTTGATTCTTATCTCCATTCCCTTTAAAATTTGATGATGGGAGCCACGTACATGTTTTGTGATGTGTGTCCCCCCCTGGATTTGTCTTGTGACCCCAGCTAGACCTCCTGTGCCATGTTGTTTGCAACCACTATCTATCATCAGATATAAGTGCAACATCATTTTCATAAGACCAGACCACACAGAGTTTTTTAGGTTTACTTTATCTGACACCTGCTGCTTTCAAGGCACTCTGGTTCTGTCCTTGCCAGGCCAGTTATATTTTGGTTTAGTTTCCTACTGAACAAGTCACAGCCTTATAACCTATGTGGTCCTTTTTCAGCTTAACATTGGTGTGGATCAGACATGCCTCTGCGGTCTTTGTAGTGGCTTGGTAGTGTTTTAATGCCCTTTTCTACCATTTACTACCAGACCAAGAATGATGTTGTAATGTGGTTCAACTTCCAAACCCACTGCGTTCCTCAAAGTGCAATGGAGTTATATTAAGGACAATCTATAGAGCAGAACTAACAAATATGGTAGACAGGACAATAGTTATGAAACCGTTCTTGAAAACAGACTGTAGGGATCAAAGAAACTGTGCAGCTTATAGTACTCCTTGCACAAAAGAAGCTGGAAGCTGACAGCTGCTCAAGGCTGATGGCATCAAGATTTATACATAAAGAGGGCACAAATTGGCCCCTTGGAGGGTGAGGGAACACCCAGACTCAGCACACATTCACTAAGAAGCTTGTGGAAAGGCCAAATGTAAAATTAGAGAGAACTTGCGTTGATTTCCTGTTACAGATTCATCTCTCCACATTCCTCTTGACAAACAAACTATGCTTGGTTTTGAGTAAACCTGGTGCCATTTATGTTGACAGATTCCTGGAGTGCAGACAGGCTCCCAGCTTCTTCAGCCTGGTATGCAACACGGTTTCAATCTGAGATCTTGTCAAAAAGGGAGGATCGCAGATCCCCACTCCAGACACCACGGGCAGCGTGGTTAGGCATTAGAAAGCACTCTCCTTTGGAGGCTGGAAGAGGATCTGGAAGAGGGGGCCCAGCCAGGTCCTATGACAGCACCACTGGGAAAGTACATTCCTGCTTGTGACCAAAGGTACAGCACTGGCAGCAGCCAGTGGCCATCACCGTACTTTGAGGCCCTGGTATGAAAGGGCTCCTCCCCATTAACTGGGGCTGAGGCAGTTTTCAGCAATGTTTCCTTAAGTGCAGGGATCTTCCTCATCTTTGGTGACTCAGAAATTTTGCTTCAAGGGGTATCCTTGTCGACTTTCAGATTTTAATTACAGGATCTGAACTGTTGGTGTTCACGTTTTAGAATTGAAAACTTCTCAACATTGTGTTCTGCATTTCCTCACAGCTGGAAATTCTCACCCTATTTCTTTGCCGTTTCAGCTCAGACAAGCAGAGGATGGACAGCTTTAGTAACTGAAGCTGCGGTTTCTGTTCCAAGTTGGGAGGAGGTTTAAACAGTAGCAGAGCAAAAGCACAGGGCTGACTTCTACAGCCCAGCAGAGCCTGAGAATACACTGGGAATCCTGGGCCAGGACATCTGTGTGACAGGTCAAGACCTCAGCAGCATCTTCTCCCTCGACCTTGAAGGCATGTGCTTTGATTTACAACTGTCCTCTTGTTGGATGTTTGCTACATCACCAAAGGAAGGAGAAGCCAGAATGGAACTTAGTATTGCAAAGAGCAGCAGGAAAATAACATGAAGTTGCCAGTTAATTTGTGAGTGACTGTTACAAGCAATATGTAGCAGAGAATGCATGCTTTTAGCTCTTTTCCTCTAACGACCTTTTCACAACTACTTTAATTTCTCTGTGCTGGGGTAGGTACACAGGGGTGTGCAACAACAGGGGAAAAGCGATGTCCTGTAGCTTTCACCCACCTAGTCTGCTCTGCATATGCATTTACCTTTCCCTTTGCCGCAGAAATGTGGTGAACATCAGGACAACAGCAGTCAGAAGATATTTTGCTAAGGTGTTTTCTGTCAACCACACTACAAGCATTTTGAATATTTTATTTTGTGGTCCTGGAAATTGTAACGCACATGCATTTTATAGCAAACAACTCTGCTTTGCTGAGGAGCCAAATTCCCCTATCCTTTCATTGTGAAAGCTGGAAAGTCACTACTTTGTGTCCTGGTATATGAGAATGCGAGCCAATGACCCACACTAAAACATCAACGTTTGCCCACAGTATTGTAGTTACACCACCAGTTTCATGCGATATTGACCAGCTAATTCATAGCCAGTTTTACCGGTAGACACCACCATTTTTATCCAGCAAAATCCTATGGATGGCTACTTATCAAAACAGACCTAGAAAGTCAAGATGAGGTCTTACAAAATTCCAAACAAAACATCCAAGGTGGCAATTCTCTTTTATTGGAACAAGTCAGGGAACAGGATGCAAGACAAAGAACTTCAGTTTGGATTCGTCTTTACTTTTTTTTCCTGGGCTTGTATAATATGCATTTAATAGACAATCATGGCCTCTGTCACCTCTGCTTTTCAGGACCGCTTTTCATCCGGCGACTTTTTCAGTGTTCCAGCTATAGCACTGGAGAATGAAATTCCTATTCTAGCCTCATGCTCTTTTCCTTCCTACAATAATTTCAGACATGTCCTGGTTTGAGGTAAAACAGAACCAATGTTCTGTTCAGTAATTTTACTTTTCAGTTAAGTGTCTTCTAACTAACTGCACTCTCTGAAATTAACAGCATATTTTTCAGACAGTGTCTGCTTCCAGAGTGGTAAGGCCTGACGTTTGTAGTGAATACCAAGGAATGGGATGCAGAGAGGCTCCTGCTGATACTTATTGCTGTAAGAACCAAGGTCGGCCAACTTTGTTGTGTGCCCCATTGGAGGTTCGGAAGCGGAAAAGCAAAGAGGGGTCACACCTGCGGGGAGGAGCAGACAGGACAGGTGACCCAAAACTGACCAACAAGGTATTCCATCCCATCTGCCTCATGCTCAGTATGAAAGCTGAGGGATCAAAGGGTCAGCTCTCTTTCTTCAGCGGCCAGTGACCAAGGAGGATTCTATCTGTTCATCTGCCTTTGATCCTGATCTGTGCGTTCCTGAATCCAGATCCAGAATCCAGTTCCCATCCACTGCTGAACCCTGTCTGGGACTTTCCCAGTACCTGCTGGTGATGTGATTTTCATCCTGGGAGCTCGATACAGTTTTGTATATATTGAATATATTTAATTATTTTTTTATTAATATTATAATATTTTTCTTTTTATTATTTTATTATTAATAATTGATTAAAGTAGTTTACTTTCTTTTCAACTAATAAGTCTCTCTCTCTTTCATTCTTCTCTCACTTGGGCGAGAAGTTAGAGACTATGTGTCGTTCGTTTTAGTGGCCAGCCCAGCTGAAACCATGAGAAGACAGCATACTGAAAGAGGAAAATCTGCTTAGAAGTTTTCTTGTTTATTTGTGTTATGGAAAGATCATGTCTGAAGACAGGATCACAGTTCAATCTAGATAACATGGCATTTACTTTGGGCTTTTTGATCAGTATGAGTCAACAGGGTATTAACTGCATCTTGAGGACTGACACAACCTCTGCATCATCAAAATCCTGTTTTGCTCCTAATTTATGCCTTCTGGAAGCTTTCTCATCAACATGGTGATCTATGAGGGTGGTGAGACACTGGAACAGGCTGCCCAGGGAAGTTGTGGATGCCCCATCCCTGGAAGTGTTCAAGGCCAGGTTGGATGGGGCTTTGAGCAATCTGGTCTAGTGGAAGGTGTCCCTGCCTACAGCAGGCGGGGTGGAACTAGATGATCTTTAAGGTCCTGTCCAACCCAAATCATTATAATATTATATGATTCTATGATTCTATGACCATGATATTGATTATTTGAAAGGCATAAACTGCACCCAAAAATTGCAGGACTAGTATTAAGAAAAAAATATCTCTAAAAATAGTTTGGAGTCCTAATAAAAACATCAAATATCAGGGAGGCTCATGATAGAATTACACAAGTCAGCAGGACCATGATCACATCAGTCTATGTCTAGTTAAATCTCAGACACACAGTTTGACAGCAGCAGAATGACATGTTTGCATAGCTGGAGGAACCACTTCGTACTTGTGTTGCTAGAAAAACAGACTGGAAGTTCTCAAATCTTTAGGAAAGGAAGAGGATGACTGTTTCCCTGATGTCCTAAACAAAAATAGGTCCTTAAGGATGAGAGTCTAATTCTGCAATGTGAGCTTTGTTCAGTGGTAGGTTTACTTTGAGGCCTTCAAGGATACGGGTGTGAGCAAATAAATACTAGTCAGCGTGAGTTAGTCTCACCAGGGCAGACAATCAGTGTAGGAACAGCTACTGGCCTTGCCCTTTGTTTTCAGGGGTGCGTGAAAGAGGATCTGATCCAAAATGTTGTATCTAAATGCAGTCTGGGGATGTCTCACATAAGAGAAGAGAAAGACAAGATCTGTGTAGCCCCCCGGGTCACCATTGTCATGTCATCATTTTGAAGACCTGGAGAAACTGAAAAGAATCCTAAGCTTCAAAAGATTTGTCCTCAACATGAGGTTATGTGACCCATCCAGACTTTGGAAATAATTGCTTTCCCCCCTCCCTCACTTTTTATGTTTTCTTTTTTTAAAAAAGTTTTCATAATTTTGCTTTTCCAGAAGAACCCACCCCTCTTTTTAACCACCCCATCTGTCATTGCCTTTGTAAGGTATTCAAGCAGCTTCTCTTGCTCAGATCCTTTAAAGTCTGGTGCCTGTCATCTGCTTTTTTCCAGATCTTTAGCCAGTGATCTTTATTGTTTTTTACCCTTGAACAAGTTCTCTAAAGGCCTTATCTTTAGAAGGAGTCTTTCCAAATTTAAGATATTGGCTGTCATTCAATCCGTATTCCTCAGAAACGGTTCTTTGACACGTCGAGGCACATCCTGCTGGAGCCTGTGGCATCGTGGAGGGTAGAACTGGGACTGAGTTACAGCTGTGACATATCCCTTCACACAGTTGCCTACCAGGAGGACGCTGAGAGTTTTCTTCCTTCTGTTAAATCATAGCACAAGGATGGTGAAGGTTAGCTTCTTCAAACTTCTTTAAAGCTTCAATTCCACTTCTGCCTGCCTGTCCTTGTGAAAGCTTGTATTAATATCAGATGATCTGGGAAGCCAGAGCTGTGGACAAGTCTCCCTCACAAACTGCGTATTGTTACCCCAGCATCTCATGACAAAGACACTGTTAGCAGTTGGTAAGTGCTCTCCACTGTCATTCAGAGCTAAAACTCATACAAACTTTTCTCACTTTACCATACAATAGCTGGAGGTACACTGAGTCTTAATTGCAGAGAATTTAATCCATCACCCACCTTTACTGCAGTAATGTTAATTAGCAGGTGTTTTCAGAGTGCTATAGTAGTCAGTGCCATCTGACCCCATGTAACATCAAATGACAAACCTATTTAAATATGAGAAACTGATGAATTTTTCTTTTAACTTCATTGCATTAGCATTAGATTGCACTGATTTACTGAATGTGAAGTGGGGCATTTCTGCAAATGCAGATGTCGATCTATAATATTAAAAAAATCCTGCTCTTTACTACTGTTGCCTGCTGATGTAGTTGCAGTAAGTAAAATTTCTAAAAGATATAGTTCCTGTAATTATGGAAGAGACACTGGATGAAAAACACAAGTTTGTGTTCAGTGCTCTTGTCCAATATCTTGGAATATTCATGGAGTGTGAAGCTCTACACCATGTGATTTGATTATTCTAGGACAGTTGTACTACCTGGGATTATTAAAAATTATTGAGAAATAACTGGGTCATCAGGTCAAAAACAGTTTATTAAAAGATTTTGAACAATGAATGACGGAAAAAAAGTATGGAGAAGAAAAAGGCTGGATTATCCCAACATGAAGGACTTAGAAGCGCAACTCGTGAACTGTGTGAGAGCACTGGAAGCTTAAAAAATCTTGGTCAGACCCTAGAACCATTATGAGAAACGATGCTCAGGAAAGACCTTCATGAGCAGCTGCCTGATAGTACGTTAGTGTCCAGAATTACTCTTGATGACCAGTATCTCATTGCATTATGTGCTGAACGAACACCCTGGAAGACATTGTTCTGCTTTCAAAGATCTTATAGGAGAAAAAGCACACAGGGAGAAGGCAGAAGCTAACACAATTTGGCAGATTAGCATTTAGCTTTGTTCTATTTCTATTAGAGAATTAATCATGCCTTGGTTTGAGGGTTTTTTTACTAAGTGAATTTCAGACTCTGTGTTGGGGTGGGAAAGGGTAACGAAGGACTTGCTTTCTTTTATGTAAGTAGCAGAAGAAATTAAGTGGTAACAGGAAAAGACACAGAAACTGAAAATAGATCTCTTAAAATATAGTGTAGAGCATGAAGAGCATTTATTTTTACAGGCTCAAAGGACTGATTGGTGCTAAACAAAATTTAAGGATTATGACTCTGCTTGCACTTCTGAGGGAAAGGGTTGAAAAATACTGTGTGACATCTCTCTGGTTTCCTAAAAGGCTATCAGTGGTACAAAAAAAAAAACAAATAGCATTTAATCCTCATTACATTTTTCAGCGATCTGGACACAAACATTTTGGATTTTGGGCACCTCTGCAGATAAGGAGATCTTGGAAGAAAAGTGAAAAAGACATTTTCAGAAAATTGGGTCAGAGCATCACAATATATTTTTCTTTCTGGAAACAAATGATTGGAAGATATCTTTAAAACATTTTAAAATAAAGGATAGTAGTAATCAGTAGGGTAGCACAGATGTAGCTGAAATTGGGTTGTGAGTTTTCCGGAAGCTTTTTCAGACTCTATGAGGTTTTACATTCAGTACAGGTGGAGTTTCCAGTAGGGTTATCTTTCAAAGCATCTGCAGCACTTAAGAGAACCTTCTCTGTGTACACACAAATCATTTAATAAAACACGCAGGGAAAATACAGCAGATAGATAACTGACCAGAAGGAAACTTCCCTCTCTAGAGCTGATTCACCTGCAAAGAGAAACGTATCTCTACAAATATGTGAATGAGTGCAATTTATTCTAATGAAGTCTATCTTTCCCCATTTTTTCCTATGCAAAACAGGGTCATTTATTAGTAAGTAGAGTTCACAACTATTCTAAGATGTACACGTATTTTGCCCTGAAGATGTACCTTTCGGTCTGCCATTGAATAGCCAGCCTGGGCTGCAGTGGCTATTTGTTTGTACCTCAAAGGCATCATAACTGCTGACTGAAGTCGCACATGCCGCCTCACCAATAAGACGGCATTAATTAGCAAACACTTTGTGAACCCTATGAGCTACAGTTGCTCCCAAGTGCCTTTCGTTGTCTTATTTTAATGTTTTTTTATTGACAAACAGAAAAGTTTAATGGCCTAGAATTGATCAAGGGCTTACTCTGGGTTTGCTCTTGGCTGTCATGCATGACACCATGAGTACCTCTATGGAGAGCCAGCTCCAGCTTGAGGAGGAGTGTGAATTCATCTATGAGTATTTCCTTGTCAGGCATGAGCTCTGGGCAGTCAGAAGGTATTGGCTAACCCCTCTCTCCAGTCAGCTGCAAATTCAGGAGAGCTTGGGCATCACCATCTGTGCAAAGGCCAGATCTCGGCACATTTCACCCAGGTCCCTTCCCATGGTGAAGCTGCAACCTGAACACCATGGGTGCAAACACAATTTAGTGACAGATGAAAAGTACACCAGGCTCCCCCACCTTTCTTCACATAACCCAGAGGCACGGTGAAGCTTTGAGCTTGTTTCACACACTCCAACAGGAGCAGCCCTTTCAGCAAATAACGGTGGGTCACAGTGATGGTGGCATTTAGTGGTTTATATACTTCTACATAGCATCCTCGTGGTGAAAAAGCTCACTAGCAAGACAAAGATCCAAGTTCAAAGCCTGCAAATGTTAAAATCCACATCTCTGTGTCACTGTGTTTTGCAACTAAAAGGTGACACATTTTTAAATCAGCTAGATTAAATACTTTCAAATAATTATAAAGAGAAACACATTCCCACAAGTTATTCCAAAGACCAAGACTTGCACGAAATTAAAAACAGAATTACCAGTTTACAAGAGAACAATGACTGCAATTATATAGATGAGGTTTTATGTGTAACCATTACTTATTTGACAGAATAACACTGATCTATTTATATACATTGTGCGTATGTATGACATACACAGATTTGAAAAGGACAGCTTTCTTATGACTGTATTATTCATTATTTTTTCTCTATTCTTCTGAAGCGTCTGGTACTGAATTCTGTGAAAGTCCTTAGCAGAACCAGACAGATCTTTGGTTTGAATTTGGATATCAAACCCCATTTTCTAGCTGCACAGAAAAGTGTGGAGAACTGTATAATGAAAGTCTGGAAGGAGAATTATGCCCAACATGAAAATAAACCTGCCTGGTGAATTTTCTTAGAAAATGGTAGAAGTAAAACATAAATAGCACTTTTTAATAGAAAATGCTGAAACAAATCTGTGTTGTTGCCTCGGAGTCAGCATTCTGCACTGCATAACAAGAATTCCCTTGTCTGTAACAAAAATACCTTTCAGTCTACAAGGACAGGTAAATGGACCAACAGAGCAAGACTAGGTCCTTTAAACTGTTTATCAATGATGCCGCTGTCTAATTAGCACTTGGTTGTTGCTGGGTAATACGTATCATTGCAAATTAAGCCAGTACCCTTCAGGATGAAACGGGAAAGCTTGTTGTAAAACTGTACCCACTGGTAATGGCATCAGCTACTGCTAATGATGCCATTAGCGGCCCAAACTGCGACACAGCTGCAGTATAACTGATTGGCTCACTGCTCAAGCGTCTACGGAGGAAGCATTTGGGAGAAATTTGCTAATTTGCAGCTCTCTGAGGGTGATGTCATGGTTTACTAGCATGGAAATATGCACCATAAGACATGGACTTGGCTTTAAGCTGCAGGGGAGTTCGGGATTTGTGAGTTTTGCATTGTTGGCTCTTTTAATTATACAAAATATTTCCCACATATAAATACCTTTTCAATGACTCACAACAATAGTTCTGAGCAGAGCTAAATTAAATACAGCATAAATTTAAATACATGTAATTTTATTAGACATTTGCAAGATAATTTTCTCGTTATGCCTAAGTGCACTTGTGAGGGTAACTGCCATTCCAGAAACAACAACAAAAAAAGTTGCATTTGGGTGGATTGTTAGTTCTTTTTATTGTTCAAGCTTTTGGTCTATAAAGCTTAATTATAAGTGACTGGCTATAATGGTGAATTTTCTCCTCTGAAGAAGTCTAATGCTACAAGGCCCTTATAAGCGCAGGGCGCACAGAGATCACAGGTGCTGGTACACCAGCATGCCTGGAGCCTGGAAGTTCAGTGATGTGTATCGGGTGTCTTGCTTGACTAAGTGAGTCTCAACAATACTAATTTTAACCTGAGTACAGGTAAAGCGGATTGTTATACTGCTGTGCGTGGGAAATAACCCATACTGCATACATTTGCCCTGTCCTCACGCTGCCTTGGGAAGTTGGTTTAGGTTCAGTGGCACACAATGCTGCATTTGGATTACTATCATAAATTGCTTGTTAGTTTTTGCAGCAATCTTAAACTCCTTTTCAGTCACACAAACACATTACTGCAACTTAGCAAACTGTGCTGTATTAGTTGCCTGCCCACAGAGATGACAAATAGATATTGCTCAACCCTCCTCTGCTTTTGGACTCACCCTGCAGTCAGTTCTTAGGGCAGTTCCTTAGCTGCTGTGATAAATGCTTCAGGCACTCAGTATTCACGTCAAAACCTGTATAAATAGTGAACATTGTGTAAAATACTTTGAAATATGATCCAATCCATGACTGAATTTCCTTCTTATTTCCTGGAACGAACCATCACCTTGCAGGGAAAGAACTCTTAGTGCAACAAAGTCCTGACACGTGAGTTTACTCCATGGGAGGTGTAGGATCAGGCTCATTCGTTATTCCTAAGCAGCAAACTGAGGTGCTGAAGCCGGGTGTTCTCAGTCCTACAGTGTTATAAGAGCAAGATGTCTCCTCTGCAGGGTGATTTTGTTCAGCTAAGATTTGAGCTCCTTGCTAGTGATGACCCTTTTTCACCTTTGACTATGAGGTAACCTGAATAAGCCTGTGGTCCCAGGTTGGGCACCTGAGCTGCATGCAGGTGGGGTGCTGAAGCAGAGTTCCACCTTGATCAGATTATTTTTAGCTATGTTAGCAATTGTAAATCACCAGTGGTACCCAGGAGCCCTGTGGCATTGAGGGCTGTACACACACAAAAGAAGATAGCTCCTGACCTGAAGAGCAAGTAACAAATGTGTTTAGAGAAGGCTATTTTAAAGAGGTGATATGGTAACACTAGTAAACTTTTGCGGCCTCTAAGTGGCTCAGAGAATGTGTAAGTGATGGTTTTACAAGGTAAGGTGTAGGCCACAGACAAGGAGCTGTGGAAGAGAAGAGCTTTTCACCTTCTCAGTAGGACTCATTACTGAATATCATCACCACTGGGTAGAAAATAGAGGTTAAAAGTTAGATCCAGTCTGTCTGGAGACAAGGTTAAGCATTTCTATTTTCTAGATTTGCAAGGTAATTTTATAGAGCATATACTACCACAGTTATATTGTTGATTAGATAGAAGAAGGTCTTTGCCCCCAAGTAATGCTCTTTCGGCCTTGCACTCAGGCTCAGGCTGAAGTTCTTACTTGCGGGTAAAATGAAACCTTGCTACTTTGTGCTTAAAATCTAATGCCTGGGTAAGATTTATCCCTGATAGGTTCACCTGTGTTTTAAGAACTTAAAATGTATATGAATTTTACTACTAAGACTGTTTTTGTTCTGTTAAATTACATTGCATGTGCATTCTTTGATGCGATATTTGCTTTTTTTTTTTAATTTGCCCACTGTTTTCAACAATAAAAGTGTTCAGCAAATTTTTTTCAAATTTAGGTTTTTGGAGTATTTGGGGAATTTGGGGAACTGGTTCCTTGAACTGTCTTGCCTCCCAGTTGGTATGCATTGGTATATCAACTGCTTTCACAGAGCCAGGTAGTATAGAGAAATTTCCTCCAGCTAAGGTGTCATTACAGACAGAAGAAAAGAGAAGATAAAGCAGAAATGGGTCACTTTCACATTAGGAAAGACTTTTGGAAAAGATTTCACAGCAGCTTAGGAAACTTCACACCACGTAAATAAAGAGCTTTGCATGTTACACATCCCTTCAGGATGTGCTACAGAGTCTGTCTAGGAACAGGGATAACATGGAAGGGGTAACTTAAAAGAGCAGAGAACACTTTGCCTTGGAGAATTATTATCCTAGTCCTTGAATCAGTGGAAGAATATCAAATCAAATATCAAATACCATTACAAAAATACACAAAAGTCGAAGACTGTGGATTGTTCCTTTCCAAAGCAGTGTCTGGAGCACCTTCTGCCAAGTGCCTGCTGACCTTTATGAACTCTGAGAACTTCAGCTACTGTTGATATTAAAGGCAGCTCAACTGATTGGCAGAAACATACTCATAGATTATACACTTTTAAGTGTTTAATTTTTCATGTGTGCTGCCCACTGAAGGCCACACAATATGGATTTGCACTACATATATTTTGCACAACTGGAAACTGCACTTGCAGATTTTCCAAAAACTCTCTCTTTCTGTGCAGTCTGAGCAAGATAATTTCCCCTTGGGTTCTCTTGAAAATAGAGATTTTGAGTCATCTTCCCTGTAAGAGGCTCTGGAAGCTGGAAGGAGATGAGAAGGATGATCCCTTTATCAGCTCTTTTAATTCGATACAGTCCTTACTTTTCCGACTGACATATTCCAGCTCCATATTCACAGCTGGCTGCTCCATCAAGCTCCTCATCCTTACATAGCATAAACTGTGTGGGATCCCATCTTCCTGAAGAATAATGAGCTTTTCCATCTGCTTTTCACATACTCAGTCATTCTTCACTGGGAAGTCTCACTACTAGATGATTGCTCTGAATCTTTATACAGTTAAGCCCATTTCCAATAGCAATCCAGTCTGTGTGTTAGACCAAACAGCCCATAGTTGCCAAGTAGTTGCCAAATGCTGGTAACCTATGACTTATCTCTTGAAATAACAAGTCGCTCGCACCACATGATTTGGATTCTCTGGGCAAAGCAGAAGATACGAGCAGAGTGTGTTTGGAAAGATAATGACAGGAATGAAACAGCTTGGGAAGGAAATACAACTACCAAAGTAAGCAGAGGCATTACCAGCCACAGAGAACTAAGAAATCTGGAAATGGTGTGTGAAGAACCTGACAGTGTTTGGCACGTGGCTGAAGGTGCACACAGCTCTGGAGGACAGGGCTTCCAGGTCTGTGAGGACACTCAGCCATCTGGTGGGGTTAAGGGACCACTTTTCACTGCTGAGCTTGGTGCTGTTGTGTTTTTATCTAATGAAGCCCATCTATTAGAGGACAGACAGTCTTTTTTCAGTCAGGCCTGGTCTGTGTCCCACTGCCCAGAACGATCATTTTGCCAACAGTGACCATGGCAAAAACAAGGAACTTTTTGCAAGATAAAAATCTAATTGATGTGTTGTGTGGTGACGTCCCATGAATTCATTAGTTCTGCACAGTTAGTGTTTCAGACTGGCTGGCTCAAGCTCATCAAACTGAGTTCTCAAACAAATGTAACAGTTAAAATACTGTCTTCTAAATAAAGCATGAAGCTCTGCAAAGGGGGGATGGTCAGGGCTCTCCACTGCCTAGCAGAAACTGCAGTAAGGTCCCTGCTCCTGCGGCACAGAAACCCTAGACGCTCATGCTACGGAAGTGATGGTCTGCCAAAAGTACACTGGAGGGTTTGGATTATTCAGACCTCCCTATAATGATTCAGTTGGTGTCAGGGGTTTCTGAGAATACCAACAAACTGAGAGTGGAGAATGAGCTGGCAAATCTGATGGCATAAAAATAGCTGTCTAGTATGAATTCTGGGGAGTCTGGAGGAAAAAATGCTTCATGCTATTTTAAGGCATGAATATTTCAACTCCCAAAAATTCAAGATGTTCCTCTCAAGACAGCAATAAGGTCCCTGTGAGTTAGATATGAAAAATAAAGAGCTGATGAAAAACTCAGAACAAGCCCATTTCAAAAGTTTTTTACAAATTACAGTATTTGAACTCTCCACATTATTTTAAATTCTGATTTCTTTTGAGATATCTATGTTTCTGAAGGCAACAAACAAGATTTTTAACTGTATCTTTGAATTTGGGCAATGGTGTAAGACCTATCCTTTCCACTAAAACCTTTTTTGCCCTGAAACTGTACACATTTGTTGAACTAATGTAAAAGCAAGCAAACAAACAGCACGAACACATGTACAAAGAAGACAAAGTATTTCAGTTTTACTGTGCTATAGTTTTGCCGAGTTTGGTCTATGCTTTTGCCTTGAGTCATTCTGACAAAATATGTCTGACAAATTCAGTGACCTGCTATGACAGGTGAATAAGAGAAGAGCAACTGACATCTTCTACCTGGATTTGTGCAAAGCATTTGACACTGTCCCACATGACATCCTTGTCTCTAAATTGGAGAGACACGGATTTGACCCATGGACCACTTGGTGGATAAGGAATTGGCTGGATGGCCACACTCAAAGAGTTGCGGTCAAAAGCTCCGTGTCCAAGTGGCAACAAGTGATGACTGGCGTTCCTCAGGGTTCGGTATTGGGACAGGTGCTGTTTAATATCTTTGTTGGCGACACGGACAGTGGGATTGAGTGTACCCTCAGCAAGTTTGCTGATGACACCAAGCTGTTTGATATGGTTGACATGCTGGAGAGAAGGGATGCCATCCGGAGGGACCTGGACAGGCTTGAGAGGTGGGCCCATGTGAACTTCATGAAGTTCAACAAGGCCAAGTCCAAGGTCCTGCACATAAGTCACAGCAATTCAAAGCACAAATACAGGCTGGGCAGAGAATGGATCGAGAGCAGCCACGAGAAGGACTTTAGGGTGTTGGTGAATGAAAAGCTCAACATGGCCCAGCAGTGTGCACTTGCAGCCCAGAAAGTCAACCGCATCCTGGGCTCCATCCAAAGAAGCATGGCCAGCAGGTCGAGGGAAGTGCACCTCTACTCTGCTCCAGTGACACCCCACAGCATCCAGCTGTGGAGCCTCCAACAAAAGAAGGACATGGACCTGTTGGAGCAAATCCAGAGGAAGGCCATGAAGATGATCAGAGGATTAGAGCACCTCTTCTATGAGGACAGGCTGAGGGAGTTGGGGTTGTTCAGCCTGAAGAAGAGAAGGCTCTGGGGAGACCATATAGCAGATTTCCAGTACTTAAAGGGTGCTGTTGTGGTTTGGGCCAGACTGGCCAGTGGGCCCTACAGGAAAGATGGGGAGGGACTCTTTATGAGGGAGTGTAGCAATAGGATGCAGAGTAATGGTTTTAAACTGAAAGAGGGTAGATTTAAATTAAATGTTAGGAAGAAATTCTTTACTTTTACAGTGGTGAGACACTGCAACAGGCTGCCCAGGGAAGTTGTGGAGACCCCATGCCTGGAAGTGTTCAAGGCCAGGTTGGACGGGGCTTTGAGCAACCTGGTCTAGTGCAAGGTGTCCCTGCCGATGGCAGGGGGGTTGGAAGTAGATGATCTTTAAGGTCCCTTCCAACCCAAACCATTCTATGATTCTATGATCTGGTGAAGGAAAAAGGGCATTGCATGGGAGAAAAGGAAGCATAAGCATTCAGAAATGTCATTTCAACAAAATCTTAACTCTATTTCATTCCATTGTTTCTGAGAAGAAAAACCCACTGCTGTCCCAGGTGGAATGTCTTTAACAATTTGTATAACGAAGTCAGTAGCGGATGAGGGAGAAAAATGAATCTGTATTTCTTGCAGGCTGGGCAAGTCCTCTGCCTGCTAGATCACAGAGCTAGCTAAGCAATCCTCTCCTAACCATATGGGAAAGGGAGAGTATCGTTGACCTTTTTTTAATTATTTTTTATGCAGAGCAGAACAGCTAATAAGATGGGCAGAATGGACAAATTTGCTTCCTCCTGAGAAGAATCAATAAACCAGTGGGTCAGCACTCACTTCAAGAGTGGAGTACAGCTTCATTTGCTACTTATGCAAGCACAGCAAACTTCAACTACCTTTGTCTACAGTCTTAGAGATGCCATAACCCCTAGGCTGTTATCTGTTTAACATGACCTATTCTCTCTCTCTCTGCCTTTTTAGAAGACCTTGTGAAAGATGTTAATTTTCTTCTACATCAGAAAGGGAGCATCTTTAACATCTTGAATGTGCATGTGGAATGGGAAATCCAGCTGTGCTCAGGACAACCGTGCACATTCATTAACCCAAGTAAAGGAGAGCTGTATCTATGTTGGGCCCGAAAACAGGTCTTTAAAAAATATGACATATAATATTGCCAGCTACCCTGAAAATCACCTTTCAGGTATTTGACTGCTCTTGAGAAAGTCAAAGGCTTCTAGTGATCTTTTGTGCTAAATTTCTTTAGTATTAAACCATGTGTTTCTAGGCCTGAAAGAATATCTACTGAAATCAGTATCTTCAATCAAGATTGGGTCCTCTTTTTATCTGGCTTATATACAGCAAAAGGTCTGAATTTGTCTTATCCTCTTTCCCAATACTACCCTTCTGCTCTGCTTCTCCTACCCTATATATTAAAAACTATTGATTTTCCTTTGTGTTTTTATTTGAATTTTCCACACAAGCATAAACATTTACATTCCAGACATACAGTAGCTGAAAAATGAAAGTGAACAAGGAAACAAATAAATTTCACAGAAACTGCAAGTGATCATTAATAGTTCCAAATTGTTTAATTTTTTATTCATTTTCATAAGATTCAAAATAGTTGTGTCTGTTTCTCATGACTAAAGAACGCAAGGGAATATTGACATTTGACACATACTAAAACCATAATATTTTTCCACATATTTAAACCTGAAAAGTTCCCTTAAATGTAAAATGTTCCCTTAAACCTGAAAGTTCCCTAACCAAGCCAGATTTGAGCTCAAAGGACTGCCACTGGGAGCCTATGCTGGAGAAGAGTACGCTGAGAATAAAAGAAGTGTCCTTGGCCTTTAGCTTCACAGGGTGATAGAGTAAGCTACACTTTGAGTTGAAGACCTACAGGGTCACCTAAAATCTCACAAAAATCTTAAGGTACATCTTGTAAGGGTCATAATAAACTTTGACCAGACTTCAGCAGGGTTCAACCTCTAAAGCAGATGTTACTGCAGAGGCTGCAGAGAAAAGCAATATGTGCCCTGTGTCAGCAGTATCACCATAAGTCAGAACCAGAAAACACATCCATCATTCCTCATGTTTCTCATTCTCACAGTCTTTTGAGAAGCATGGGAGAAGGAAGCCTGAAGAAACAGCCCCTCTCCCCACATGTTTCCAACTATAGTTATCTTCTCAGGAAATAATCAAGAAAATTAGAAATGGCTGTCCTGGGTCCTAATACAGACCAGATGGTCAGTTACAGTCTTGATAAGAACATCTGCAATCTGTCAATAATGGCTGTAACAGGAATAAAAGGATCTCATTTTTCATCTTCATCCTTTGGCTGACTGCCACGTGCCATGGGACTCCACAAGGCTATGACATCCACCAGAGAGTTCCTGGAGGGAAGACCCTACTCAGCGAGACCCTCTGCTTCTCTGCACATACCCATAAGGAAACAAATGGCGTTGTAGCATATCCAGTGATATTCTGATTCATTCAGCTCAGGGAAGGGGCCTGAAAGGAGGCAAAGCAATAGGAAAGACATTTTTGACCCAACCATCCATTGCCCAGTAATATAAACTAAGGAACAATACATTTAGGTCTATTAACTCTCTGAGTCCAGTACAGTGTCTTCTACTTTTGCTTTTCTATTATTCTTCATGACACATTCTTCTCTGCCCCACACACCTTCTTTTTCACTGAAGAATCATTATTTTATTCCCAAAACCTTATTAAAAATACTATCTGTATTAATTCCCTCATGACATTTGTCATCAGTTCCTGTAGTTTATAACGTGAATTAATGGTGTGTTTTGATCTATGAAATATTACACAGAACTTCAAGTCAGGCTGATCATCCTCTTCTGTTGTTTTTCTCACCAATAAAAAATGTTTTAAGTCTTTAAAAACAATGTAAATGAAATCTTGCCTATTTTCTTGTCACTTCTTATCATAGTTCAAATGATGATATGTTTTCTAATCTAGCAGACACTGCCACACACCTCACAAAGTGACGCTTGTGCCATATGAGGATAAACTACTTGATGAGACATTTATAAAAGGTATGAAATGAAGGCAAGAGCTCAGTGAAAAAGAAGTAGCATTCATCTGTGGTGTACTTGAGAGAAGTAGGGGCTTAAGTTCTCTACCATAAATGCCTCTGACCCCTACCAGCTGAGAATCCACTCCTGAGCTGGTAACAAGCCCTTCCCCAAGTCTGAGCAGACTTGTTCATCAAGCCCTCTCTAAAGACCTGTCAACTGGAATTACCTGTGGAAAATATGTCTTCCTCCCACCAAACTTCTGCTGGCTTCCCTTTCCTTTCCAGACTTAACCCACACAAAAGGTTCCCTCTGCAGGTCAACACTTGACAATTTTTCCTCTCAGGCAAAGTTCAGCAGAGGAGCCCTTGTTTTTACATCTTGTTCTCCATTATTCCATTGTTTTGCTTGGGTTGTTCAAATTTAACCATTACAAACTCCTTCAGGATTTTAGGGATCCGCATGTTCTGCCCACCACCCTTATATATGCCACAGAGATTTTCTCTGCTTGCTAGAAAATGCTTTGATCCTTGTGACACCAACTCTGAAGTAAGGCCACACAATTTCAGTGGATACATACTCTCTCAGACTTTGCATACCATGATACTGACAGTGCCTTCTCTGCGCATTTGCTCAGTGCAAAAGGAAAGGCTCCACTGCTCTGCTATGCCAGTCTATTGTTTTCTTGATTTCCTACACCATAAGGCTTCTTTTATGAACCTTGTAAGGTGGATGGGACTCATTGTGCCTCACCTCATCCTTTATTTCTACAGCATTAGTCATCTAGACTTTTTTTACCAACTGAGTGATACAAGCACTTACAAGGAGAACGCTATGTTAGTAAAATATGAAATACAAAATCTTCTAACCAGATATATAATTTTGTTACCATGTTAACATGACATTAGGAGTATGGTAGCACAGATGGTAAAACTGGAAATGAGAAGTAAAAGTCGGGTAGCACCACCCTACTCACACATGTAGAGAGTGTGCACTGAGTTTTAAACAGTCTCTTCTGGAGGTCTACAGAGTATTTAACAGAAGCTAACAAATACCTGTGTTCATTTCATTCCTCAGCTTTCAGACTATTTAATTGATTTTGTATCTGGGTTTCATGTTCTCCCTGCTCCTTCTTTCTTTCAAACCTATTTTCCAGACAGCAGTATCGTTCTTTCTCTCTGTTGCCTCCCTTCTTGGCTTCCCACCTTCTGTACTTCCCCATTTCCACTCAATCCCCTCCAAGCTATGTCCCCTCCTTCAGGCTCGCTCATTATCTTTCCCTCCTCACACTTCTGTTTGCTGTTTTCTCTCCTGCTCATCACTTTAATGTTCATTTATTTTCTTTTCCCATGACTTCCTATTCCTCAAATACTTTCCCCCTGTCTCTCTTGACACATAGTGATTTGCACACATTGATATGCCACTATTTTTTGCTCCGGCGCTATGTTCATCCAAACCTTTGGTACCACATTGCCTAGCACAAGCAGAGAGCAAGAAGAATAACTATGAGATGTTGTGTTGGTGGAGGAGGATGTTGAGGGGCAGAGAAGACAGACAGGGAGAGAAGAGGGAAATTGCTCTGCCAAACTGCAACCGCACTGCACCCCACTGCAACTGGTACTTTCCCTCTCTTGCCAGTCTGAGCTCTTCAGCAAGCCTGCTTTTCGCTCTTGGGTTTCACTCATGATGTTCAGTGCAACAATTTCTCCCTCCCTTTCCCCTGCAAGTCCTCCTTGAAGAAGCAATACCTTTCCACACCAGTGCTCCAGGCTTAGGATTTATTCCAGCTAGTCTTTATGGCTGTCCACAGGGAGCCCTCCTGGCACATTCAGGGTCCTATCCACCAGTCAAGTGCATTACTTGCACTAAAACATACATTGATCCTCGTCATTAGTCATGATCTTAGCCAAATATGTCTAATGCTTATTACTTCAACAATTTTAGATTTAACCGTGGTGGTGGACTCCTATTTTTTAAGGTTCTGTCCTTGGTTGTGTTTCTACCCAGATCCAGACCTAATCTGAAGTCTTTTTCACAGCTATCTTTGCTCTTTTGTGGGAGTTTTTTCTTTCACCCCAGCTATACACTGATGAAACATTCTTTATTGAGCAGCACCCCACACTGAGCTTTCGCAGTCCTCTTACTGCCTCCCAGACGTGATCACTCAGGTCAGAAGGAAACCTTTGCAGAAAAATCTTTGCCTCTTCTTTTTTAGTCTTAGAGTCATACACTTCTATTTCCATGGCTGCTCTTGACCTAACCAGATAAGGGACATCACCACCCAGCATTGCTGGCAGCCTAATTCTAACTCACCTCTGACTCACCATGCAGCAGCTCAGTAAGGTCCTTCTGAATTCAGTCCCAGTGTCTTTGGTCAATCTGCACCCCAACCAGCTTCCCCTGCCACTGCACAGAGGAACACCCCAGCCTTTTACACCGTGATGCACACCCTGTACATCTTCGTCCAATGGGACTGTGCTGGCTATGGTCTCAGTAAACCAAGACCGGGGCTTCAGCAGGTGCTCCCAGCCTAGAGATCCTCCTCTGGACAGGTTCCTCACAGCTGCAGGCAGGCAAGGAAGGAGCTAATGGCAGCAGTAGCACCATGACATTTTCCAGGCTCTCTAGATTCTTCTCTCTGAGTCTTTCTTAGCAGCAGGCACACTTTCTGTCCCTCTGTTTTTCTCCGTTAATGAGCTTGGCTGATTAGCCCCCTTGCTGCTTCAGTTTCTCCACACCACAGTAACCCAAACGCTGCCCCCACACACTTTCTTGATTCCTAAACAATGATTGCCCTTTTCTCTGTCTTGACCTTTTCCCTGTCCTCCTTCAGCTGTCTTTTATCAGTAAGCCACAACAGGATCTAACTGCTTTGATTTCAAAACATGGTAGTGGTTCTTATCCTTCCAGTTGATTCACTTTTAGAGAACCAACCTGCAGGGTCCTCTCAGCAAACAGCCTAGCAGCCAAACAACCCCCCAAATCCCCATCTGCCGTTATCTTTTACCACCCAAAATACAGAATGACAGAACAGAAAACTTTTAGCGCTTTGTGCTGTGACCCTCTGGTAAGCCAGTGGGACCCAAGAATGGAGTTAAAGGCTGTCTAAGGCATGGGTCTTCACAGATTGCAAACATGCCAGAGAAACTGAAGATAGTGCTTTAAAATCTTCAAATTCACTTTGTGGGGTTTAAACACAGCAGCCAGGGCAGTGTCACCATGCTTGCTGCTCATAGCAGGCCGACTTTTATTAGTAGTACTGTTTGCAGAGGTCTTGAGAGACTTGTTGAAGGCCACAAAAAAGGTCTGTCATCCTACTGACCCTGCCTGACTCACAGCTTAGCACCTCTCTTTGCCCCCAGGTAGTATTCAAAGGTCTTATGAAATAGAAAGAACTTCTTTGAGCTTGTTCTGGGACCCTGATGGAGCATAAGCTTGCTTTTCTACCAACATTTCTTTTCTGACTGAATAGCTGTGGTTACATTTTTCCTTGTGCAGATGTTGTCTGTTCTTTCAGTTCTTTGGCTGTTTTTGTTTTTTTGGTTTTGCCAATCTGTTTCTTGTTTGTCTGTCCTAAATTTCATTGTTCATATTCCATATCCTACATACCCAATATAAAGCAGAATATTATGCTATCTGTTGTTGACTTTGTGACCTGTTTGGGTGTAACAGGAACAGATATGGTGTGTTATTGCTCGGAGCAGAAACTCAGAAATGCAGAAAGCAGTCCTTTGGCCATAACATTGATGTCTCTGCTATTCCCACTGTCTCTTCATGCCTGCAAAGCACAGAAGAAAAATTTCTGAGATCACTGGGAGGTCTCGTTTGCTAGTGCAGTGACAGTAAACAAGAGTGATGTGACTGGTTAGAGAAAGGGGAGCCAGTTCAGCAGGGACACACATCACGCATCTTATGTCTTACAGAACAAGATGAATGAAACCATCCATACAGATGAGAGGAACAAATCAACAACGCAACGTTACGCAAGCAAAGCCTGAAACTCAGAACTAGAAAATGCGTCCCTGAACACAACTGTATTGTTGATCTATTTTTTTACAGGCCAAAGGTGCATTGAAAGCTTTCAAAACATAAGTGTGTGTACCTTCTAAAACCAGTAGTGTAATTATATGTATTAAACAGCACGGGTAGATTTGACAAGACAGTATTTTAGAGATAAGTCAACTTCTAACACATTCTCTGCTTTATGGGACTCTTCCTCCCCAGGAACATTTGATTTCTGCTGGCTTTATTTATTTATGACTTGAAATAATGACTTTGAGATTGAGAAATATGACCGTGGTTCAGGAAAGACTTAAAAATGTGCTTCAGCAAGCTTCAAGCTGTTCTTCAATATTGACCCGGACGACCTCAACAAATTATGCAAGACTATATTCTAGGACGTTATCCGATATGCCACATTCATCTAATAAGTCAAACAATTATTTGGTGCTTGTAGGGACAGATGTGAGATTTATGCGTCATGAAAATCTTTAATAATGCGTAGGATGTGAAAAAAAATTGACAAACAAGATACTGAGATGAGAGAAACAGGACACTATGAAGTTATCAATAGGGGTATCTGGCACAGCCAGGATAATACAAAATTATAAATGCATTTATTTAATAGAACTAGATTCCTCCTTGGCATGCAAAGCTGCTTTCCTGTCTCCGTGACAAGCATGCTGAATGGGAATGCAATCTTTCTGGAGAAACTGTGAGACTTTTAATTTGCTGGAGTAGCAAAGGGACTGAAGGATGACAATTCAAATTGTACGTGATGTGGCTATTGCAAAGGTTTATTTATTCTGTTTAGCCCTGGATCGGGAGACTGGATGCTGCTGGAGGAGCTGAGAATCCCTTATCATGTTAATTCAGTCTTCATTCAGAGTGATCTCCCTGAAGTCTGAGAAAGTGCAGCTTTGTGTTGTGAGCTTTAAAGAGAGTTTGGAGATGCAACTTCAGATTTGTGAATAATCCGGTTCCTCTTGCCTATTGAACTCACTGAGCCATGCAGCTGAGTTTGCAAAGTCCAAAAACAGACCATGTTTTGGTCCTCATCAATCATGCCTTTACTGCCAAACGTTTGCAGTTTGCCTGTTCACTGAGTTTGTGGATCTTTCCTTCTGCTCCGTGCCCCCTGCCCCTAGTTTGCTCCAGCGCTGAGGTTCCACAGCCTCCAACAGGGCATCAGTCCCCTTTCAAACTGAGGCCCCTTTTTGTAAACTAGACGCCATTTATTTTCATGTATTTCAACCTGTGACTCTGTTCTTTGGTATTTCACTGGATACCTGCACAGCAGTCTCTCGAGGTTGCTTGTGTACTAAATTCGAAGTCCCACTGCTGACTTCCACAGTAAGGAGGCAGTCAAGACCATATTCAACTTTTTCTTTCAACCCATTTCTCTCTCGTTGCCATCCTCATCCACCATTTTCTCCTCACTCCATCTATGATTCAAAAGATCTCTCTCTCCAGGTGCTTCTTTTATTCTCTGGCACTGAAGTTATGCACTGTTCTAATCCTGAACCTAAACATTATTTTATTTTTGATGGTTAATTTCCAGCTTGTCAGATACCTCTGGTCTTGAATGCTGGGAAAAACTGGAAGGATTCTTTGATGTGAAGTCCACAAAGCTGTTGAGTCTTTGCCTGCGAGTGTCAGTTTGAGGGTAACTCTGCTGTCATAACCTGTGCTGTCTGTGTCTCAGCTACTCACCCCAAATTGCCTTCATAGCCATCATCAACATTTTAAAGGTGGGCTTTCTCTGATCCGTTGTAGATGTCTTTAATAGGATGATGTGATTGGCAGCCTAAATTAATCTACTTCTTTCTCACTAATCACAACGGAACTTTAGAGTGGCTACTCCGTGTGAATCCTACCATTAGAAACAGAAATGTTGGGCAAGATGAGTATAGTACCAGCAAGTCCTCACATCAAAGATCTCATCTGTTCTAATGTAGATTTTCCATCTCCTGCTTAATTTAGAATACGTAAAAACATTCTGTAAAAACATGATTCCTTCAGAGATGGCAAAGCTGGAGCTCAGAAAGGTGGAGTGAATTCCTGAAGTTTGCCAAGCAGTGCACTGAATTACTACAGCAGTAGTTACTGATCCTCAGACTGGGGGAGCTGGAACCAGAGCATCCTGACCTCGTATCTGTTACCTATTCATTTAAATGGCAGTACCTGCACATAGATCACAAAGAGGATGGCTACATTTTCTTTTCCTTTGCACACCAAATTTGGCCAAACACCCCAGCTACAGAGACATTTGGAGGACTTGTATGGCTGGTAACATCATTGCAATGTGATTCATGTGACGAGAGAAAAAAAGACTTGGATTTACAACTAATATTTCAATCCGTAGATGCAAAACTATGGCTGTAATTTGTTATTGCAAAAAGCAGGTGCTAGGATCTTGGACCCTCTAAAACATTTACTCCTTGACAATTCATGTGTCTCCAATTTCCCTCTCTAGAGAAAAAAAATGCTCCATTTTTCTGTAGACATGTCTATGCAATAGATGAACATCAAATGCTGGCATCGTCATTCAAGCCCAAATTCTAATGTTATAGCTGCCCCTCATGCATTCCAGGAGCCAGAGCTGTCCATTTTCTGCAACACCTGGTAAAGCTAGACAGCCTTCACCTGACAGCTAGAATAAGATAAAGTAGACATAGTTTGACAAAGGAGCCAAATTTCCTATTGTATACAAAAAAATGGAGAAGGACAAAGAAATCCTGAAGTGCTTGGTCCTGAGTCCTAAACCAGACACTATATAAAATACAAAAGCTCAGGCTTGAAAAAATAAGGAAGCCAGCAACAAAAACCATTTTAGAAGTGGCATGTATTTTGCCCCATGTGATTTGATGGTACCATCAGGTGAAAGACTTGTATGAAATTAACTGACATCAGGCCTTGGAGCAGAGTTACAATAGAGCCTAAATGTACACTGCATTTCCTTCATTCCAATTTATCTTCTCCTCATGCTTCTATGGACTATTTTTCTTATGTTTATGTGACAGGTGCAGGAAAACCACCCTCAATGCTGATAAGAAAACACTTGTTAAAGCTGCACATGCTCATTTTTGGACACTATTTCTGACTTCCTGCAGAGGATAACTCTGGGGTGTGCCAGAGGCTTTAGTCTTGGAGGTCTAATCCATCAGTGCCTGTGGACACTCATTCAAGCCTGACTGCTATTACACAATCTTAAAATCCTAATGTCATCTGGACAAATTGTATTATAGACACCTTAGTTGGTTGGGATGAACTCTAGATCTAGATTTGCTACCTTGATTAGATATAGTCATTAAGATGAATTTGTCCTATAATCATTAAAAGCTTAAATGTCACAGCAAGTATCTTTTTTTTCCTCCTAACCATCAGCTCCATATTTAGACTAGTCTAGGTAACCTTTCAAACCACATACTCCAAAAGGAGTTGCTCCTTTTTCTTCATTTTTTTTTTTATTCAGAGCCAACCAAGAGCTTAATAAAAGACGTCACATAGGCATCTGTCTTAATAGCTTTTCCCAGATTCTCCTCATCTGACCTTTGTTACTGTCTCAATCATCTTCTATTACATTGAAGCGTAACTTCCTTCCTTGTCATTGGATATTTTGCATTGCATTAAAAATAATAGTCCCACAAACATATCCTCCAAGCTCTATTTGCTCCAGTCCACATACCTCACCCTGTCATAGTGCAGCTAATATCTCTGCAACTACCATTTTGCCCCTTTCACTTAGCTCTTTGTGTGCTCCATTATTTCATGGCTCAGCTGCCTTTTGTCACTGGGCTAGTAACATATTTCTGCAGTCAGTGGGCAGGCAACCTCATTTACTGTGATGCTGGGTAATTGGCAATTTCTTTTAAATATCCATTTAAAAAAAAAAAAGTAGAATAATTGTCTTACAAATAAAAGCATGCATCAACTTACATGTCTGTGTTTTTTTCCTTTTATCATGTCCCCCTGAGGACATAAGCCTGCCTCTGGTGAAGTCAGTGAGAGCCTTGCCCTGGGCTAACGCCTGAACTTCACTGTGATTTTCATTGCTGCAAGTGATGTTCCAAAATCACTTATCAGCCAAGAATGACATGAGTCTGAGTTGCAAAACACTGATTTGCCTCTTTTAGTGCATGGATGCCGTCAGTGCCCCAAACACTCAAGTTTCGGGTTCAGAAGAGCAACGACATAGCTTTAACATTTTGCATTTGCATTAAAACGCTGCCTCCAGCGTGAGCTGCCTTTCCGAGGGATGCTCTGGGTGCCTCCCCGCCAAGGGAAACAGCTGTCAGGCAGCACCACCAAACAACTTGCTCCTTCCTCTGAAAACGTAGAGAGGAGCTGCAGGTTGAGAATGTCCTCAGCTTCTGCAAACAGCTCTCCCAAGTAAAACGAAGGTGGAGAGGAAGAGCGCTGCCTCACCGCAGGTAGGCTGTGTCTCCGTGCCACACTGCAGCGAGGGGAAGAGGGAGGTTGCGTGCAAAACGTTAATGGCAGCGAGTGCTGCTGAAAATGACTGACTGGTTTAATTAGAGGGAGCACTGTCAGGCTCCCGCCTGACGGCCTCTGTGAGGCTGCCGATCGCCAGGCTTGCACCGATTTTATCAAAACTCTGAATGCAATTGAAGAAACTTCTAGCAATGGCTCCTTCTGCCTTGCCCAGCATTAGGCATCACAGCACCCAGTCTTTGCTGGATGAGACCAAACACTAGCATACATAGGTGCTCTCTCCTGTGACAGAAATGCAAAAACTGCAGCATCTAGAAGGTATTTGTCCAAAAATTTTGCTTCTACACACCTGTTCCTCTCCAAACACTACTTGCTACCACCTGCAAACTTCCTTTGCTATTCGTTATTTAACTAATTGTTAATTCCAGACGTGTGGTCATTTAACTAAGTACGTAGAGTCCCTGAATTTAGAGTCATTTCTGCTGAGGCAGCAGCAGCAAACTCTGTCTACCCCAGTGTGGTCTGGCAAAGAGAAGTGCCAAGCACAACAGCCTGCAATTCTAGCTGCCCTTTCACCTTGGACTGCATTGATCCAGCAACTTTCAGTCTTGAGATATACTTTGTATAGGTTTTTCTGCAAGATCAGGAAACTTTACAGTGTTACCAGTCTTCCCACAAGGTCATTTTTCCTGAGCTTTTCAGCGAGGATGAGAAAAGATGAGCAAATTCTTCCTCCGGAAATTATCCAGTGTGCACCCCTAGGCTTCCAGCATGTGTTCTTGTAGTGGAGAGCATCAGCAAATAGTAACTGGTCAGAGTAAGGGGAAAGATACTGAGAAAGTCTTCAAAAGACTTAGGGAAGTCTGGCAAATGTCAAAATGTTATGGGATTTGTCCATTTCACCAACCTATTGCATATTATTTAACATGAGCCACCTTTTCCTAAAACCCCTAGGTACTGCTGGAATCTTTTGCCACAGCTACCATGCTGCACAACTCCATTTGCCATTTTCTCACCAGTACCTTTAACTGGCTAGTATCTCCTTTGCATTCCTTGCTTTTCATTACTGCAGCTGTATTTTATCATCTAGGTTATTGTCAGTAAATGAACTCTATTGCTCTCAGGAGTTTCTGCTTGTTTCACATTATCAGTTTTGGTTGCAGTATTCACCATGTTGGTTATATATCTCTCAGTAAATTATTCAGGCAACATTTCTGCATAGGGACAAGCTATGCTGGCCCCGGACACCAAAAAATTCAGAGAGCAACTCAGAATAGCCAAGAGTAGCTTCATGTCTAGGCAATGTAATCAGTTGCTTAGGGTGGCGGACATCTGAGGACAAAGGGTGACATCCATTCTGCCACTGCAACCACGAAGTACGCAGCTGGGCTTTGCAAGGGGAAGGTTACTGCTGAGTGAAGTGGGGAGAAAAGCCAGGATGTGGAGCCATATTTTTGGAAGGTGTAGTACTGTCTGCTGCCACAGCAAAGGGGTCTCCCTGTGGTGCAGGCTGTGTAACAGTATATCACGGCAGCTGTAGTTAAACTCATCTGGTTCAAGATGTCACAAATACAAATGCCCAGTCTGCTCCTCTGCTGACAGGCATTTCCTGCCAGCTGCAGGGGCAGAGGGAGTGGTGCACGTCTGATCCTCCACGCTTCCCCAGCCACTGCACGTCTGATCCTCCACGTTCCCACAACCACTGGTGAGGATGGAGTCACTGCTGCGTGGCCTGCTCTCTTTCGCAATCATGGGCCAGGGGAATGAACTTCACAGCAGTCCAGGCTGCAAGTTCCCTGGCATGCTGGCAGCTGGCAAGCTTCCTTTTCACTTGGCTTGAATAGAGTGGAGAGCAAAAATCCCCAAAATTAATATGGTGACATTTCATTCCCCACGGAAATCTGCAGGCATCCAAATAACCGCTACCTCTGTCTGTTCAACAGTTGCAGCATTTCCTGCTGTATTGCAGTATCAATGCTGAAAGTGGGTCCGTCTGCAATCCAGCTGAAGTGTCAGCATCTTACTGTTGGTGGAATTACAGACTTTGAATCCAACAGAAACATAGTGACTAATATCAACTTCTCCTGCTCACCCCTTGCGTACTCACGTCTATGTATGTGATTTTTCCATGGGTTCAGTATCACTGAAGGGTCACACCCAGAGATGATGTAAAGCATCATCACTCCATTGACCCACACAGTTGTCCTCCATTCTGTATTTACTTAAGTGTTTCTACCTGTATGGTATCTTTCATCTGTCTTTATTAAATTACATCCTTTTTTTTTTTTTTCACAGACCACTTTTCCAATTTGCCAAGTTTATTTTGGATTCTGAGCCTGTCTCACAGTCTCTTACAACTTGTTTTATAGGCCAGCTTAATACCTGTATTCTCTCCTCTACCCTCCAACAAACAGGCAAAAACACCTAACAGAAACAACACTGAGGTTATCTCAGACTTCATGGAAGTCTTCCAGGAACATCTTCCTTTCTGACAATGAATCATCAACAGTTTCTATTTTTAGAAACATTGTCCACCTAGTGTTATACTGATGTTTCCTTAGTTCATTAAATACACTGGTTTCAAATAGTTTGCTCCTGACTAATATACACTGACAGTCACTCAGTCTCTCCTTAGAGGCTTACAGTTTCATTTTTACTTGTTTTGTTCCAGAGTTTTTCCAAGAATTGAATTAAGCTAACTGTTTTTTTTTTTTTACTTCTTCAGTTCCTTTGCCTTTATTTCGCAAGATAGGCCCCACGTTATGTCCCTTTCTAGTCTTCTGGTCCCTCACCCACTCTGCAGGAGCTGTTGCTGATAACAGACTCATTCAGGCACTGCTTCAGCCTGTTTGCTAAGCTAACCCAGAGACAAGGTCCATCAGACCTAGCTAACCAGAAGACATCTTTCTCAGCTAGCTATATCCAAGACTGTCCCTTCCCTAGGTGAAGGCTGCTATGAAGACATCATGTTGCTAACTGTGCTAGCCACAAATGCTCTGGAATCCTCCCTCTCCCAAACAGGGGTTAGGAGAGACATGCTCAGAGGACAAAACAAGGAGATCCGGATTAGATTCATACTTCTGAGTCAACCACAGCCTTGTGTGATGGGCTTCTGGCCACCCTGAAGAGGACAGGCAGCTTGGTGGGAGGAGATGAGAGAAGTATTTCTCTCCCCTGAAAATGCAACTAGGGCAAAGGGATAAGGAGGGGCATAGCTGCTTGCACATAGGAGTAAAATTCAGCAAGTAGTTTCATTCCCAGGAGGGAAGGAGACAAATTAAAACATTAAAAATTTCATCTTAAAGCTTTTGCAACAAATTAAAATCCCAAAACCAAAGGAAAACATTGCATTTTGGATTGGACAAAGATTTGAATCCTGAAATGGATTTTACTCTGCAATTATTTTGTCTATTGTTTAAATGAGAAAAAAGAAAGAGAAAAGTTGCCATTTGACAGAGACTGCAACTCATTTCAATCTCAATTTTTCAGGTTAGCTGAAGAGCTGAAAAAATCAATTGTTTGCTGTCCTGGAGCCTTGGAAAATTACCCTCTAGAGATAGCAATTATGGGAGTTATGGTGCAGAACACCATCACGGAAGTTTAAATCAGAACAGACTGAGTTTTAGATCATTTTGGAAGATGCCATCAGGCCTGTGTTTTGAAATAAGTGTAAAAGCAGTTTCTGAAGCAGTAATGAGTATGGTTTGGCTTTCCCTATGCCTTTTCATCTGGTACCATTAAGTATAGTTACCTCTAGTGCTCTTCATGCTGACAGCATCAAATGATAGGTAGCTTTCTTGTTGTAGATGAGATCTCTAACATGTATTGTTGTGCAACTGTGCTGCTGGGAAAGAGGAGTTGCTTTTACCTTCATTCACCTTATTTGCATGCATAGACACCAGGACGTAATTGCCTTTCGTAGGGAATTCAACTCTTCCTCAGAGTCACAGCAGTTCTGAGTTTGTGCATCGGGGCTCAGCAAAAGGCTTGTTGCTTTTTTCAGACCTTGCCTCATAAGGGAGATTATTCAAGTGATGAGTGAAAAGATTGATGAGTCTAATTTTTTTTCCAGTTATATATCATTAGTGAATGGAATTAATTAAGAAACTATTTGCTTTAAACTTCTCTTTTAATCACCTAGCGTATGGTCCACAGATACATATGTATATATATACTGAAAAAATAGATACAACACATAATTTATCAAGAGCAGTGGTTGGCATGTTCTGTCATTGCTGCTAAGACAGCAGTGTTTTAAATTCTATTCCCTGTAAATATTATGCTTTTATTCAAATGTATGACATCATGCAATTTTCCCCTTGAGTTTCCCGACCTTCCCAAAAAATAAACCCCCGTTTCTCCAGCTTTTTTGTGCACTCTTTTCTGAAAGACTCGTGCTAAACCAATATATTAGTGGGGGTATTAGGTAGGCCTTTCTTTTTTTTCTTTTCTTTCAAGCATGAGTGTTTCGTTTTACAAACTGAGAATACTGTTTTTTGACTGATGGGTATGAGCCATTGCACTGTTGAGTAAGATCACATAGGACTCGTATTTAAATTTGGACCCCAGGTACCCAGAACAGGATCAGCTGAGTTTACCTTACCCGTGGGGGCCAAAAAAACTTGGGGCAGGATTGAGCTGGCCTTTTTTACCATTGGAGGATGTTTTAAAACAGGGATAGTATTTGGTTCCCTTAGTGCTTTGCAGCTTAGCTTGAAGGAGACACAGAGTACAGTGTGGTCAAAACCTAGGAATGTACAAATGCCAAATATGTGACAAAGCAAGGGGTGTTATGGGGTAACAATCAGAGATCTCTGGATCCGCTCTACAATGCACTTGGAGTCATCACGGAGGAAACACAAGGTGCAGAAGATGATCCAAACACCATGGCTGCTGGAACCGGGGCAGGAAAGCCCTACAACAGCAGAGGTGGGGTGTGTGGGACAGAACCAGGCAGCACCACAGGCTGGGCGCTCAGCTGGTCTCTCTGCTCCCCATACCAACTGGGAGCACACGAAGTGCTCCACAGCCTGGCACAGTGGGACCAGGCAGGGACCAAATGGGAGAAGTGCGGCTGAAAGCAGCTCCTGCAGGATGGGGATCAGCCCTGGCCACGGTCGTGTTCACCCCCAGCACGTTTGGAAGACTTTCCCCGTGGCCACCAGTGAGAAGTGGGGAGCCCTGCTCTGGGCTCTCTCTAGGCTAGCCCTGGACACCAGCAGCCAAATCAGCAGGAGCAGGGATGCTCAGAACCCTGGCACTGAACAGGTTTTTATCTCCAAGGGCTCGTCTGGAGTTCAGGAGAGAACAGTGTTAGCACACATTGCTCACTCAGCTGCACTAGAAAATGCAGCAGTTCCCCAAAAATGTGCTGCTGCAGACACTAACGTTGATGGCATTGACTGAATTCAGCAATCACCCACCGGGGCAGTGTTGTTGGTGGGTTTTTATGAGACAGATCAAGAATTTATGGCTGCTCATCATAGATCAGAGGTGCCCCGGTGGGCTGCTGCTCCTGGTTCATCTGGTGCTGGGTCAGAGGCTGGGCAGGGAGGGCTGACTGTTTTGTCCTAGTCACAGCGATCACAAGGGAGTTTGTGCTTGTCACTGTGAGGTCTCAGTGTAGGGAAGGTGGGACCTTCAGAGAGATATCCTGGTAAGGCTCTCCCTTTGCCTTTGTCTGTCGGTGGATTAACTCATCTATGCATACTGTTCATGTAGTTCACCCAGTTTAGCAGTAACATAAGGCCATGGAGACCAGGAGGAACCCTCTTAGGTTACAAACTTCACTCAGGTTCAGCCTGGTAAAGAATTCATGACAATGGTACCTGGAGTGTCTTCTTCAGGTGTTGGCCATTCAGGGCTTTTAGTTGCCTCAGCTGCAATTAATCCACATGCTTTGCAGAAACTACAGCTTGACCAGCTATGGAAATGATCTGTACAATAGCTGTCTTAATCATTCGTTTTTCATCTCAACTGCAGAATGAAAAAAATAATCTCCATGTGTGTGCATGTGCATGCATTAGCTCACAACCAAACCTTCCTGGAGTTTTAAGTGAAAAAGAAGAGAAAAAGAGTTGTAAGTTGTGCGTTGTATTCATCTTCCTGAGCATTTCAGTAAAAGCAGTGTACGAGGCTAGGAATAGGACATGAGTTCAGTTGACAAAACTACAGAAGAGATGATTCTCCCCTCATCTAGAGCTGAGGGCACCTCTTCAGGGTGTGAAGGATGTAAGTTTGTGTCCTTTCTCTGTCTGCTAAACGCTTTGACAGCAACCAAGGGTTCCCACAGCCCAGCGAGGTGTCTGATCCCTGCCTTCAGCATCCTCTAAGGCGCTTTTTCCAATCTCAGGTTTCGGAGCTCTTTTCTTTGTAAACAAGCCTTAACTAGTCACAGAAGTAGTCTTGAAAGCTAACATCAGTCACAGAGGTTGCTCTCATTAGGATCCTTTTATAATCAGTGAGCTACCTGTGTCTGGAGCAGATATCTTGTTTTGGTTTGAGTTCATTTTCAAAAGTGAGAGGTGCTGTCAAGATGATTCCCACATGAGGTCTGCGATTTTGAAATCCATTCCCTTTGACCCAGAAATGTGTCAGTATATAGTATTATGCAAAGTCTGATTCACCCTGACTGTGTTCCCTCAGCTTTGCTCAGAGGTGCACTGAATACCCGTATTATTAATATAAGAAAAAGCTCATTGGGATTCTGGGTGTTTTAATGTTTCTTGTAAATCACATAAAAGTAAAAAGAAGCAAACATTGTAATGTCTCAGTAGCTGATATATTGTATACAGACAGTGGAAAAAAAAGTTCTGAATCTCACTGCTTGGAGTATTGGTTCTTCCGTCCTCAGTAACAAAGAACGAACGGTTAGTAGTTCATACTTGTGGGTGCCCAGCGCTTTCCCTCAGCAGGCACTCTGAGTAGTCAGGAACGTGACTTTTTAAGCTTTATCAATGACTGCTTTTGAGGGACAGATTCTTAATGCAGAAAGATCCTTCTGGGTTTTGCTTCTATTAATTTTACATAAGGCATTTTTGTTAGCCAGAATTAGATAGCACCACTTATTTATGAATAACCCATGAAGGAATGCGTGAGTCAATATGAGACACTTTCCCAGTCCCTAGTGCTGGGTATTCACAAATCAAGAATGGCATCTATGCATAACAATCACCAACAGAGATATTTCTGTGGTATGCCTGGATTAATTTGGAATGAATTGTCTTCCCAGCTATATGAGTTGCTTTCCTCGAAGCATGTTTCTCCCATCCTTCCCCTATAGGGAAAAAGTAATGATTATGATGGAGTTTTTTAGCTGCGCATTTTGAGTGGCCTTAGTTTCCTTCTGCCCATTTATTAAACAGTTCTAATGACTGTTCCTGAAAAAAAGAAACATCTGGCACATGTTGTGGTGGAGAAATGCAAAGTAATAATGGTAAAATCCTTGCCGCTCACAAGTTTTTTTGAGCTCAGCCAGTCCTGCCTGATGTGAGGTACAGGCTCTTTGACCGTCCTTCAACATGGTACTATTCATTCGATTCTAGAAATGGGCACCATGGATAAAGATCTGAAGAAAAAATGAGTTATAACACGGTGAAAGGAAAAGTGTGATAACATCATGAAGAAGGTTATCACAACCACACTATATACGTCTGGAAGTACGTATGCATGCGTGCATGCACTCACATATCCCTGAGCTGACAGTTCCTCACACCTGCACTGTGTCTCCTGAAACAACCTACTTGAAGTAGTAGGACTGTCATTCAGTAGCTGTTGCAATGTAGGTTAAAAAAAGTTTTTTTCCCCTAAGAAATATCTACAGCAAGAAAAATAAAATACTAAGCCCTTCCAAACCAAGACCAGGTTTCCATAGGTTGTTCCTTCTGCCATTATGAATTTCCCCTTTGTTCTCACTGAAAAAAAAAAAAAAAAAAAACAGTTTTGTGTCCTTCCTATCTCCCATCCTGCCTGAAAGGAGGGAAACCAGCATTCATGAGTTGCACTCCAGGAAAATGCGAGTCTGGAAACTGGAGTGTAACACACAACACTGCTTAGCTTAGTGAGGAGCAATAATGCCCATTTCTTTCTTTCAGACCACACTTGAAACCTTGCATGCCTCACAGTCCAAACGAGCTCACAATACATTCACAAAGCGTTGAGAGCAGTTCATGGGCAACTTAAAGGTAGACTGGAGGCAGTTTCTGGTTGACACAGAAGCCTGATGGACTTGGGTATGGGATCAGACCGTGATTTTCCCCTGAGATTTTGGATTCCTTTCAAACGAGGGATCAAGTGGAAATTCATAGGCTATGTTGTCAAAGTTCACCTTATGTTTTCCTAACAGGAAGAAATAACATTAAACACAGCTCAGGGTATGGATGAGCACGGTTTAGAGCTGCTCAACGGGAAGGTCGCAGCTTCCCTGGGAGGGTAACATATGAAAGCAGGTCACAGGCAGCTCAGAGATGTAATGAGGTTTGACAATGGTCTGGTACCAGGTGGTGCCATCAGAAACTAAGCAAAATCAAAGCAATAATATCCCTGGCCCATTCGCTGCTAGATTTTGGTCACTTCTGCAGGTGTGCAGAGAGTAAATTCACAGGGAAATCAAGCACGCCGAAATATGGGGGATTGGGCATGAGAATCCTTGTGAATTTGAGTCACTCTGTCTAAGAACTTGCCCAAACAGCATTTTCTTTCTCTAGCATCAAGAAGTTGGGAAAGGCTGGGTAAGATTTTGACTCTATCCCCTGGAGTGCCCAAAACAACTGGGAGGAACTGCTTGTAGAGGGAATACATCATCCCTTACATAGAGGCAGTATTTTGAGTGTGCTATAACCCCCACAAAATCTCCAGAGAAAATTTGTTTCTAATGTGTTTGCTGGAGCACACTGCTGCTCCATTCAACCATCAGGCTTCTCATTTTGTGTGCAAGTGATATACAGCCCACAGCGATGCAGATCCTAAAACACAAGTGGTTATATCTCACTGGGGTTAAATTTTTTGTAGTATAATACAGAAGGAGAATGCTGACCTGTAATTTGCCAGAAGCTTTCCATGACTGGTAAAATATCAGATGAAATTAGAAAGCAGATTAAATCCATTCAGAGTACACGTTTAGGCTCTGGAATGCATCCAGCCTAAATTAGTGTATGTAGGTAGTAAAACGTGACAGTCATCTGTTTTGAATTGACATTTAAATTGCAAAGCAGTTGTTGAAATGATTAGCAAGTCTAACTTTGAAGCAGATTTTGGTAACTGGTAGATAGAATCATTTCAAAAAATGGACACAGACTTAATTTACTTTAACAGGATCACTACCAAAATTCATGTTCAGAAAAATCTTACTTTCCCTGAATAGTAGGATAAAGTTAGCTAACTTGACTACTTTGTAGTGATTCTTGGATAACTATGTGAGTTCTGCTACACATGTCTACCTCCCCTGACCAGATCTTTCAGCTCTCATTCAGCATCCCTATAAGACTGTCTGCCTTAGACATTTGCAGGTTTGTTTTAGTATTTCTGCAGTGCACATTGGGCACAGGTAGTCACTTGGAATACATGGGATTTGCACTGATCCCCTGGACAGAGATGAAGTTCATACACAGCTGAGAGCAAGCACGGGTAGTTCAGCTCGTTCAATGGGTTTACTCATGGCAGTGAGTCCTAATCCTATGAGAGAGGACTGAAGACTCTAAGAATTAAGATCTTAAAATTTTGAATCCATGAAATTAGGCTCAGGCACACTAGTCCTTTGGGGGAAGGGGTGAGGGGGCATAGTAATACCAGCCTGCATAATAAAAACAGCTTAATTCAGGCACAGAAGTTTATACAAACAAAACTGAATCCCCTTGTATCTGAATAACGAGTAGAAAGTCTAGCTTTTCTGTGTACAGAAGAAGTACTAGGCAAATTCTTGAATGCTGTGGTTATTTTGTTTGCTTAGCAATATTAGATACTCTAGTCTTCTCATGGAATTGAATTTCAGTTTTTCCTGTCTCATTCTGCAACAGTTCAGCTGTTATTTCAGATGTGTTCTCTTTTCAGAATGTGAGGCAAGTCCGGTGATGTAGATACACGAGGTATACACTAGGCAACCTGGTTTCAGGAAATAATTGTTTTTGGTTTTAACAGACTATGTATCCTTCAAAATAATCCAAGACCAAAAGTCCTAATAGTCTAGACCAGAGAATCATAAAATCCTGAATAACTTAGGTTGGGAGGGACCTCTGGAGGTCGCTGCTCATAGCAAGATCAACTCTGAAGTCACATCAGGATTACTCAGGACCTTCTCCTGTCAAGTTTTCAGTATCCCCAAGGATGGAGATACTATAATACCATTCCTGTGGCTCCTGTATCAGATTGTTAATATGAAGTGATGTTCACAATAGAGACAATTCTCGCTTCATGCAACATAAACTCTATAGTCACATTTACAATCAAAAGAAACAGTCAGAAGAATATTAGCTTTCTAGTTTAAGCAGATTTCCTAGACTTTTAAGACCAGAGGCACAGCTGTGATCATGTAGCCCAAACTCCTGAGTAACGTAAGCTGGAAAGTTGTCTTCAGAGTGGCTGGAAAAGTAGTGTTCAGGCATCCCTGCATCTAGCAGCTCACTGCTGTGAGACTCTGAGATCACTTGTGGAAGCAAGCTTTATATTGTCAATCACAAAAGACAGTTTTAGCTGAAATCCTGCAACTATGCTCCACTTGTACAATCTTCTACTCGTTTGTGGAGGCTCCTTCATTTCTGTCGTGCAGGCAAAGAAGCTTCAAGGGCTCTCTATCCTGAGCAATCATTTCAGGTTAAATTTTAGCCCCTGTGGATTGGTTATGAAGTTGTTATTCAAACTCAGTTGCAGCAAAAGGATTACGTGCATGATTAAAGTCTGTGAGACTGGCCCCTTTGTACTGCAACTGTAAATCAGAACGCAGAAACAGGCTGTGTCTGCATTTGAATGAGCTAAAAGCCAGGAATTTCCAAATCTCAGCAGGTGCTGTTATCAGGAAGATTTTCAGAAAAGATCTAATCCTTTATAGTTGCTGGGTAGCTGAGGTAAGGAGCCTGTTAGCATCTTATTTTATCTCCTGCTGTGTTGAAAGACGCAGCTTTCTTCTCAAACCACATTTTTGTCTCCACATGGGCTGAAACACATCTGCCATGGATGATGTAGCGATAAGGCACCTTCTCCCGCTTCCAGAGTGCTGGTTTGCTGCTAAGGTAGGCGAGAAGCATGAGCTGCTTTATGACTGTACGGCTGTGCTGCCCCCGTACGGTTCAAGGCATCAGTTCAGCACTTGCCTTGGAGACATGAAAACGTGTGCCAGGTGCCCATTTGCTCAAGCTTCACATGACACAGGTCCTCCAGCGATCCCGCATGTCCCTTGCGTCGCCTCTGCTAAAGCACTTGGCTGCAAACAACTCAATATCGACTCTTGACTCCTTTGCACATTGGGTGTTTAGCTGTCTTTTATCCTCAGCTATATTTGTAGGTGAAGATGAAGCATTTGGAGTTCTGGGCAGTAGTGGCTCTGGATTTTCACTGTAGTCCAAATTCAAATTTCAATGAGCCTGCGGTATTTGGCTCCCTTGCATACCTCTGATTTCTGATTTCTAGTTGATGACTCTGCAAAGACAGAAATCGTAAACTTCAGTTGCTGCGTAGAGGTCTTTAAGATGTAGCAAGGGCCTTGTTTCTGTGCTACACATATTTGCCAACATTATCTCTTCACAAAGTTTCCATTTACACCCCACTCATGCTGCTCAGTTGCCTCTTTGGGCTTTCCATCGCCTTGCCAGGAATAGGCTTGGAGGGAAGAGTCAGGGCAACGTGCTGCAGTGCTGATGCTCATCCCGCTGCAGTCCTGTGCTTCTGGTTCAAGCTAGTGCTGAGCAAGGGCTGCCTGAAGAAAGCAACTCCTTAGAGGTATCCAGTGCAGTCTTCGTATCTGCTTCTGGTTTGGAATGATCTACCTGATGTATTGCCATTGTTTCCTAATGGCACGTTTTCCTTAAATAGATTTCTAGTTCAAATCTAGTGAGCGCTTGCTCTTCTAGTCACTGAAAGTCCTTTTTTTTGCTGTGCTAGATGAAAGTTTGCTGCTAGTGTGAGGTGAATCACAGTTACAGTGATACGTTTCCACCTCAGCACACTAATTTAGAACTTGTAGGATGGCACAAAATAACTCCAAAGGTGGGCAAAGAGGGTCCTGGTTGAAGAAGACTACAAGATACTGATTTCCTTTGCATCTGTGAATGGAACAGGGGTGGGAACGTGCTGTATTTCAATGTGCTGGTTAAATTGAGGCTAACCAGGGACAAGACACGTTTGACTGATATCCCACTCCTCTTCCATCAGAAGTGGAATAAAGGACTATTTCAAAGGTCAGTTACAAAGTTTGGCCAGGTCTCTTTTTCCCTTCAGGATCCTGTTCCAGTTTACCCTGTGGCTGACGCAGGAGGAATTATTGCCAGCCCAGCCACGTGTGAGGCAGTCTCATACACCGCTGAGGGATGACATCTTTAAAGAATAATTCAAGTGTATTGTCCAAAGAGACTTCTTGAACAAGGCACAGAAACTATTTCGCAGTCACCTTTGCTTACAAGAGAGGAAAACAAACCTCTATGTCACTGGAAGGTAAGTCTTTTTATATGTGTTCTGACAAGCGAACACATTTACATGCCTGTCCGAAAACTGTATCAAACTGCCTGTAGAAAGTTCCTGACTACATGGGAGAAGGCTTAATAATCTTTCTCTCTTGAATTTAATTAGTGACATACCAGCAGCAGGTAAATGTTAAACCTTTGTGAATAAAATATTAGAAAATAAAACCTAACTTTTTTTTTTTTTTAAGAATCTGAGAGAAAAGGCTGTTGTTTCTACTATGCTATAGTTCACTTTGGAAATTTATGATTCACCTGCCTGGACTACGTTTTCCCAAGTACCACCAGTGTTAGAGAGAATGACACAGCTGTGGCATCCAGCTTTCACGGAGCTGCACAGCCAGAAGTTCTGCAGCATATACCCACACACCCAAGCCTGCAAAAGTGGTTGGAAACCTCAGGAAAGAGAACTTGCATATAACATTGACAGTTGGTCTTCTGGAAAACACTGTACACTTGCTAAGTTTGCTCTAGATCCCCACTAGGGCACAGAGATGAAAACTAACAACTCAGTTATTTAAAGTATTTTATCATCTCAGAGGAGGTTTGTTAGGGGCAAAGGATTAAAGGCTTGTTATTTGTGTAAGCAACTTGTCTACCTCAAGTTAATGAGACATAAAATATTTTGATTTGTTGATAAACACTTCCAGCTTAAAGGGAAAACTTACATTTTAAATACACTATGACAACTACACCCACTTGTTTACTGCAAAGCTCTTCTCACTGTTAAACATGACTGTGACTGGCCACAACTTTGCAAGCCCCATTTCTGCAAAACTTTCCAAATACCTGCCTAATCTTCAGCATGCTCTTCAGTCTGTACATTTTCCCTGTATTTTGCTGAACTACGGCAAAATCGAAACCTAGCGTTATACAGTATCTATTGACAAGTCTTTTGTGACATTGCTGGACACACAGATAAGACTTATCAGGCTGTGCTGCTTCCATTCTCATTTCAGATATACAATATCTACTCCATCTTAAAATGCATTTAGGAACAAGGATGGAACTGAAGATTTTTGGGATGTCCTAGAGCAGGACTCACACAGCCAAATTATCCCAGCTGGCTGATCTATGGTAGCTTTGAGCAGTTCCATGTACTGCATAACTCAGAAACAAACTTCACCACTTTCAGAATAACAAAGTGGCTCATTATTACAGAAGGCTTCATAGCTTTGCATGAGATTGGAACATTATAAAGTGTAATAAGCAAGACTTTCAAAACCAGATATTTCCTTCTAGGCCTCTGAGCATAGATTTGGTGCCTATAAAAGTGGTTTCACTTTCAAATGTTCCTAAAACCCCTGATGAAAGTTATATAGTTTCAGAGCTGATTAAAGTTATATAGTTTTAGGAAATATAGTTTCTACTTTTAATATACTTTGCGTGGAATTTTTTCTCCCAAGTGAGGTTCAAACTCCTGCATTTTTCTAGGGTCAATAGAAACATTAAAATTTTCATCCTGTGGGAAATTCAGATACTTAGACAGTTGTTTTTGACATTGAAGCATTATGCTAAATTCTATAGCATTTATTTTTCTCGGTGTACACTATTTCCATACAGTTTTCTGTGTGAAAACAACTTGTCCAAGTCAGTATCAGCTATATGTCCATTTTAAGCTATAACAAACCCCATGCAGACTGAAATTCGGGCATCTTAGTCTCCTATTCTTCCTAAAGATTTCAAGATATCTTTAAACAAGATCACCAATGGCGTTGTACTACGAGTGGTCAAATAATGTGTAAAAAATGCTTTGTCCTGGAGAAATAGCCTGGCCAAGAAGAAAAATCACTAAGAGACTCGGAGAACATGGAATTACCTGGTCTATTAGTTTCATCAGGCATTGCAGGATCTCATGCAAATACACATAAACACTCTATTGACAAAAATGGAATGAGCTGATCGATTCAGAAAGCTGGTATGCGTGGATTTGGGTTGATCTTTCAAAAAAAAATCCTGTTTTGTTTTATTTTGTTTAAATTCCCACAGAAAATGTAAACCTAATCAACAAGACTTAAATTTTGGTATTAAAAAGTCTATGCTGAAAAAAATCACTTTCCGTGAAATAAAATAGTTGGGAAACTCCTGAATTTCATTATTCTTTTATGTAAGAAAAAAGGTAAAGTTGCATATGCTCATGGAAATGGCTCAAAGCAGAACAGTCGGAGGCAAATACTGCATAGAAAAGTAGGGTTTTGGAAGCATACCACTTAGCTCACCAAAAGAGAGGTAAACCGTGGTGTAAAATTATTTTTCTTATAGGTCAAACAGATCTAACATGCTCCTTACCCAATCTTTCTGAAAACCTGTAAAAGTTGCTGAAATTTAATATTGTGGATGAGCTGACCTAATTAATCTTTTGTTACAGCAAAAGGGCTTCTCAACTGCAAAATGACATTAACCTGTTTTTATTGTAGACGCTGTCAATTCGGAGCTGAGTACAGCAGTAGTTACAAGGAACAAAGAACTCTCTGCTGGTTGTCACTTTGTGTATTTTTTTGAGGAGGAGGAAGGCTTTTGGATGATGTTTTTCTTGAACTGCACTGCAATTAGGAACAGCTTCTAAGCTTTATACACATCTTTTCAATAACTGACTTAGTATTGCGTGAGATCTACGGCTGTTGCGCTTTTCTCTGTTCTGAAATGAATGACTGATCATCAACATAAAACTAAAACTCTATGGAGAATGATGGTATGCCAAGTAACACTGGAGTCAGAAGAAAATTATCAAGAAACACCAGAGGAAAATGCGAAATTTAGCTGAACACATTATAAAGCCTGATTTGTACTACGAAGTGAAAGAATTCAGTCACACTCATGTTCACTGAGTCTTTCTCTCTCTTTGGAAAAGAAAAAATAAAAAAGAACCTGTGTATTAAGCTGCTACCTTTCTGCACAGAATTGAAAGGAGAAGACACTGAGAGTCAAATGACATGTCGGTAATTGTGCACGCTGTGTCACCCCTGGTGAAGGAACCATGGCTTTCTCCCAGTCATAGAATAAATACATAACTAGCAAAAACAAGTCATTAGAGAAAAAAAAAACCTAGGATATGAGACAGAAGATGGTTTGTACATGTGTCTGGCAGGGAACTGATGGAGGCAACAGAGCCTGTCTCAGCTGTAAGGCAGCAGCTGCCTGCTGTGGGAACAACAACCACTTATTTCTTAGGACACTGAGTCAGAACATTTATCCTCTAGCTTTAAGTATATGTGCATGTTTTCACAGGGGAGTTCCTGTGAACTGGCTGTATACAAGAAAAATAACGTTTGCTTGGTTTTTTGCCTTGAAACTTGAATGAAGAAACGAGTTCTTAATACAACAGATGTGATGTTTTGTCAGCATTTTATTTACCTTGCTGAGCACAAGCAAAATCTACTAAAAACATACATAACCTCACAAAACTGGACAATATGGACAACAAGAGACCTTCCAAGACTATAGAGATAATCCCTGTGTTTCCTTTCTAGAAAACAGCTTTGTCTCAAGTTTGCAACTACAGTGTTTTGTTCACTTCATGGAAGAAATTAACAACAAAGCAACGTGCAAAAATACAACATAGACATCTAGGGCAGAAAAAAACCTGGTGCTTGTGAATGTGGTACACAGGGGAAGCCATTGGCTATTTGCGGACAATTACTTGTGAGTATCTCCTAATGAGTTTATCCAAGTTAGATAAAGTCTATGTAGACTTTACAAATATTTACCTGAATTAACTGATCACCCTTTCTAATGTGATATATCACATATATAGGACAACAGTTTTTCTGTTACATACATGGAAAACTACTTTTTCTAAAAGAGAGGAATAATGAACGATAATTTTTAAAAAAATCCAAAAAACCAACATAGCTAACAAAACATGTTTGTTGGTATAGCTACAGATAAACAGTTTCAAACAAGGATTGAGTAACACTTTGCAAAAATTATGTCTTTGTCTGTCTAAGTGAAAAGTTACAATGGTTGTTATTCTCAAAGTGGCAATCATAACAAATCTGCAGGCAGAGCTGTGTTGGTATATTTGTTTATGCAGATTTTAGAAAGACACGTGCAATCTGAAAATGCTTTTCTTTTTCCTGAATCACCTGCAGAAGCAATAAAAATGCTGAATGATACCCGTGCAGTTAGTGAATACACTTCACACTGATATCCTTGTTCACACAGATGAACCCAAACTGTACACCAGAGCATTTACTGAGAATCTGGCTGAATTGCTATGACACAGAAAATAGCTCTGGTTAAAAATGCTAAATACTGAAATGTATATCTTCTAGCTTGGTTTTAGTAAGCATTTCAGATTGGGAAAACAAGTGGAGCCCCGAACCATTTAGTCGTTCGGTTGACTTGGAGCAACTTAACTGACAAAGCTGTACACGCATCCTGACACTTGTCAATCAGATGTAGCCCATCTGGGCCCTGTTCTATTTATTCCTTATTCAATAAAGAGATATTGCACAGGAGGCAGCTGGCGGGCTGCAGAGAACACTTCCTCCTCCCTTCGTTTTCATGCCTCGGCCTGCAAAAGGCAGGATCCAGCCATAAAGACCCCGTTTTTCTTTTATGTGAGACGAGGAAATAACTTAGCCTGTTCTAGCATAACGGTGCAGAAATTGGTGTCACAAGCAGCTGGATGGGGCTGCATTGAAGTGGCATGCAGGTGGAACACACCATAGCAGGCAATGTCAACTAGGAGATGAAGATAGGTCTCCCTTTGTGCCTTTCCCCCAGGCAACTCCACCGCGCAGTCCCCATAATCCAAACAGAGAGCAAAGGGAGCGTGGTGCCCAGCACCGCTCACTGCTGGGGACCACCAAGGAAAAAAACTATATAATAGAGGGGACCTGGATATTAATATGAACATTATATGGTAGTTTACATGTACGTACATGATTTCAGCTGGTGTATGGAAGGACACCATCTTTAGAGTGGCGAAGCACACCTAAACACATCTACTCCCTTGCTGGACTCAGAACCACAGGGCACATAGTCAAGCCTGTATTTGAAGAATGACATTATTACATGGAGTATATAAGAAATATGGTCTGGGCAAGCCTCCAGGCTGCCAGCTTTTTGTCCTGATTACCGTGAGCTGAACCACTTTGTATGTGGGCTTACAAACTGGGATCAGAGAGCCTGCACAGTCCAAGGGAGGTACACGGGGATGTTTAAGCTGCTCCAGTGCTGCAAAGCAAAACCCTGTGGGAGCCTGGGTCCTGCCACTGTGGTGCCCAGTACACCCCACCATGACAGAGATGGCAGTACATTCAGAAATGGGAGAGGCCATGTATTCCGGTTTTTTTGCATTGATTTTTCAGTTCTTCACAGGTACTCACACTGCCTTTGAAGGCCTTTGTCATAGAGAAATGATAAAAATGCAATCCTCTGTGAACATATGAGGAACTATTTTTCTTTCTTTCTTTCCAAGACACTTATTGTCCCCTTTCCAGAATCTAGTTTTGCAAGTACAGAATGATACAGTCAATGAAAAAATGGGGTTTCCTCACCTTTTTTCTTACTTAAATTAAATTCATCTGGAAACATTACTTCTTTTTCTATCCATTCAAACCCAGAACTGACAGAAGCAATGAGTCTACAGGTTAAACAAGCTGACCCAGAGCTGCTGCAATAACTACATTCCCCACGGCGAAATCACCTGAAAAGGATGCAAGTCTGACAAGGGTGAGTTGCTCCCCTGGCACACTTTGTCATTCCAAATGGCCCAGGGACACACAGCCTGGGAACCTGAATAACAGCCTGAAAATAATGTCCATTGTCTGAACTCAAAGACATGTTTCAAACATCTAGGGTATTTGTTGGGGAACATCCCAGCTCTTCAATCACATGGTGTAGAGAGGAGGAATAAAAGCTCCCCGGTTTTGTATCGCTGAGGAATGAAGAATGCAATTCCTCTAGTATGAGTGAATGCTGCTCCTGTGACTTGTCTTCAACATCTGTCCTTGGACAAGAAAAATATTGCTCTGGAGGTACTTTCTCCTTTCTACTGACCATAGGGGGATGCCAGGGTGACAGGTTCAGATACAGACATATCGAAGCAAGAGCTGCCACACATAGAGCATGTGCACATACAGGACAGTGTAAGGGGACAGGAATTTTGCTCTCAAAGAATGATTTTTTTCATATTGACCAAAGTGTATCTTCAGGGGATGTTACTTTCATGCTGCCACCCCTACACTCTTACCCTTCCCTTCCCCACGATCTGATCTCCTGGGAAAAAGCAGAGCTGACATGGGGGAGAGTTGCCCCAGGGACAGGATGGGCTTCCAGAGTGGACAAGGCAGCTGCAACCCATATGCAAATCCCCTCCCTTCTGATCGCCATTTGATTTCAGCACATCGAGGTGAAGCCTTCAATCCTTACATCCCGCTTCTTCATTTCCCGAGGCAACGTCCTTTTCTGCTCCCTAAGAAGGACTCTGGGCCCTTCTCAAATATTTTCCATGCTGTGTAAAAACTAACACATCACGTGAAGTACGTCTCTGAACCAGAACTGATCTACAAAATATTTTTGAAGACTCTGAATTCCTACAGGCTAACACGAGTCACCAGGGCAATCACAGGTGTGCGATGAAAATCACTACTCTGAATGACAACCTGCTGCCACCTGTCCCACTCCTGTCACTTTGGTCCCTGCAAGAATATTTGTGTTTCAGCGTACACTTCAAACTCATTGTTCCTTCTGTTTTGTTTGACACTGCAGTGCTCACTTTCAGAGGAAAAAAAAGCAAGAGAATAGCTGTAGGAACACACAGCCTGGTGACAACCACGGCACGGCAATCTGCTGACGGTGAGCCTCCGAGCATTTGGGTGAGCAGGTCCCCCTGGCAGCAGCACAGCCAAGTCCCACCAGCCCGGTTCAGCAGCCACCGAGTAGCGCACCACAAGTCAGAGGGTGTTCTGGTTGTCTCACAGCTCATTAAAACTGTAAAAGCACAAATGTGCCTGATTTTTATTATTACTTTTGACTTTAGCAGATGTCTTGTGGGCAGTAGCTGTCTCCGTAATATTCCTGTGGAACAGCTTTCTGCTGTACTGTACAGGGGGAAAAGATACTTGCGTCAGAGTCAGTCCTCTTCCTTCACAGAACAATTTCCCCACCCTGCATCATGTTTATGTTTAATTACAGCGTATATTTGGGGTATTTCAGAACTGATAGCTCATTAAAATGGCATCCTAGACATCAGCCATGACATTCCATCTGGGAAATAAAGGAAGTATAAATTTTAAGTCAGCCGATAAACCAAGCAAAGTTCTAAACCTTTAAACCTGTAAAACAAAGAAGAAATTAAAAAACAAAAAAGATGAGCGACATGTTAGCCAAAATTATCCCTTCCTCAAGCTCAAAATGAGGCAGCGCAAACCGTAGGCCCTACCACTCATTTTTACTAAGGAAGAGGACAAATCTTCAGGTGTAGGGGAAGCAGCTCTGCCAGAGAACCCAGAGGAGCTTAGTGTCTCTGCCTTCCACCTACCTGTCATCTGTAATTTGGGAGCACGTGGAATTTTCTGCACAGATTCAGCTTCCGTGCTCTCACCTGGTTACTATCTCTTGCACTACAGAAACAATTGCAGCAGGGATGGTGGATACTAGCTGCTGGATTTTAAACATTAGCTGGACAATCCACTCACCGCTCCCATTTGGCACCAGGGTGCAAATTCCAGTCATTGTCAGCCACGCTGCTTCCGTTGAAACCTGGTGTATCAAAACTTGGTGAGAAGTTCCATGTATTGGGGCATTTCATCCACCCTTTCCCCCAAAAATCCCTTGTATGTAGCAAGATGAAGGATGTATGCAGCGTTAGGAGAGGCCATGAAAGGACAAGCATTTAATGCTCTGGGGAAATCGTTAGTGGTACTTAAGCATCGCTTTCAATTTAGAAGGATTTAGGTTACATATGGGTGCTAGGAACCTCATCATCAGAGCCTTTCCCACAGTTTCAAATACCTAACAAGCCTGCAATGTGAGCAAGCCTGCCTGAAAAGGCTGGTGGTGCTGGAAGCTCCATCTGTTACTCATTCACAGCACATATTGTTAGGAGACCGGGAATGCCACTCTGCCACCTTTTCATACTCTCGCATTGCTTCACATCGATAAGATTTCAGAAGCACATTTGTGGCTCTGCTCAGAGGGGGATATGACAACACACTTGTCATGCTTTCCCTCTGCCAACATGCCTTCTCCACAGACAGCAAACTGGGCTGCTGCTGACCTTATTGTCTGTAAAGATAAAATCCCATGGGATTATTTTCTCTCTGTTGTTTTCACAGGTAGGTGTTTCTTCCCTCTGCTGCTTCTTCATCAGTGCTTAAGTCCCATGCTTTTAATCAATATTGTGCCTGGACTTTACTAACTGTGTCGTAATTCACCCCTCCTTTCCATTTTAGCTTTATACCATTTCCTACTCTCCCTGCTCCGCTTGGACATGATCCTGTCAACCTGGGCACATGAAGTACTGAGTCCCATTGGCTACGCCGGATTACGGTGGAAGCGGGGAAGGCAGAGCATAAGTCCAGAGGCATGTGAGACAAAAAAGTTCAGAAGTACTCAAGGACTTGCAACATTCCCACTTTGGAGTGCCCAGCCTGTGATGATCATGGCTGGCTGTTCGCAGTACAAAACCCGTATTATTGTTGTTTTAAAGCCTTGATTATCCTTCAGGGCATAGCGAGGGACGTCACTTACTGCAGGGTGAAGTTGCACTGTGGAGTGGTGTCAGCGTGAACACACTTGTGATTTGCACACTCCAAGGTGGCTGGGTGACTTTCATTTAATATGGGATTTGTGGACAAATTGGTGTCAATTCATGGTATCAATTCATGGTCCAGAGCACCAAAACTCCCAAGTTTAAGTGGAGTAAACTGGACCGCTATTCTTGCTCCCCTGCTCTACAGGACATGGATTTCTGGATTTCACCCCAACATACACATGCATGAGTGGATGCCATGATGTAAACAAGAGGAGCAGACTGAGTTCCCCTGTGGCCTTAAGACATGGTGGGAGTAGGAGGCAGGCTGAACCACATTTAAGCCATTGTCCCACACAGCATTCATCTTTCCACATATTTTCTCCACCCTGCTACGTTTTGTACTTAGGGACACGGAACGAGAAACGAGTCATGGCTCTGAGACAGAGGTGGCACAGAAACTCTGCAAGACGGTGGCAGAGGAAGGTGCTAACAGGAATATTACAACCTGATACTAGACTGAGCTGATACTAGACATTATTCCAACATATTTTCATAGAAATCATTTGTCAACAGTCGAATAGCTGATATAAATTAAATGACTAGTGAAAGGAAATCCAAATCATTGAGTGAGCATCACTGCTGAGTATTTGTTTAATGGAATTAAGGTAAAAGAGAATTCAAAATATGAAGCAAGCTTTAGTCCTGGATACCAGAAGCTCAAGAAAACAAACGAAAATGAAAGTTATGCAAAAACAATATCTGTACGCGAAGGATGCAGATTTGTTCTTGAAATGACTGCAAGTAATTCTAAAAGGGAACTAAATTCCTGTTTGGTTGATTATCTGTTTTGCATAAATATTCTGGAAGGGCCCTAGGGCATCACCAGTTTATCACAAAATAAAAAATGGACTTATAGACAAACCTCTGAAGTTTATTTAAAAGGAAAATGTGACTTTTCAAGTGTGGCATATTTGCTTTTGCATGTGCAAAAGTAACAACAAGAAACACAGTCTTTGCAAGTGCATTCTTTCTTAACAGAGAAATCCATGGAGATGACATTCTTAATAAATTCAATTCACATTACTGTAATGATGTTTGTCTACCAATACATTGGGAATTACAGTTAGCTTTAACATTAATTAATTTGGTGCAATTTTCATGCGTTATCGACATATTTTACGTCCTTTGCTGCATCTGAATTACCCCAGGATAATGGAAAATTTTTCTATGCATGAATTTTCAAAATGCCTTTCAAATACAACAAAGCATACAACAAAGAAAAGCAATCTCTTGGGAGCATCAGCATGCAAGATGATAGAATTTCTAGTTCATGACCTGCACCTATGTTTCCTGACTAGTAATGCGAAATCTTAAAATAAATTGAATGCCACAATAGCCAGATCCTTGTCTCATGGTTATAGTAAATCTTTAAGAACCAGGTTTTACAGTTTATATCCTAGAAAAAGGCTGTCTGGGAGAGGAAATGAAGATTGTGATCATTTTTAAATAACTCACAGAGAAACTTCTGGTCAACTTTGCTAGTACAATGAACAACTTTTGAAGTTCAGTAATTTTGCGTAGCTAACATCAACCCAAATACCCTGGGTTTAGCTATCAAAGAGGGAAAGGCATTACTTCAGCCACAAAGGAGGTAAAAGTTAGACGTTAGGAGAAGAAATTAAGCAATGGAAAATAAAATATAAGTATTGGCTATAAAGCAACTGACTGTGAAGTCCGTAAGAAAAAGCTGCCAAAATTGGCACAAACAAAATAAGAGGAAAGATAAAGTCTCACACGCAACTGTACTGCACTGCTTGGCAGCAGAGGTGGTTTATCTCTGCTTTTTAGTTTGGCGTATCCCAGACCTGAGTCTGCAGCAATTTATCCATTCATACTTAAACCATGTTTCCTTTACTGCTTACAGTTCCTGTAGCTTGGGACAGCAATAGCAGCAAGTGGGACAAAGAGGAGTTTCAAGCAGGAGGTGAGATGTCCATGTCCACGCTGCAGAGCATGTGGAGGAAGGGCTGCTGTTTTGGGGTTTCACCATGCGAGGGGTGCTGGAGCTCCTGGCTGACCCTGTCCTAGGTGGGATAGAAGGACAATTTGGCAGAGGTAAACTCCACCAAGAGGGTGGAAATACCCTGTGACAAAACAGGTAGTGGAGTCAGCTATTATTATAGAGTTGAGACTATTTAAAACAAATGCCTTTTTCACATTTGTCCACAGAAAGCAGGAAAAAGGAGGAGATGATGAAGCTGAGCAAATACCTGGTTAGACATGCCCATGTGGAAGGCATTTAATAAGAGCAGTTACATTTAACAACCAGAGGCACACCATCACTTCATCTGGATAACAAACAGGCAGGACTTGAAAGAAAATCTCGCTGTCCCTTTGTTGCCGTGACAGCCTTATGAAAAATGTAAGAGAAGATAACACACCCATCAAACTCAGGATGTGAAATTCCAGTGAAGTCAGGATATTGTCTGATAGACTAGCTCCGTAATTCAATAAGAGCCACTGTCCTCAAAAATCATACATACATAGACCAATGCTGGTGTGAAGGAGATGCAGCAGAGAGAACTGCCGCATGCTCCTGTTCAGTCCTTCTGGAAAACAGTGAGACAGAGGGATTAGGGGCAGGGCTTTTAGATGTAGTCTTCTTTTTCATGACCACAGAACTATTCAGAGTTCATCTTTAATGTATCATTCTGTCACCTTAGCTGGATTTTGGTCTCATCCCTCCCTTTTTAACACCCTTAGTGATGAGCAGACTTTACCCTCGCTCAAAATGACCAGCTATTGAGCACCAATTTTTCAGTGCAGGCAAGCAGTCTGAGATGTGCTCAGGACAACACCACAGTGGAAGGTAAGCCCATAGGTCAAACACTTTTCTCTCTAAAGAAACTCACTACAGACAAGTGGCTACTTAGGGCTAGGACCCAAGAGGACTTCTGCACTTAAAGTACTTACACAGACATGGCGTATCCCACTGCCCCTTAAATTCCAACTGTGCCTTGTTTTTAATGAAGTTCATAGTACCTACAGCTTTAATTCGCGTTTGGAGTGACTCTAGGCCTACACAGCCTAGGAACTGAGCCAGATCAAGACCCCCTCCCACGGCATATGTCCCAGAAGGCCACCAGTCTCAAAACCTGCCGGACAGCCAGCATCAGGTTTATTATGAAATGAATTATCTGCGGCTTTCCCTCTATCAAAAGCCAGAAGGTAGTGGGAGTGGTTTGGGTAATTTCTACCTGTTATCTACCCACCATTTAAGATTAGACCACCAGGCCAGCCTTGAAAACCTGAGGTGGTTTGAAACCATATCTTGTCGAAGGTTACTGCTTGAATACCAGATTATAGGCTAAGGGGGTAGAAACAGCGTGCACTCTCACATCCTCCCTCCATGAGGCTAAAGGTAGAAAGAGCCCGTGCGTGTGCAGGGCAGGGATGGCTCACCTGCAGATTGAAATTCATGGTCCCAGCTTTCCAGTTTGTTTTCAGACTTCGTTTGACATACAGCACAGGACTTTTTCCTGTCCTGTTAGTGACCACCTTGGCTTAAGATAGGACTAAGGAAAAGCTCAAAACATCAAATACTTCTTTGCTGCACAAAGGCATAGCTTCAGAAGGAGAGGTAAAGTATACTCCTTCCCTTCCCAGGGCTCTCTTTGAACCCTACAAGGCCAAGGCAGGAACTCAACCTGGGACTTTACCTATAGCCTAGTGGCTTGATATCTCACCATGTTAGTCAAAAGAAGCAACACCAGCTTGTCTCATTATCTTGAGGGAAGAGCATGAGCATCACATCATCTTATAAAGAAGGATACTGTCACCTTTCAGACCTATGGCCACCAGTTTGGCAGAAGTTCTTCCTTGAAGCTTTAGGTCAGATATCGAAGCTCCAGACAGGTGTACAATTTCAGGCCAGGTCATGTCTGAGCATTTCCTGAGATATCCTCTAACTCCATCCCAGGCATTCTGCAGTGAGGGAGCTGCTGATGAACATGCTGCTATTTTGGCTCTTCTCCTGAGGCATCTTAGTCTATGTCTATAAAACTCATTAAGAAGGATCAGAGAAGGATCCTTGCTCCATGTAACCCTCTGTAGAGCAGAATGACCACAACAACCCAACACAGCACTTAGCTGGTCTTCATGTCCTACCCCAGTGACACTTAGACAAAATTATTCTTATTTGTGTGTGTTTTGGCAGTGCAAAGTAACTGAAATGTTGAAAACGCAGCCCAGCTAAGTGGTGTTGCTATGGTGTGAAGCTAAAGGTGTATGTAGCAGGTCATGGAGTGTGGCACAAAGGTAGCTGTGAGTGCTGGGGGAGTAAAGCTGTTGGAGATACTTGGAAGGGCTATATCTCATACGTGCTGCATGTGGAAAGCAATGCTTGGAGTGAATCATCCCCAGCAGCAATGCCCCATTGAAATGGACTCACTAACATTGTCCAAAACAGAGCCATGAGGTAATGTAATATCGACGAGCCCTCAGCCTCTTCATGCGCAGCACATAACCAGTGAACACACATAGCTGGATTTCACTCCTAGGATCTGGCACAGTAAAGTTAGACAACACAGCACCCCGCTTTCAGCCAAAGCAATCTTTCACATCCTTTACAGCCCTACAGCCACTCTGAATCCTAGCGGGAGAATACTGAGTACTTTGAGAAACACAACACTTCCAGTAGTGTTCTTTTATAGGCTGATTTTGCAACTGAAGCTTTGGCAGCTAGCTTTTACTGCTTTGGCCGAAGTCTGTAAATAATTGAGACAAGAGTTATTACTTTTGCAACTGTATGCGCTTCTAGCTGCTATGAACACCTGAACTTTTCTTCAGTTCCCATAAATCTGCTAATTATAAGAGACATGAACTCTAGAGCACATGGAGTGGGATTCCTCTTTTCAGTTTGATCTCTACTGGTGGCCATCCAGGAGTGTAAATCTTACAGGCTAAATTAGAGGAAAGACCAGGAAATGTAAAAGGAAAATGATACCAAAATGCAAGTGTTTATACCATCCCAACAACAAAATAAGGACATGAAGAAACATCACCTTGTAGATGTTGTCCCTCTGAGCTCAGTGGGGCCTGATCCAAGTCCTGACTAACATATGAATTTATTTTACTGCAACAGATGAAATAGAGCCCTTTCTAGGGTAGAAAAAAACAGGAGATCACAATGGTCCTAAAAAAGATATTGTAGACAAAAACACCTACTGGGATCTAGCTGGTATGAATAAAAAATTCAGAGACATGAACAATCCATGCCAATGAAACCAAATATGTGTTACTTGTAGCCCTTACACATATGTCCGATTTACTGAACATTTCAAAGCTGCAAACAAATCCCAGGTGATTACATTTCCCAGTTGCTAGGAACAGAAAATGATGAATTTGACGTTCCTAGCTGCCTTCCTCCTCACACACACACTCTGCCACATTGTTTTTCTCCCATGCAAAACACATGCTGATTTTGCAGAAGGCCTCTTATTTTCTAAAGCCATCCCTGCAGTGAAAACACACAGCTTCAGAGCTGAATCCGTGCTGTGCCAATGGTCTCTGTCAAAGACAGGCACCAAGCCAGCAGCATAAAACCTTCTTAGCTTCAGATGATCCGGGGAGGAGGAGAAGTCAGAGGTAACCCTTGTCCTCCTGAGAAAGCCAATCTTTTCTGTTCCTGGGGAGTTTATTCTTCTGCATGTAGGACAAAAGAACTAAAACCACTGTCTCTTCATGTAGCTCATTCTTACATCATATGCCATCTAATTTCACTCAGTTATCCTTGTACTGAACCCAGTAACTTGTTTTTGGCTACAGTATGTCTTCCAGAAAGACCTCCAGTTCTAATTTGCAAACACAAATGAAAAATTTGCTGCTTCCAAGGCTTGTTCTTTCCCAATGGTGAATCATTCTCCCTGTTAAAAGTGTGTATCTTACATGTCTTCCGTTTTTTAATTGAAATTCTCATGGGAATGTTGCTTCTGGTTCCAGTAGCATTAAGCCAATGAATCACCACAGCTCTGATTCAGCATGACAGCTCCTACATGTAACAAAGCAATCTATAGCCTTATGAAACACAGAAAGCTAAATGGACAAACGCTTCTTATATGCCAAATCTGCTGGCATATGAACCCCTGCATGCTGCACTGAACTAACAGCATTCCAGGTATAGGCAAGCATCAATTAAGATTTTTTTTAATCTAGTATCACAACCAAATATTCAGGAAGCAAAACGTTGGTAGACATCAATCCCAAATAGAGAATTTTCAGTAAGAGTTCAAAATCGACAGGCTACAGAAAAAGAGACAAAGGCAATATCACATAAATGTCTGAGGATCAGGCTGAAGCTATGAGGACAAAATGATAACATCAACTGTCTCTTTATCTTGGATGGTTTGAAAAGTGTATTGGAAACTACCCAGTGCTTTCACAGAGTACTAGACTTAAACACTGCAGTTCATCTTCCTCATCTCCCTGCTCATCAATTTATTCTGCAAACATCAAGGGAGTCTAACATTAATCCCTCAGCTCTCTAGACTGGCTTCTTGGTTAATTATGCTAACTCCTTTTGTGGAGGTAAAAATTGACAGAAACATGTTGTCATGATTTAACCCTAGCTGGCAACTAGGACCATGCAGCCGCTTGCTCACTTCTCCCCCTGTTCCCCCAGAAGGGCAGGGAGAAGAGGGAGAAAAGGAGGGGAAAGGAAAAAAACTTGTGGGTTGGGATAAAGACGATTAAAAAAGGAAAATAAAATAAAATATAACAATAATGATAATAATAATAATAATAATGGCAAAAGACTATACAAAATAAAGTAATACAACACAAGTTGCTCTCACAACCCAGTGATTAGTTGCCCAACCCATTCCGAGCAGTGATCGCAGATCCCTGCCTCCCAACCAACCCCCATTTATATACTGAGCATGACAGCTATAGTATGGAATATTCCATTGGCCAACTTGTTCTGTCTATGCTCCCTCTCAGCTTCTATGGGAAGTTGAAAAAAGTCCTTGACTGGTATAAACATCACATGGGAACAACTAAAACAATATGCCTTATCAACATTCCTTTCATACCAAATCTGAAACTGCAGCAGCCACTAGAAAGAAAATTAATTTTATGCTAGCTGAAACCAGGACACGTGTTTTCCCACAAAGCTTTGGCTCATAAGGGCTCTGCTTTCTTCATTTTGACATCTGCCCATGTGGCTCAGCCTGCAGAAAATCAGGGTTGTGGTGGTTTCCAGCAGAGAAGAACCGCTAAATTCCACAGAAAATAAACACACACAAAATTGGTGCCTGCAACCTCTCAAAACACTAACTGTGAGATTGTAAACCTTCCCTACAACAAAGTCGTGTATTGCTCCAGGAAAGAGTTACCTTCACAGTATTTTGCTTCAGGATGGTTTGAATGCCCGGAGATGTCCTTTTATATTCATTTTGTCCACAGTGAGGCCCAACACTTTTGGAACAGTTTATGCCTAAGTATCTGCTTAAGTCTCACCGAAACTGAACAGCAGTTAAACATATATTGTGAAAAACAGGGCTGTATTGCACAAACAGCTGTAAACAGCATCATTAATAGAAAACAGTAATATTAGTAAAGCAATAAGCTTAGGCACATTCATAAATGAGCCTCATCAGTTCACATATTCAAAGCACAATGCAATTAGCTTTTTTCCAAACAGCTTTGTGTGCAATGCCAGCAAGCAACGCCAACTCCGCTTAATGCAGAACTGAGTTTTTCAGAAATGTACATGCACGTTTTGTGATTACTTCCTAATTGGAAGTACCAATGCACACACGTCCCTGGAGCAATGTCTGATTAGATATTAGTGTTCACAAGTAACCATGAATGAATTCCAGGTAATTTCATGCACTAATCATTCATGTATTTGTTCTATTGCATTTCTGAGAACCAGGTCCATCAAAATAATCCAACATATCAGCCATAGGATATACCCATGGCAGTAATCAGGATTTCTTTGCTCTTAAACCAGGACACAGAAATCTGTTCTGTGCTGCCTCTTTTTGCAGGGACCATAGTGCCAACAGGAAATCTGTAGAGACTGTCAAACCTGGTGAGTGTATCTGTGTCACTGAAAGAGCATAAAATGATGAAATTATACTGCCAGTGCAAAGACTGGGGAAGGGACTCATGGAACTGCTTTGCAGCAGGGCACCAGGCTGCTCCTGGTCTGCTGGGAAAAGCTTGAGTCCCGTCAACTAATATCTGCTATAAACTGAGATTCAAGTCTAAGTGCTTAGGAAAACTTAAGACACCTATGTCTATTGCAACATTTTGGAAGTGCACATAATAATGAGCTTAGGATGCAGTTTATGTACTATCACACAGTTTAGTCATGTATCTGTGTTAGGATTTTCCCCTTCACAGCTCCAAGCAACACCTTGTTACCATCCAGCATATTGTTATTGTTGAAATATAGAGTGATACACTCTAAGAAGCTTGGAAATCTCCCCACTTAACAGTGAATGCAAATAAAACCTTCTTCACTTCTTAAACCAGTTGGAAAAGCAACTTAATGACAGGTTGACATACTATCTATTTATTAATTATCAAGGTAATTAAGAAGATAAGGACATCTGGCTGTTATACACTGGAACACAAAAAAAAATCACCTTCGCCCTGTAATGTTCTCCTAGACTCCAATTCTCATGTCTGGCCTGAGGAGTTGCCACATGCCCGTCTCTGCAAGTTTGGGGAGCAAGCACCGAAATCCCCATCAAAGTCTATCCTAGAGAGGCACAAATTCATAAGTATCCTGTAACAGATTTAAACATCAGTGTATATATTTAAAACAAACAAACAAACAAAAAAACCAAACAAAACCAAAGCACCAAGCTATGGAAACTTATGACCTATTGTTACATGTTGCTGTAACAGGTTTCTATGTGCTGAAGAAAGTTTGTGCAAGGTTGGTAATTACTCCTCTTGCATTATGCCACCACTAGATGGTATTACTAAGAGAGAACGACAAAGATTTTAGGGAGGTTAATAAGTTTCTAGTGAGTAGAGATCCCACCATTACCCAGAAAAGAGCTGCCTCTATCATTCTTATCAGAACACCAGCATCTCCAGCAGTAAGATAAACCACATCCAGATGTGCACCCGCTCTGCATCAGAAACAAAGGATGGCCGTGTCACCAGTTCAGACTCTGACATCTGAATTTTAGGCAACTGAAGTTAAGGTAGCTAAATGACAGAGTATCTCCAGTCATGAAGAAAACCCTGAATAATAGATATTTTTATATCAAGCATCAAACAATTTTTTCCCTACTTAGTCAGAGAAATAAAGACCTTTGTGATGGCAGAAAAATATAGTACAATCTTGTAAGTATGGGGAACAAAGTAGCACCATAGTACCATGAGTTTATCACCAGCAGAGAATAATCCACTGCTCTTCCCACACCTGACCTGGATGGTTCAAGATGGCCTAACTACATCCTCCTGGCCCAGTATAGCACACTGGAAAAAGAAGTAGCTTGTCTGAAGCTTTTTAGTTTCCAACCAGCTGCAGTACTGCCTTGCATCAGTGTCAGCAGTTTTGATGATTTGTTCACTGTTACCCTGAGCAGCGTTTAAGGCACTCACTCTTCCAAAAAGAAAGTTGAGTCCAAGTCCTCCACAGGGACTCTGGCCTGAATCTCGGGGCTAGTTGACATGTATTCTTTTAAACAGGACTTGTAGGATGAAACAGCTTTAAGAGTCTACATGGACCCTGTTCCATCGCTTCCACTGCTGTTACGTGCTCCGTAAAGTTCAGGCATGTTTGGTGAGCCGAGCAAGTGAGAGAAGTGCCAACAAACAACTCACATTACTCCTCTCTTGTTCTGGCATCAGTCCAGAGTGTACCTCCACCGGCTCCCCAAACACACAATGTTACTGGTGCATCCAAGTAACACCTCTCACCCAGCTACAGTGGGTAACAATGCCTGAAATGGGGAACAAAACATCAATATATCAGTTTAATATTCTGCAGGAGAGCTACCTTAAGAGAGTTATTTTGGAGTTTTTTGTTCATGATTCCAGCTCCAGGTATGCAAACTCACTTTCATGTCTTCTGCTCACAACCTCTCCCCACCCCTCTGTGGGAACTGCTGCTTTAGGGTGGGTCTTTGCTCCAGGGTTATTCTGGATTCTTGCTCAAAGCCTGGTTTCCTCTGCCATGCACGTAGGAGAGAAGTCCCATATCAGATGGCTGAAGCAAAACCACCTGAGGATTCTTCGGATTTGGCCTGGACTGGCAGATTTCTGCCTTGCAAATGCACTCAAAAACTGCCACCCTGTCCTGCAGATTCAGAGAAAGGCCTTGTTTTCTTGCCCCCTTAACTCCTCCTTTCAGCACTGGAAGTTGCCTAGATAGTTTTAGCATTTAAAGACCAATTCCTTCCCATTGCTGTGTTGTGTTTCTGCCATCCTTGTGCCACATTTGAACAGGAACTTCATACCTGGACCTGACCTTGCCTGCACTAGGATTTTGGTAGGAGTTCAGTAAGACTCATAATTTGGAAAGACCCCAGAAATCAGAAACTGAAATTTCTAAGCAGACAGCAACAAAAGGACTCCCAAAAGAGAAGTCTCAGCATGGGAAATAAATAAAATACTGAACACTGTGTTCAGGATGACCAAAGAAAGCAGTTTGGCGCTTGACAGATCGGTAGAGTCTGTCTGATACTGCTTCTGTTGAATTACTGATGATTATTCTCAATTTACTGTGTGGTAATGCCAGTCTGGGCTCGAGGCTGCCTTGCAAAATAACAACTGACCAGCTCAGGGGGATTTTGTTGATTGTCTTCACTGCCTGCATTTCCATAACATGGCATGCTTCTGCATCAATGCAAAATGTCATCAGCATCCTTTTTTCCTGGAACATGACTTTCATTCACTGCCACAACAGCATATCCCTTCCAGTTCTTGGCTTAGTTTACTAAACTGGAAGAGTAACGACACTTCCAAACAGGTTTTCCCACAGTATAATCTTGCATTGGCACAGCTTGTGAGCAGAGCCAGGAGTTCAACCTAAGACACAGGTTTATGCAGCACTGAAGTGAACATAACAGCACAACTAGAATTTCATGTGTGCTTGCTCTTCAGTGAAGATACGTCCTTAATATAAATGACTGTCGTTTTATAAGCAACAATTTTCAAAAATACAAAGAGAAGCTAAATTTGTGTTGAATGTTGGTAGGTTGGGGACTAAAATAAATACTCAGGATAAAAGACATTTCTGGAAAGATGAACTTCCACTGATGTGGCTGTTGCACAAAAGGGATTTTGCTATAGTTTATCACATGGCATTAAAGACAATCATACCATTTTTTTGTTAATAATTCCATAACTCCAAACTGTTACTGCATTACCTGCAAAGTGGTCCACCTTCAGGTTCAGTCTACCAGGTTTCATACTTTTGTTGCAAAGAAAAGGCTGAGAAAAGCAGATCTGAGAACATTTGGGAGAAACTAGCTGCAGGGATGCAGTCATGGAAAGAGGATACAGCTTGCTGAATGGCATCCTGAATGCCTACAAAAGAGGGTTGGCATGGCACATAGAAAGGACTTTAAACTAGAAAAAATGAAGGGGAAAACTGGGCATGGTTTTAGTTCTCAGGAATAACAAATGAGGTAACCAAGAATACGGCAACAGTTGATGGAGCATGAGGAAGGAAACTTGTACCGACAGGAACCAAAGTCAAGTAGCTGATAGCACTTCTGAGGGACTGTTTCTCTCCCAGCTGGGTTACCGAGTGTGGCTGGTAAGAAACTGCTTCCCCATCGTGCACTAATACAGGAGACCTGGCAAACAGACTGGGCAAGGTCAAACTATTGGAACAGGATGTGAAATCAGACACTATAAGGGATAACAGCATGTGGTAAAATAGCAGCCACATTTAGAGCAGATGTATCGAGGAAAAGCTGTGTGCAGAAAGACAGAGATGAAGATAAAGGCAGTGGGGTGCATCGACAAAGGAACTGAGCATAAAAGTGTAAAGGTAGAAACAATGGCACGGGCAAAGCAGTATCTGTCTCAATCTCCCTGGGGAAAAAAAGGAAAAAGATATTTTACTGGGCTGAGAAATCACTATATAATTTCATTATGAGCTCTGGCTGTTATAGATATTTAGGCAGTATTATTAGAAAGAGAGCTTTACTAATAATCACAACATTGAGGGACACTTCAATGTCCTAATTAAAGAATGTAGAAAAGTGTGATGAGGGTAAGTTACTTCTAGATGGGATGGGTGGTAGATTTTTCCACCAAATAGCCAAAAAACCCAACAGACTGTATGCTATTTTTATTGGTCTTGTAATTGCTGAAACTATTTTAGAAGATTTGAACATTAAAAATAAAAATCCAAAGACTAAGAAGCTGAAATTATATTAAATGGAAAAGCATGTGAAAGTAGGTCTGCAAGTTCTTCACTGAAGACAGAGTGTTATTGGAAATGAAGGAAACTAATTAAATCACCTGTTGCTGAAAAGGTCTATGTAGTGACTAATTGCAAATATTTCTGCTGTTCACTTGGAGCTAACTACTTCTTAATGGATAAGGACATAAAAAGATGCTAGAAGTATTGTACAAAAGACTGGAGAACTGGGTAAAATTCTGGTCATCAATATTCAAGAATCTGAGTTGAGATTTAAACATGTAGAGCAGCACTGTTCAGCTGGCCAAAGCAATAGGTAGTTTATCTTGGGGGAGGGAAGGAAAACAACTTGATTTGTGTATCCTTTAAGAGAAAAATGAGAGCTTTACGGTTGGACTCGATGATCTTAAACGTCTCTTCCAACCTAGGTGATTCTATGATTCTATAGTGGGGAAAAGATCTGTGCATATATATATATATAAAAAAGGCATTGGTTTAAGAGCACATGGGTGAAACAATACATTAAAATGACTGACTGTGCACACATTTAGCGTGGAAATGGGAAGGTCTCTTGCCTTTCAAGGAATGAGGTTATGGAACACTGTTTTGGTCAAAGCAGGGGCACAAAACCTAAGGAGAGCTCGGATGGAGCTAAACCAGTTGATATGTTACGGTTGTAGCAAAAAAGAGTGGCTCTGAGGCTCAGGAGGATCCTTCCTGCATATTGTCTGCTCCAGCCATTGTAATGCCACTGTCAGAAGTGCAGTGCTGCTTATTAAAAACTACTGAAAAGTAGGGCAAACTGGACATCCTCCTTGTTGTCTCCTTACTAAAACAAACAATAAAGGAAATAACAGGGGAAACTGAAGACAGCATAACTTCAAAGGTGCAATATTCAGCTGGCACTAATGTTCCGATATCGGACTCCATGATTTTGGTTTTGATGCAGTGCAGGATGCTGGCTATTGGGCTGGAACTGCTGATAATTACATGGCATTGATTTTTTTTTTCTGTCTTTCATAGTACCAGAGTCAATTTCCCTCTTTGCTGATGCACTTGCCAAAGTGTATGGGCTGAAGGGGAAGAGCTTGGACTTCATGATATATCCCCTCCATTGCTAACAGTGTCTTCAATGCTGAGGAAATCAAAGAATTTTGGCTGCAAGGACCCCTGTTTCCTGAGGTATTCACCCTGAGAGTGTATGCCACCCTCATACAACCACCCTGCAGATGTAACCCAACTGGACTTCTGTTTGCTAGGTGGGATACTGATAACAACACCTCTGTAGCAGCTGAGAATTCAGGAACAGCTTCAAAATCTTGCTGGGAAGGGGGTAAATATTCGAGCAGATGACCACTGCTGAACTCTGGCACAGCTACTCCTGCTGTTCTGAGGAAAGCTCAGGTTTAAGACAAATTGTCCCGAACACAGCACAAGGAAACATGCTGAAATCATGTCTGGTAAACAAGAGGAGCAGTAAACTGAAAAATAATGAACAGAAATAGCTGTGGCAGAAACTAGACCTAGATAGTGAGAAAAACAATGAGAGAATAGTCTAATGTCATCCTCTTCCTCTTTGAGGGACTTAAAAATAACTCAAACAAGGGAAAATCAGGGACTGAAGCAATGATTTATCCTGTCATCATGACTGCTAGCCCATAGTTTCCTGGGGTCCTCCTTCTCAGATATTTCCTACCTTTAGCATAGAGAGGAAACCCATTATATAGCCACAGCCATCAGCTTCACCTACATACTGAAGAGCACCTAGATACAGGACTTTATTCCTTCTTTCCATTGTGTGTGATTTTCTTTCTGTATCGTCTTGGTTTGCCTTTTTGCCTTGCTATCTGTTTAAGAATAATCTGGGTTAGAGAACCGGGAGAGTGGCAGCACATGTTCTGAGCCTCTAATCAAAGAGGCAACTCACAGCAGCACCATAAGCAGCCCAAAGCTTGGAGGAGCTTGCCAGCTCTTGGGGTGGTTGAAAGAACATTTGCCAAGCCTGACTAACTGCAAATAGGGAGTAGCTTCACTTCTTACCCTTCCCGGTAGTCGTGGTAGGCACAGCCCCGACTCTGCAGCACAGCATAGCTGTGACTTTTTCCCACTTCCAAACTACATTCTGTTATTTAAATATTCTATAGCTATCAGATTGACTCATTTTTCTCAATATGACAGTATCAAGGCTATTTGTCAGAGATGAGAGCAAAGGGTACTTACTGCATGCTTCATGGGCTAGCGTTGATTCTTATACGTCCTCTAATAAGTCCCTCGCATTTTCACATGCTTTAAATATAGGTTTTTTTGCTCCTCTCTGGCAGCACAGAATCACAGAATTGCAGAATGGTAGGGCTTGGAAGGGACCTTCGGAGATCTTCTAGTCCAACCTCCCTGCCAAAGCAGGTTCACCTAGAGCAGGTTGGACAGGTACACACCCAGACGGGTTTTGAATATCTCCAGAGAAGAAGACTCCACAACTTCTCTGGGCAGCCTGGTCCAGTGTTCTGTCACCCTCACAGTAAAGAAGTTTTTCCTTATGTTGAGATGGAATTTCCTGTATTCCAATTTGTGCTTGTTGCCCCTTGTTCTGTCACTGGGCACCACTGAAAAGAGTCTGGCCCCATCCTCTTGACACCTGCCCTTTAGGTATTTATAAGCATTGATGAGAACCCCCCCTCAGTCTTCTCCAGGCTAAACAGACCCAGGTCTCTCAGCTTTTCCTCATAAGAGAGATGCTCCAGTCCCTTGATTGTCTTTGTAGCCCTCCACTGGACTCTCTTCAGTAGTTCCTTGTCTTTCTTGAACTGAGGAGCCCAGAACTGGACACAGTACTCCAGATGTGACCTCACTAGGGCAGAGTAGAGGGGGAGGATAACCATTGAAGATAGATAGTTTTCCCTGACTAACACAGCACTATTTCACATTTGAGAGTTATGTTGCCATTCTTAGTACTTAAAGAGTCAGCAGACAAACCCAGAAAGTGGAAAATATGAGCAGAAACTCTAAGGAGGATGCCTTGGGTTGGTCACAGCAAGACCAGGTCTGCAATGAGGGGGGAGTCCCCATCCTGTTCATTGAGGGAGCTAGGATTCTGGCCCTCAAATTTCTACCTGTCTCACACCTCTCTGTGTTCAAGATTTTATCTAAATTTGAGCCTACATATGGCAGAAAATTGTTTTAGGTGAATCTGCACTGGGTGCTGCAGCCCCAGTGTTCCCCAGAGAAGCCATGAAGCCCTCCACAATGACTAGTGTGCCAAAAACATGTTGTTAATAATAACATCTGGCACCAGTGAGTGACTGATGTCACTTTCATGGCAGTGGAAAACCAAGAGGTTATTCATTTTGATTATTATTTTTTAAGCTCTGACAGTCTAAAACCAGATTTGTTTTGTTTTGGTTTTTTTTAAAACTGAAACAGAGGACAGTTCGTGACAGCTAGAACAGCAGGTGGCTGGCGATCGATTCATTTTAAAGGAAGATGACTAATTCTCTCCTGTCACACATGAAAGCTATTTCAATATCAAACAAAGAGTCTAATTTTGAGAGACTGCATTATCCTCCAAGCACTTGAACCCTGAGATCTTCCTTCTGTATCTCATGCAAAGTTCTCTTTGCATCTCATGCGCAATTTCTGTAACGTGCTTCTTAAGAGATTTTGAAACAAACTGCTCCTTTGTACCAGGGAGAGTCATCTGGCTGCAAATGCAGATGTATAAAACCTCATTAATTCTACTGAGGAAAATGTAGTGGTGGTCACAGCGTGTGCTTCAGTTAGAGATAGGCAAGATGAACGTGTCAGAGGCAGAGAGGCAGGAAAAGGAGACATTTATAATTTTGTTCATTTTGTGGAAGTGGAGGATTTCAAATAAAGTTTTGTAATATTTGAAGGAAAATTAATAGATACGTTGGAGTTTTTTTTATCTTAATGAGGATAGATCGCAGTGTTATTCAGAGATAGCTTAACACTGACGTAATGGCAGAAAGCAATCCTAAAGCCTCTTTCATTGACTTTTGAAGGGTTTTGGCAGTAAAGATCCTCCTACAAATGCTTTTCCCACCTTTTCTTAGGGGAAAAAAAAAAAAAAAATTAGCCACATAGCTAAAAGCTTCTTCCACCCAGCTACTCTGACCACCAGAAAGCTGCCAAAGAGATTGTAAAAGACCATATTAGTTAGAACAGCCCACAGATTTGCAATAGCAACTCAGCTTATTGAAGCCTTGGAAGTGAGACTACCTGGTGACCCCATCCTTTAGCCTTGCATGGAGCATAGGCTGGGAAGATCTGCAGATATGGCTAAGATTACTTCAGTGGCTCAGAAGGAGCAATCAAGACAAAAGCTCTGGTCCCATCTACACTGAACTGGAGGTGCTTGATCACTTTACGCATCATTTAAGTCCATTTGAAAGCAGTGATGGCAGAGTCTGCCTTGGAGACTCTAAGCGTCTACTCTTAAAAACAGCAAGGAAGGGAAAATCAAACTGTAACAAGTGCCTCAAGAGCATAAAAGCTTGTTTTTCAACAAGCTGCAAGTGGGAAGACTTGAATGGATTTTCACCAGAAGAACAAATGGCATACTCTCAACAGGAAGGGTAAGCCAACCAAAAGGAGAAACAAAATTTCTTTGTAATTCCACCTGAGTAGACATGACAGGCAAAGCTTCACTTCAGATGGTTAATTTCTGGCAACATAAGAAACAATTGAAAATGGAGTCTGAGACACATCAGACACTTTTATTAACCTGCACAGCAATCAGCTCTGTTTAAAATTATGTATTTGGTGCATGCCTAGTTTGACTGCAACTGTTCAAAACATACAGAAGGAACATCACTTCTAATCCTTCTCCCTCCAACAGACAAATTACAAACACTTATGTGTTTCATCCATAGTTCATTCTGAATGCTTTTTAATACCTTTTTATCTAATCCCACATAGGCTGGGCCACAGTCCTGGATAAGCAATTTACAGAATGCTGAATTTTAAAACTTAATGAACTCTCACCAGGACCCTGCGTGGCTTGCTGGCTTCCTGGGTTGCTTTGGTGAGCAGCAGCACACAAGGAAATCTACAGAGTGAAACTACAGTTGGAGGAAATTATCTGTTTAAGGAAATTGTACATGCTTAGAGTCACATCATTCATAACATCTTTTAAAAAAATAGAAGGAAATAGAACAATACATGATTAAAAGAAACCAAGCAATAACCTCAGCTCAGGGGAAAAACAATAGCAGAGTCAGGAGTGCCTGCAAGTTCAATAGAAGATAAGCATTGTTCCAGGGTTTAAAAGCATCATCTTTGTGCCATAAAGACCCATGAGCAGAGCACAATCCAAAACCATTTGTGAGATGAAGTGCTTTTGAAACAGAAGGCAACATCCTTCAAGCCTGAAAGTGGTTACTTTTAGAAAAGTTACTACACTGACACTCATATCTTCCACTTGAAGCTAGTGGTTACCTGAATATAAAAAATAAGAGCGAAGAAAAGAGAGGTCAAGTCTTTATCCTTCTGCTTCACTCTCCCTTGCTAAGGTTTGCCTCACTGCAGCAGGATTTCAGAGCTGAGTGGTACATGATTGTGCGCTTGGTGCTTCAGGTTATGAAGTGAGTGAAGTATAAAAGGGTGACTTAGACTGGAAGTCTACTGTTGCTGTGAAAACATCTCACATTTCCATGTTCTTTTAAATTTGATAACAGCAGCAGGCTTTTGAATAAAGAAGAGCACTAGATGGCGTTTAAATAGTAGATCTAATGTAATTATGTGTAAGTTGGAACAATTATATAAAAATCATGCAATAAGGAAAGGAGGCAAAGCACTCAGCCATCTCAAACAAATGAAAATTCCAGAAGGGACCTAAGTCTTCATTATAGACTGATGACCTGTTAAATTACATTGCCAGAGCACACGCAAGCCCATCATTGACAATCTAATTCCAGCCTATCTCTGTGGAGAGATGAGAAATCCTTTTCTCAAGCCCGTAACCAGAAAGCAGATTAAAAGAACAATGAAAATGAAAAGCTTCATAGGGATCTGCTGGACCTTACTGGTACAGCACCAGAACTTGATTAAAGAGGTTACAGGGGGCTTCATATTTCTCTGGTTGTCTCAGCGGAGAGACTCTAATAAGAAATGTAATGGTTAGGTTGAGAGTGCATACACGAGGACACTCACTGACCCATTAACTCTGGGAAGCCAGTTATTCTTATAAACGCACTCTTTCAGGTTGTAAGTGCAAAGCGGTACAAGCTCATTTAGCAGGAATGCAGGTCATGGTGAGGCTGGACTGTCACTTTGGGTGCAGAGGAGAGCGATAGTGGGAAATGCTGCTGGAGAACATCTGCAGCACACAGGGGACTTGCAGGAGAAAGACCCATTAGTTAAAACTGGCTTTGGGACAATGTGAGGCATCAAATCCAAGCTGGTTAGCTCTGCTGTGGGTCGGGGATCAAAGTAATAGAGCAGCACTGAGGTAAAATGGTTATCTGCTTTAAGCACAGGAGCAACACCATGCTGTACTGTAGATGTACACACTCAAGGGCGACGCCGTCTCTTGTGCTGGAGCTGATGCAGAGCTGTGGTACGCCCTGCAGACCGCTGTATCTGCATAAAGCTGTGGTTTATGAGAGTACAGCCTCTATGGGGATGCAAAGGTCAAAGACAGGGAAGGCAGGAGTGAGAACTAGCAGCTCAATCAGGCCCCTTTTAGTCCACAAGACAACACATGCCCGAGTGCTATCCACCATGGCAATGATATCAGTAGCACAGCATCTGTCACAGAGGAACATGGGATCTTCATAATGGCCAGGGGAGAAACAAGGGCCCTAATAGCAAAGTGTGTTAAATGACAAACACATGAGGAATCCTAATTCAAATAGTTATAGGGGTCCAGAGGAGGCCCACGATGATCAGAGGGCTGGAGCA
>VYXH01012652.1:49328-73388 GCA_013397275.1 Burhinus bistriatus | reverse complement strand
TGGAACAGCTCTCCTATGAAGAAAAGCTGAGAGAGTTGGGGTTGTTCAGCCTGAAGAAGAGAACCTCTGGGAAGAGCTTATTGCAGCCTTTCAATATATATAGGGGCTTATAAGAAAGAGAGAGAGGTTTTTTACCAAGGCCTGTAGTGACAGAAAAAGGGGCAAACACTTTAAATTGAAAGAGGGTAGATTTAGATTGGACATAAGGAAGACATTTTTTACGATGAGGGTAGTGAGGCACTGGAACAGGTTCCCCAGAGAAGTTGTCAATGCCCCATCCCTGGCAGTGTTCAAAGTCAGGTTGGACGGGGCTGTGAGCAACCTGATATACTGAAAGATGTCCCTGCCTGTGGCACGGGGGTTAAACTGGATGATCTTTAAAGGTCCCTTGGAAGCCAAACTATGCTGTGATTCTATGATAAGACAGAACAAAACCAATGGAATTCAAGTTGTATATTTTAACTTATTGTATGGAATCAAGCATGTTATGAAATGACTAAAAATATTCAACATTGGATAAAATATAGCAGTTTGTGTGATGAATAACACTTTAGGGTATTTAAATTACATTAATGTTTGTATTAGGTTTACCTGGCAAGGTTTTGGTAGTGGGAGGGTAGTTTGTTTTAGTTTCTCTCTATCCTACTTTATCTTTATTATTTTTAAAAGGTTAAATAAATCTTCTCCAAGTCAAGTCCGCTTTGTCCATGATGATTTGGTGAGTGATCTCCTTGTGATTATCTCAACCCATGAGTTTTTTCATCTTATTTTTTCCCCCTCTCATGCTGATCATGGGGAGTAAGACAATGGTGGGCATCTGGTAGCCAGTCAAGGTCAGTCCACCGCACTGTCACTTAGGTGGATGTTGGGCATTTATAAAATATAGAGTTTGACAGAAAACACCCAATACACAGTAGTTGTAATTGTGAATATAAATATTAGCTCTGTTAAATTATATGTTTGTTGCTGAAGGCATACAAGAAAACATCTTACATCTCATCATTTAGATTAGTAATTCCAAAAATGTGGAGTTAAGCAAAATTCCACATCATGTCTAATACTATTTTCAGTATTTTTGCACTCAATCTGCTTTTATATATATATGTATATGTACGTACACAGATGTAGATGTAAATGTAAGACTTGATATCTACAACCTAGTCAAAGCTTCAAAGAAGAAGAGTGGCATATGAGTGAACTATTAGAGAGAGACACAGACATGAAACATCAGAGAAATGCGTGTCCTAAACTTAGGATAACACCATGTCCTCTGCAGACATTCCAGGAAACATCAGAGTGGGCAACAGCATCATGGTGCAAAGCCTTAGAGAGGAGTTTGCTGGGAAAGTCGCACCCTGGGAAAGCATTGGACATCTTTTAGCATGTTCTGTTTTCAGAGTGGGTGGGAACTGCCACCTCTTGAACCTCCTGACTTTCATGTTTCTTTGCTTTTGTAAGAGATCAGGGAAGACAGCAAGCACTTGCTTGGTTTAGGCAGGAGTTGATGGCCAGAGCAGTCTGCCACAGCCAAGGAAGGATTTTCCACTAGGTGCAAAAGCTGCACAATAATTAGTCTTGATGTTTTCTCCATGTTTTGTTGCTTATGCTTCTGCTTGCTTGGGTATCTTCGGCTGCCATTTCACCTAACTTTCTTCTTTCAGCATTAAAAACAGAGAAGAGTTAATTTGAGTTTCTCCTTGTCTATTGCCCTCTTTATTTCATTTGAATCTAGTTATCAGAGGGATCTCAATTCCAGAGAGGTTGCTAATCCACATACTCTGGTGAAAACTATTTTTTCTTTCCCTCCCCCCCTGCCCTGAATTTCTGGAGGCCTTCAGTGATCACATAATTCCCAAAACTCTCTCACAGAACCAATCTTGGAGCAATCTGTTCTTCTTAATTATCTTGTCATACTTTCACCCTTTTTTCACTAGGGCTGGAAGGATTCTCCTGAATCCCATCCGGTATCCCTGTCTCTGGGTGTCTTCCTCACCTCAACAGTGCTACATCTTCTGCATTGCAGCAGGGATCTGTCCATGTTGTTTATGTTGACAAAAGGGGCATGTTTTCCTTAATTCTGCTAAAAGCCACACTTGCCTCATAACCACAGTTCATACCCTGAGAATTGATATCCTTTTGTTCATTTCAATGAAAATATTTCACTTAGGTTTTCATAGCTATAACTCTGAATATTTCTGATATTAAAGTATATTTTTAAGACAAAAGTACTTTCAAACCAAAAATTATTTAGAACATTCAGAAACTTAGAAAGCACTGATACTAGATTTTTTCTAGGGAATGGATTTTCTTCCAAAATTCACACAGCTTCACAAAATGTGTTGGTGGTGTTATATCTGTTTTTTACAAAGAAAACAGAAAGAAACATAAGCCTAAGCTCTGCTTAACACACAGATACAATTTTTATATACATTTCTGAGATACACGTTCTTGACATTTTCTAATGTTATTTCTATCTTTATCAAGGAACATCATATAAAATCTCGCTGATGCATTTAAACTGGGACCCTTTGCATTCTGACTGGATTTCATCTATATGACAGAAATGTGTTACCCATGAAGTATCCACGTAATAGTCCTTTTCATTTTGATCATCTTCATTATAATTGCTTGTTAAAATTTGCCTTTTTTATGAGAGTATAAAATGATTTATTTTCCCTTTATTGTATTGTTCAAAGCTCGAAATGAAAAAAAAAAAAAAACAAAAAACCACAAGCCCAACACTATATAATACTTTTATTATACAGGGTTTTTTTCTGAGCATTAGATTCTCAATATTGCAACAATATTTTTTTTCTGTGTGTTAAGATAGTTGTTCTGGACCATTTTCCAGATAGACCTTTAATACTGCCATTATTATTCTTTTTCTTGCAGTCTCTGGGCAATCAAAACTTTCACTGAGTTTTAGGTGCATGAGAATGAAGGACAAAACCATATGAAAAACTCCTATTGATTTAAATTACGGTCCAAGGTGATTTTGACCTTCAGCTTCATCATCTTTGTTTCTCATTCTCATCATACAAAAGGTGATTATGGCTCCGATTTAGCTGTTCTCTGATTAAACTTGCACAGAATGCTTAAGGTAAGATGGACTTTTCTGCCCAGTTGCCAAGCTGTTGAAATGCCAGCTTTAGTCTAGGTCTTCTAAAATTTCTAGCCATTGTTACATTTTGACCCACTTTTAAATTTTCACCTTCTTTATTTCAACAATATTTACCTTGCAAGTGTACTGATACTGACTTCCTAGCCTTTCTGTTTATTTTTAATTTATTTCATGATTTGCTAAACTTCCTTTGCTGCATCTGTAAAATATTGTTTGCATAGAATATTATTCAGAAATTTAACTAACTTGCTCAATTAACTGGCATAATTAAAATTCCAGAAATCCTTAAGTAATTATTAAAAATAAGCTCTACTCATTTGTTTTATGTAAACTAACTCTACAAGCCGCTAGAACAACAGCTGCTAGCACAAGCTCTATTATTTAGGTGCTACTTGTCTTCTCTTCTGAGTACTTAACAAACAGATAGGCCACTACAAATGAAAATCTGCAAAACAGTATGTCATATCATGTCATGTCATTGCAAACTCGATCAGTTTTTGAAATGGATAATTAAGCATTAAATTTTTTGAGAGTGATTAATAAGGGATGCAGACAGAAACCAGCATTAGGATTTGTAGGAGAAAGTTCTTTTCTATACATGATTTTAGACAAAGGAGAAAGTTATGGCTAAAACAAAAAGTGAAACCTGTTACTCTGTAGTAAAAGGCTCATTATTTTTTCTTTTCAGTCCCCCACTGCAGGTCTCTGCATACTTTCCAAGGTATAACAGCAATATCCTTTCTAGTTAGGTGGTACCTAAAACAATGGAACTCAAACAAAAACCTCAAGAATGAATATGAGTTTTCAAACTGCTGTTAGAGTAAATTGTTTACTAGCTCTCTGGGTTCTTGCTTATGTGACAGTGAGTAATATTACTTTCAGTAGTATGACATGAGGCCTCAGATTTGTATCATTATGGAAAAATACATGACCTGTTTCCACTTTGGAATGAAAAACAGTAAGTGCAACTTTTTTCTTTCTCCTTTTCTGCCTTCAGTTCTTTGTTCTTTCCTCTCCAAATTTCCATGCAGTCCAGCCTTCCTCCTAGAAGACACTGACAGTCATCTGAGGAAGAAGTCTCACATTGCTACTGTGCTTGGTAGTAGCGGAAGGATACTGAACCAATCAATAGTGTACAGAAAAGATGTTTCTTTCTTTTATATCTTTTTGTTTGTTGACTGTTTTTAATTATAAAAGCCTAAATCAGGCATTTAGAAACCAGCTTAAATGACAGGGTCCCAGAAGGCTTGAACACTCAGTGGGTCACAATGAAATTAGTGAAAACTTAAGATATGTAACAGACTTTAAAATTGAAACACTACCTATAAAATGAGAAACTGACCTAGGAACTTGAATTAAGTCTACATCTTTGAAAAGCTTCTCAAATGTTACCATTTGATTGGTTAATCATTTGATTGGTGACTTTTTTGGTTACAAGGGAATGTATATGGAGTGTTATAATATAATTACTCTAAGAACTGAAAAATACATGAAAGTTCTCCAGGCCATGATCAGTCATACATAAAGAACAACAGTTACACAGGGAAGGATGTTGCTTGTCTGTCTGCTGCTCATTCCCATCATTGCTTTTTCTAGGGAAAAGTGGCACAGACGGAAGCAGAATCAAGAGCTGGAAGAGTTAATCTCATTACATTTTCTTCTGCAGAGGATCAAAATCATGATTATATTGCAAACATCTCAAATACGTAAATGTTTTCCTCACATACACTCTCTGAAGCCAATTATTGCATGCACGTGTGGAGGAAAACAATAGCAGGTCTATGAAGCTGTGAAAAGGAGCTGCCTGAGAGGCCACCTCCATATTGAAATGTCACAAACATAAAAGAAAAAGTGAACCTCCCTTTATTAGGGTTCAAATGTATTATGTTACTCCACTTACGCCACAATTTGCCCGCACTTAAAATTTCCTGTAAGTCCAGGCTTAGTACTTGTGCTTCTGAAATACACATTATGTAAAAAGCTAAACTCAACCTGTTAAAAGACAGAGTCTGAAGGTAAAGAAAACAGGGCTGTATTGAATAATCAGGATATGGGAAAAGAAGGGAAATTCAATTTCTCTCCAAGTGTTAAATCTGCTGCAATTACACTTTAATTGCTAGAATAGGAACAGATATTTTGTAGGCTGCAAACTAGACATGTTGCTGGAGAAATGTGAGGCTAAATGAACTTCTTATATTAAATTTTCAGTGGCGTCTGATTTCTAGACAAATTTTGGTAATTTACTGCAAATTAGTAGGAATTAAACTGATACCCCACTTCCGAGAATTCATGTCTGAAAGCCTGTCTGGTAGTGTAGTAAAAAAGAGTCTAACCTCTTCACCTAGCCCCTGCTAATTACACTAAGTCACTCACTCATTCAAAGTGTTGATGCATGCTTTGAAAGTCTATGTTCTCCTTTAACACAAGGGTATAAAGGATGAAAAGTTCGGTGACATCCAGCAGTAACTGTTTGAAAACCATTTAATGAGGTAGTCTGCATAAAAATTAGCTTTTTCCTTTGAAACAGGTAACATATGAAGTCTAGAGGATATGTGCGAAAGTGATCTTAGCTTCTCATAAAGTAGTGCCTTGGGTTAATTCATTAAAAATGCTAAATTGGCTGGTTTATGAAACAGAAGGACATCCTTGAGAGTAAAAACCTTTCTCAGATACCTTTGTGAAAAACATGGACATCTCGCTCAAGGGTAGTCTCAAAATTTAAGATAATTTTTTGTCACATACAGTTTTCCAACTTTCTTATGAGAAGAATATGGAATTGAGAAATGTATGCCTTACGCATCTGCCTTTTTCAACATACAGCGGCTTGGGCCATATTTACATTTGTCCTTTAGGTAGAGAAATTAAGAGCAATGAGGGATGAGAGACAAGTATTAGTTCAGATTCTGGGTCTTTGAAAACCTCATGTGAGGACAGCTGGCTGTTAACACTCCTGGGAATATCTGAGATACAAATTTTTAAATATCACTCCTTGTAATGAAATGTACAAAAAAATTCACAGTATGTACCCATCCTCATTTATAAAAGGGATAAATGAGTTCTGATTTTATCCATAAATTGTGTCCCTCAGACGGTATCTTTAGGATCTCATTTGCACCAATTAGTGTAGATCTCAAATGTGTCTGTAAACAAATCTAAGCGTTACTGGAAAAGTGCATCGTTCAACCTGATGAGTTTACAGTTATAACAGGGAATAATTAGCCACATTAGCAGTTGTTTTCAGAAACCACAATAATGAGTTTATGATATAAATGACCACATATAGTTACAAAATAAAACTACATGAACAATGAAATTATTCTGTAACTAATAATGTTGATGACAATGCTGTTAAGAATGGACGTGAATTTTTATGGGTAGACATACATGGTTTTTTATTAGAGAAAAATGAATTTCTTGATTTTACTAAAGTATGTTTCACATTGTTTTAAACTGTTATCTTTCAATTGAAAAAATAGAATAACTTTGTAAGTTAAACTTTTGAAAGTTTATTTAAAGATAAATCTGTCTGTAAAGGTACCTAACAATGAAAAAAAAATAATCAAACAATACACAGTATATGATCAATGGGGACTGCAAACAGAACAGCTTTACTTGAAAGCTACTTATGCATACAAAAAGAGAGAAGAAAGTTTTACATGTTGTATTTGTTATTTTTTTTCCTGTCTTTTAATCAAAATTCTTCAATTAATTCATAACTTTCTACTTTAAAGGGTATAATATTTTGGAATTTATGCCGAAAACTGTCTCATCTTTATGATTTACTGTATCTGTGGATAGACCAGAATCTCTCTTTTCTAGAACAGTAAGTTATTGCATGTTTCTTGCTGTGAATATTATAGCTGAAATACTAAACATATCCTGCTAATAAGTTACTGAGATCCTATGAGATTACGAGTGAGACAACAGCAGATGGAAGATAAATATGTACCATTGGCTACAGTTGAAAGTGTGAAAAATAAGCTGTGAAGCTGAATGACCAGTTGCACAGAACAAAGATGCTTCATCTCAGAGGAAAATAACAGAGGAATGAGAAATTATTTTTGATAGCTATTTTTTGTAAAGGCAAAATCATCTTTGTGTAGGAGGTGTACTTAAGTGGGATGCTGAGCTTGCATTGGCTTTCTGCATAGAAGAGATTTTTATCTTGTAGTCCTGAAAGCTTTACCCAGTTACTCTTGATTTAATGTCATGATTTTTAACTTTTTTCTGTTCTACTCTTCTTTACTCCTGCTGATCTTGACTGAGCACCTTCTAAGAGTACATCAAGAGTCATAAGTAACAACTGTCATATATGATTTATTTTTTCTTTACCTGATCTCCAGAGTGAGAGTTGTCTATGATGTATGGTGGTGGACAACTTCCGGATGCTTCCATTGTATGTTCTCCAATTCTATGATTCTACTGCATCCCATTTTTAGGTATCGTTGAGGGTAAGCAGGCCTGTGAGTTACAAGTTGGATACTTACTTTATATTCATGCCATCTGAGGAGTCTACATGTAAATACCAAGTAGTACAAGAAAAAACTGATTCTCTAGTGACTGAATAACTGGTACTATTCACCTATCATTCATTCTTCAGTCAGGAAGAATAGGGCTTGGCTTCACAAGACCTTGGGCAGAAATGGTTTTTGAGATGTCCAGTACACCTTGAGGAGAAAGTTTACTGAATTTCAGCCAAGTGGGCAAATGTCTATGCAGTGGTACAGAAGGATAAGATTCAGGAAGTCTGTGAGAAATTTGGAAACAAATGCAAGCTTTTCAGTAACAAATAACGGTGGACATCCATCCTCTACTCTATCATTTAAAAGCTGAGAGCCATTTTAAAATTCTTAGGTCAGCAGAGAAGTATGGCAAGGAAAAAGACAAGATATCTGTCTAGCAGAAAGCAATTGTCATTATTCCATTTTTAAACTACAAGAAAGTGTGAATGATAGAAAATTGATGACCCTAGTTTTTTCATTGGTATTATAATCATTATGTACATATTTTCCAGCAATGATATCTAGAAGATAGCCAAGATCTATTCTTTATAAATATGCAGAAATAAACAATCTGTGTACCAGTGAGCTTTGTCATAGAAAATATATTCTTACCCTATGATCATAACCAGTGTTCTAGCATGAGAAGTGGAGGTCAGATTGAAGAGAACAGACATTTTACTAGGTGAGATTTTGGCATGGCTGCAAACAAATAAGGATTTAAATTAGGTTGGAATAAAGAGGAATAATGGATAGAGGGGTAGGTTGTAAATTATGGATAATTTGTTTAGTGTTTAATCAATCAATATAAATGAATTGGACTTCACTATTTCATAAAACCAGTGGTTAAATTTGTATATAAATTATATCTTTCAATCAGATAAGACAACTGCAGTATGATAAGCCACTTGGGTTTACTATAAAAATATTTCTCTGTGCTTCACCATGTTGAGTAATCCTGTGCTTGTTTTTAAGAATCTGGAATTTATGAGGAAAATGTTAAATTGATAAACAACCATGCAAAGCAACTCAAGTTATTGGTATTCTAGGGATATATGTGAAGAAGATTTTGAGTCTATTTTGTCCAATAAAGGGCTTGATTTTACTTTTTTTACCACTGTTGACTCCAGTCAGAGAGGAATTTATTCGATACATAGAACTACTGTGACTTCTAGAGAACAGAAACATTTTATCTGACTATACATCCAAGAATTGTTTGAATAGGATATTGACATAGCAGTTGAGAGAAATACCTGTCCCAGGACATCTCTAAGGGATATTAGAGTGAAAATAAGTTCAACAAAGCCGTCAGGAACCAAGTTTACTATTTTGGTAAATTAGGGGAAAAAATTCTTCTCAGAATTGTTTTGTTAAGGGTTTGGAAGTAAAAATAATTTCTAATACAGAACAAAATGGTATTAACTTATTCCACAGGTTGTTCTTTAATTTTGCTGAAATGCTTTGAACTCCTCAGAGAAAAAACACCACGTATGTGTGAAGCATTATTACTGGATTACCACCCAGCAGTCAGTTATGGGGAATAACTAGGAAATTAGTGTGGAAACTCTTGCAAGTCTTGTTTCTCTGCTTTCATCCATGTTTTTCAGTTAAGACTTCCCTTTCCTCAAACGGTGGAAGATCATTTAGGAGTGAATTTTATGGAAACTGCTACATCTGGAAATAGTATTGATTTCTTTTTGTCAATTTTGAGATTTTTTTTTTAGAAAACCGTCTTATTTTTGTATTATNAGCATCCCAACTCAGGGGAGGTACTGGCCACAGCCCGCTGGGATCCAGAAGAGCTCAAAGGGTCTCCGCTAGAATCAGTACTTATAGGATCTGAGATAATTGACTTCTGTTGGGTACTTTTCCACTCCGGCCCAGCTTGGACAATGGAGTATTCCGGTACTTTCTGTTGGTTACACAAGCCCAGGACTTGTTAGGACTTGTGGTCCTAGTACTGCCCCACTCTCTGANTGTCAATTTTGAGATTTTTTTTTTAGAAAACCGTCTTATTTTTGTAATATACATGCTTCTGTATGCCTCTGGCATCCTGACTTAGAAGCTGTTACTGGCTGTACTAGCCCTGACTGGATTCCACCCTAGCAGAAGAGAAAATGAAGTAAAAGAAAGCAAGAAACAAAACTCTTCATCAAGCAAAGTTGTAAGANTAGTGTTCTAGTCTGTTACTTCCCCACCTTCAAATGGTACGAGTCATAGGAACCAGATACACTAAGGGGCTGCTGTAGTGTTCTAGTCCATTCCTCTCCACCCTTTCTTTCTTTCTTTCATGTTAGACCATTATGTATTGTTCTGGTTATTTTATTATTATGTGGCCCAGAAGAAGAGGAAATCGTGCCAAGTACCAAGAGACCTAAGGAGAGGGGAGGGATTGCACCACCCTAGACAGAGAAATTGATCTCTTCCAGCACTGAGCTTTTCTGAAAAACTGAACAGTGGGACAAGAATAAAGCTGCTGACCAAGAAACTCAGCTTTCACACAACATCAGCAAATAAGGCTAATTTATACAAGAAGAATGATAAAGAAGGAAAGGATGAAAAAACCAAAACCAACCAACTCATATGGAGGCTAAAGAAGCTCTTTGATAAGAAATACAGGAAATCCACAAATTAAGAGAAGATAGTATAAGTGCAAAGAAAGTTTTTGTTTTTGTTTTTGTTTTTTTTTCCCCCCCCGAATGTAACAGTGTAGGAAATCGTAATAACCTCCTAGTCACACTGGGGATTGTTGATAGTAATGATGTAGGCCAATTGAGTCTGAGCATGTACACAGTAGAAAGGGAACCAGACATATTGACAACACAAGGACTAATTGTGAATCCACAGGAATGTTTAGAAACCAAGGAAAAATGTTTGGTGTTTATTCCCATAAGAACCTTGAACACAACACCAACATGGACTTTGAACGTTCAAATTTCAAAGCAATGAAAAAAGGTCAAAAAGAACTGAACTGCAAATCTAAGCATATGAAAGAAATCATTGCAGGCACATAACAAAGCACAGTTCAATGGTTGCCAGGTAAGCTGAAGTTCCTGGCAGAGATTTTTGGTTAGTCCAAGTTTAAAGTAGCGAAACTGATTGGAAAGCTTACAGGCTACTATCAGGAGAAATGAGGTCTCTCTACAAAGACAGAAGATGGCCTTCTGAAGTCAGTGACACAATTCCCACTTATATTCTCCACACAAAACAGTGTTGAACAGCAACCAGGTCACAATACTAAAAAAGGAAAAGAGGTGTCTGTATTATTAGAAAATATACTGCTTCTTTTCCTTACCTTTTACTACTAGAATAAAGACTCCTCACTTAGTCACTATAGCAAACATAATGCCTCCATGTTGTCCTTGGTCCCATCTGCACAGCAATGTACCAGGGGAGGGATGTGTCCCCTGCTCTTTCGGGACTGCTCAATCTGGCAAAGTTTGTCTGTTAAGTGGCCCCATCTCTTTGCCTTTTGCATTCAGTATTGTCCTCCACAACACTCCTCTGTCACAATCTTCCTTTTGATTTCTGTTTTACACTTTAAGAGGAAATGCAGAAAGAAATTTCTTCTCTGTTTTAGCAAACTCTTTATTTGAGTCTTTTGTTGAATAATATTGCAATCCCAGGAAAAAGTACAACAACTCAGTTACAGGTAACATCCAATTTTCACTGGGTTTAGCTATTCATTTCCAGATAGCTAAAATGTGAGCTTCACAATCTTATCGAGCACTGGACAAGATACAGAGTATATATTTCTTTTGATGTGAGTTCAGCAGGAAGAAAAAGATTCATCCTGTACGTTCAAGGTTGCTTATCAATCTGCCAACCTCATTGCTTCTTCAGCATGGATTTCCATAAGATTAGAGGGTGTAACATGCAACTATTCAAGCATGCAAAAATTGAAGCATTCTTTTAAATGTATTGAAAAGCTAAATTGAAAGCATATCAATGTGAGAATCACTGATGTACAAGTGTTCTGCTTTTTCTTGAACTGAAGATCTGCAACATACTTTGCAATGAGAGCAAACACCTTTTATATTTTTAAGTATTGTAAAAACAAGACACACAAGATCCTATCAGCAAATATGCTGAATGTAAATTGCTGAAAAAAGCAAAGAGGAGGGGCACATGTGAATATCAGCTGCTTGAAACAGGATAAAAGTCAACCTTGTCAATCTATCATTAAAGTTCACTAGCTTAAGAGTCAAATCTGTTTGCCAATCCTCCACTCTAATGGTAATGACCATGGAATACCTGATGATGTCTTAGTCATCCACCAAGACAATTATTTTCTCTGGGGCAGAGCATGAATACAATGTCTGATAGTAATGTAGGCAGCAATTCAGAAGGGTGAAGATTTTCAGTGGTGGTAGTTAAAAAAAGATCATAATAGCCACAATTATCTAACTGAAGAAGTATCCTGCTTTTTTTTTGTTTCTATTTTTTTAGCCATTAAGTCCTAAACACTTTCCAATTGATTCAATAGAATCTCTGGAGAACTAATCACTCCTGAAAAAGCTACATTAGCTAACTACTTTGTAAAGCTTTTACTTATTATAGTCATTCTCTGTGGTGTAGATGAAACACTACATGTGTTAGCAATATTCTATTGGATGTCACTCAGGGTGAATCTACTTATATTTATTTTAGCAATGAGTCCTGTACTTTCTACTTAGGCTTCTGCCCAAAAATGTGAGCATAATAAAGGGAACAATAGTTTCTACATCTTAATTTCTGATGCTGTGTTTTCTACTTCCAAGTAAGGGGTAGCAAAAATACCCATTACATTTCAATATTACCTAATAGGTTATGCAAAAAACCTGTAATTGAACATTACACCTGTTATCTATAAAATTCACTGAGTAGTGCTGAAACTGCAAGAACAATCTTTCAGTCATTTCATTCACTTCCTAGCATGCTTACAATTAGATTTTATTACATACCAGACTCTACCTCTATTAAGACCAGTGTATCTTCATTTCTTTGTAACCTTTGTGTGTCCACCATTAACTTTTATTACACATAAGTCTATTTGCAACTATATATACTGTTGTGAGAAGGCAATTCTCTCAAGTTGTCTGCAAAACACTGCTTCAGTTGTTTTGACATAGGCTTTCTTGCTACTGTTTCTTTCACTACAGTCCAGTAGTATTGCCTGGGACCAGTAGACTCTGATATCTAAACATTTTTGTTCATTAGGATGGTTTTCAATACCATTTAAAGTTCCATGTGTTTTCCACGTGTTTCACTGTGGTCTTAATTGTAGCATTTCCTACCATGTATGTCTTTGATTTTAATATTGTTGTATTATTATATGATTTGAGATTTGTAAAGCATACAGCAATTCCTTCTGCCTTGATTTTAGGGATTTATCTTTTTTGTCTAGCATAGTATTTTACCTACAAATCTCCCCCATCAGTTGGATAGTGCTAAAGTGGGTAGCCACTGCTTTGAGGACAGAGGTATTGTAAATTCAGAGTCAAACAGTTCTCTGTAGGAGTACAGTTTTAAGAATGTAGAGTCTTAAGAATGGATCTACTTGCCTGGAATACCAGAGATCATGGAAATCTCTAAAACCTGAAAATACACTGGAAAATGTACATACCAGAAGCTAAGTATATGATTGGTAGAATGAAGGTTTTGCTGAAACTAGTTTTGTATTTTCTTAAACCTTTTATAGTTCTGGCATTAGAACTTTTCCCTGTAACTGCGATAACCACAACAAAAAATTCTCTTCCACCTAGCCTTTTAAGTATTTTCCCTGTCTTGAAATCTGTGTTAATGAATACACTTTTTTAGTTCAGAGAGCAGCTAAAAAGTACTGAGCTATATTGTGATTCCTGATTTCTTTCTTTTTACTACTCTGTAAATTTGGTAATATATATGGGCTGACTTGTTTACATAATTTCTTTGCAATTATTTCCATGGAAATAATTTATTTTACTGTGTATTAACATACGACTTCTTAATCTACGTAAACAACCTGACTTGAAACCTGAAGATGTATGCCTGGAACGGGTAATTTCTCAATCTGTGGGTCTACTTCCGGTTTACATTGATGTAGCATGTGTAAAATGACAATCGACTCCATGACATGCTCGAACAATGGTATAGATGTTTTTTAATTTAGCCTGATAGCTTTAAAGTTTTGATAACAACATATACCAAATATTAATTCCTATTTCACTTACCCTTAAGTAAATCAAGCAAATCATCTAAACCCCCTATGAAGACATAAAAATAATAGTGTGTAATAATAGCTTAAATGATAATAAACCCAAACTGGTTGCTGTGGGTGGAGGAATAATAATAATAAACTGAGTTAATCTCTTTAATGTTTTTAAAAAAATCATTTGAACCAGCAGTTAAATGTTTTGCTCACAAAGACCATGTTAACAAGGTAGATTAGAATGGATCAACTTTATCAGCAGATAGAAAGAAAGATGCAAAGAGGGTAGATGTTGCCAGTTCAGTGTTCAAATATCTCATTTAAAAAAGAGTATTTTAGCCCTTTGAAACCTGTGGCTTTATCTTTACATGGCTATGCAGCTTTGAGATTCATTTATGTGTTCTGATTGGTTGGAACACAAGTAAGATTGAAAATGAAAGCTGTCAACCAGAGATATTGTGCAACAACTATGCGTGCAAGTGGAGTTAAGGAGCCAGGTCTCCACCAATGAGGCTTTGAGAGGGTGGAAGGAGGGTGTAACAGCTGAGGGTACTGGGACCCAGGGTAACATACCAAGGAATAACACAGGGCAATATGCTTTTTGGAGGTTCCTAATGTCTCTCAGATATTATAATTTATTTTATTTTTAGTGAACTTGGAGTGTGGGATTTGCCTTGTCATGCAGAAAATGTGTTTTTTTTATAATCATGGAAGAGTCTTTGAGACACAAGGTATGCTGGGGCCTGACAGGATCCACCAGTCTCAATGGGGGAAACAGTTCTTTCCTCTTAAGCTGGCAGGACTGCTCGAGAGGGCTTTAAACTAGAATTGATGGGGCAAGAGTATACCACCAGGAATGCTGACGGTAAACCAAGGGATAGCATGGCACTGCCTGAGGGTGGCAATACTAATGGGAACGCTTATGCTGCTCCAGGGAGCACTGAACTTTTAGGAGCACATCTGAAATATGTGTACATCAATGTATACAATATGAGAAACAAACAGGATGAACTGGAAGGGTTGGTCATTTCCCACAGCTATGATGTCATTGGTATTAGAGAGAGTTGATGGAATGAGTCCCATGACTAGGGATCTGGGGTGCTGGTTGACAGCAGGCTCAATAAGAATCAGCAGTGCGCCCTGGCAAAGAGAGCAAGACGCACTCTTGGGTGCATTAAACACACTATAACCAGCCAATCAAAATANGGCTTTAAACTAGAATTGATGGGGCAAGAGTATACCACCAGGAATGCTGACGGTAAACCAAGGGATAGCATGGCACTGCCTGAGGGTGGCAATACTAATGGGAACGCTTATGCTGCTCCAGGGAGCACTGAACTTTTAGGAGCACATCTGAAATATGTGTACATCAATGTATACAATATGAGAAACAAACAGGATGAACTGGAAGGGTTGGTCATTTCCCACAGCTATGATGTCATTGGTATTAGAGAGAGTTGATGGAATGAGTCCCATGACTAGGGATCTGGGGTGCTGGTTGACAGCAGGCTCAATAAGAATCAGCAGTGCGCCCTGGCAAAGAGAGCAAGACGCACTCTTGGGTGCATTAAACACACTATAACCAGCCAATCAAAATAGATTATCCTGCTGTATTTAGCACTGGTGCAGTTTCACCTTGAGTATTGTATGCAGTTCTGGGCTGCACAATTTAAGAAGGATGTTAAGGTACTTGAATGTGTCCAGAGGAGGGCAACAAAACTGATGAAAGGGCTGGAAGGCATGTCCTGTGAAGAGTGGCTGAGGACACAGGTTTATTCTAGTTTGGAGAAAAGGAGGCTAAGGGGCAATGTTATTGCTCTGTACAGCTTCCTGAAGTGGGGAAGAGGAGAGGGAAGTGCGGATCTCTTCTCCCTAGGATCCAGTGACAGGACGCATGGGAATGGTTCAAAGCTGCATCAGGAGGGGTTCAGACTAGATATCATGAAACATTTCTTTACTGAGAGGGTGGTCAAACACTGCAACAGGCTTCCTAGAGAGGTGGTTGATGCCCTATGCCTGTCAGTGTTTAAAAGACATTTCCTCAATGCCCTCAAAAATATGCTTTAACCTTTGGTCAGCCTTGAAGTGGTCAGGCAGTTAGACTAGATGTTCATTGTAGGTCCCTTCCAACTGAAACTACTCTGTTCTGTTCTGTTCTTTTCTGTTCCAAAACAGTGCAGTTATTTGACTGCATAGAGAACTACAATCCCTACCTTTTTTTGCACACCACATTCTTACCATGCTTTATTTTTCCTGCATTCTTTCACAATGGCAAATGACTGCATGTTACAGCTAGAGTTGCTCTTATCTCCATGTCACTTTTATGAAGCTGACATCATAAAAGATGAGAACATTAAGAGGAGATTTTTCCATGGAAATTTTCTATCAACAGAAGTGAATAGGAAGGGATCTGATGGTTACAGGTGTTCCTAAGGAGCTGCTCACAGCCAGCATATTGATGATTGTATGGGGTCCTCTGATACGATCGCTTCTCCCCAGGCCAATCATCAGTGGTCTGAAGAACTTTGAATACCTTGGCAAATAAGAGAGGAGGTGATTCCCCCTAATTTTCATAGAATCATAGAATCACAGAAAGTTTTAGGTTGGAATGGACCTTAAAGATCATCTAGTTCCAATCCCCTTGCCATGGGCAAGGCCACCTCCTACTAGACCAGATTGCTCAAAGTGTCATCCAACCTGGTCTTGAACACTTCCAGGGATTTGATTAGATGTTCAGCATACTGAAAGCACACAGCAGAGGGCAGACCTTAATAGTCTGTGGTCATAGTGAGGAGAAATTAACATTTCTCATTTTGGCTGCTCAAAAGTTAGAACACTATGTGTATTCATTACACATTCTCTGGTAGACACATTAGGCATTTTATAGCATCTGAATGGGGCATGGCAAGGCTCTGTTTTACTTTGCTATTCCCACAGAATGAGTGTGCTCTAAAGGGGAAATATTTAGAAGAGAGTTGTAGTTACACTAAGAGAATTTACAGCATTTTAAAAGAAACATTGAGATTAGCATGAATGGAGTGCGGATGCAAACATTTGATGTGCAAGCCCAGAAAGAATAAACAGCAGGACTGTAAGACTGTCATGGGTTCATGGCACATAGATTAGCAGATCATCGTGATCCCAGAACTTCTATGTGCAATTTCTTAAGGCACCCAGCTCAGGAGACAAAGGACTGGGAGTAAATCCCGGTGACTCACAGAGATGGGACAAGATGGAGGGACAAATCACTGTCAGCTCCTAAAAGACACCAAAAAAGCATATGCAAAGTGAGCACATGATCACCAACCTGAGAAGAACACAGACGACATGGGAGGACTCAACAGAGAGCATACCTTGTCCTCTATGTCTTTGGGAGGAAACTTGTGCAAACCTGGAGAACTGGGTACAGGTGTGCCGCTGCCCAAATACTGGACAGGCCGCTTGGATACACTTCTGGGTTCTCCTAAATATGTTGGCAAGAACATACTGATGGTGTCAGTCTTGTTTAAAGAAAATTAAGATCACCTTCTAGAAAATCTTTGCTACAGTGGTGCTGCTATGTTGTAACACTATTTCTTACCAGTGAAGGCATGAAGATTATTTCAATATCCTAGCTGAATAATTTTTTGTTTTAACTGTAAGTTCTCCGTAGTTAGGGTAAAGAGATCAAGGATGATGACTCCTCACAGGCATTCATGATTGTCTTGATCTTAGATTTGTTTCAAATGTAGACACTTTTAAAAATTGTGGTCAGACTTTGAGGATTCTTTACAAATCCCCTCTGAGCAGCTAAGTGTGACGGTTTTCGCTGAGATAGAGTTAAATTTCTTCATAGTATCTAGTATGGGCCTATGTTTCGGATTTGTGCTGAAAACAGCATTGATAGTACAGGGATGTTTTCACTATTGCTGAGCAGTGCTTTCATGAAGTTAAGGTTTTTTCTGCTTTTTGTACCACCCTGCCAGCGAGTTGGCTGGAGGTGCACAAGAAGTTGTGAGGGAAAACAGCTGGGGCAGCTGACCCCAACTGACCAAAGGGATATCCCATATAATATGATGTCATGCTCAGCAGTAAAAACTGGGGGAAGAAGAAGGAAGAGAGGACATTTGGAGTGATGCCATTTGTCCACCCAAGTAACCATTACATGTGATGGAGTGCTGCTTTCCTTGAAATGGCTCTAAACACCTACCTGCCGATGGGAAGTAGTGAATGAATTCCTTATTTTTCTTTGTTTGCGTGCACGGATTCTACTTTACCTATTAAATTGTCTTTATTCAGCCTATGAGTTTTCTCACATTCACCCTTTTGATTCTCTCCCCTGTCCCAACATGGGGGAGTGAGTGAACAGCTGTGTGGTGCTTACTTGCTCTCTAGGATTAAACTATGACACAAAGTTTGCTGTGTGTATTAGTCTGCATCATTTAAATATTCTACTATATTATTTTGGTTGGTGACATTATTGAGTAGACTACTTTTCTTCATTTTTATTTAACTCACTTAAAGAGATGATCCTTACAAATTTTATTGCTCTAGCTCTATCCAATACATGCCAAAAAATAACAATTTGCCAGGAAAACCTGTTTGCTTTTTATTTTTGACATAGCATTTTCCTGCTCTATAGGTTCTGAAGCCTATTTAGCAACACATAGCTCACGGAATATGAACAAAGGAATACCTTTCTCCTAGCTGAACATGGGCCTCATTATTTTTTTAAAGCAGTAGTCTGCAGGTTTATATTTTGAATCCCTGATGTTTAAGTGCATTCAAAATTAGCAAGACAAGTTCAATCAACCCCCCAAAAATAAGACAGGTAGTTATCCTGCCGGTTGATTGCCAAAGAAGATTAAAGTGGAGAATCAGTTGAACAGGATGCTGACGATTTTTCATATACTTGTTTTACAGTGTACTGTTATTAGCCCAATATAAACACTTAGCTCTGAGTGCTTAATGAGGTGTGCCTACAGCTGATTTGCCCTTGTTTGGCCTTCCTTAAAATTTTCTTCACCCCCATCCCACCTCCTTTTTTTAAGCTACTCTTTTAACTGAACAACCTGTGGAGACAGAAGGCTATGACATTGTCTGGTTGATACAACCTTATTAGAACCATTCTCTTTTTCTAAGCAAATAGAAATATTGTGTTCAATTTACACAGTAAATGCATGTAAATGCATATTGCATATATGCATGCTGACACTTCTTTTTCTGTGCAGTATGTGGGGGTTTTTGGAGGTTTTGTGTGAATACAGTCTTCTATTAAATTGTTGTACAACGAACGATGTGAAAGCAGTATCAAGGAATGGAAAAATGGATTACTCATCAAAAAATGTAATTTGTAATTATGTATCTGTAGAATTACCAGCTATTTTTTAAATTTCTTTTTGTTCGTAGAATAACAGTTTTGTAAAAATAGTAAACATGAAATTGCAGCAGACACTGTGTGAAGAAAGAAGTTCTTAGCATACAAATCCATAGTGTAAAGGATACAAACATTGAGAACAGATGGTCTGCCAACCAAAGAGAACTAAAGCAAATGGAGAAAACAACATTAAAACAAAATTTTATTTCGCAGCCTCAAAGGGAAATTTAACAGTCTATTCAGAACTTAAAATAAACCTACTTCCATAGCTCTGTTCTCTTCTCTGGTGTCAAACAATTCCTTCCTTAAGATTTTTTCCTTTCAAAGTCAGCAAAAAGGATTTTCCAAACCTCCTTGTCTCAAGGTTAACACAAAATAAATCTTTGTATTTTTACTTTCCTTAGGGTCTGACAGAACCAAGGACAAGCTCTCTTTCCTGAAGGTTAAAGTAAAAATAACTTCACACAGCTGTCTCCAGGCAATTTTCTTTCCCTAAGAAACTCCTTTACTGTTTCCCAGGAGACAACTACCTTATTTCCTTATTTTTTCACCTTTCTGTAGACTCTCAGCCATTCAGAAGTCAGTATTCTCCAGAGTGTTGTTTCCAAATAATAATTCTTATTTAATAGCAAATAGCTGTGCCTCTGCTTCCTAACCCAGTATCCTTACTGAGAACTCTGGCCCTATACAGATAACAGACTGCCTAAGATGTTTTGTTTCAAAATTAGGAAATTTCAAGACCACATACAAAATTATGTTATCAGTCCTGAAATAGGATCAATTCAGATTGAATCAAATACTGATATGCTTGCTGTATCATCAAAGCTATGACAGCCTGTCCTCCTATATTTTTCAGGAAGAGTATTTTTCTTTTTCCTTTGATGCCCTAATAACTTTCAAAGTGTAGATTAATCTGTGCAGTATGGATTTTCAGAGATAACAATTAAACAGTGTTGGAAAAAAGTTACACATAATTCTGATTAAGCACCATATGTTGATGGAAGGTTATATTTCCCAATATTTGCCCAAATGAACAGTAGACAAAGATGTAACTACTTGATCAGGCTCTTTTCCAGATACAGATCATTCATTAACCTGAGCATGTAAATTACGAGCTAGTCCTTTAGCTAAAAATTCTAGAAGACATTTACTCCATTTAATGCACTAGCCACTACAGAAAACAAAAACTTAAACTCTTCTACATGGATATGGACCTGGGTCTGATCTTATACCATGTCTAAAACTTGCACATAGATTTTGCAGCTCAACATTGTCTTCAGAAAAGGTTTTAACCACAGAGTGTGCAGAATGCTATGATGATTTAGGATGTTGCCATCTTCCTGCAGTGGGGAAATGAAAAATGTGAGTCTTCGCTAATCTTTTTCAGACAAAATAAGGTGGGATCATTTAACTGTCTGGTGAAGAAAGTTGAACTGAACCAAAATTACCTGGTTTCACCTGAGAGGACACCTATTCATGTCTTTACCTATTTTTACCCATTACATTTTTTTGCCCATTCTTAGCACATAAAATTCAAGTTTAGGTTGGATTACTACCTAAAATGCAAATAATTTTTAGAGCAAACATGGACTGTTCTCTTAAGTAATACTGGTCAAATTAGTCTTCATTGTTAATTTGTGCAATACATTTTCTGTATTGCCTGAATAGGTTGCAAGTAAGAGTTAATTAGAAAATACATAAATGAAAGTCGTTATCATAACATTACATTTAATACCAGGAAAGCTAATCCTTTTTTCTATTGCTGTACTTCGGTTTTTTTCAGACTATTGTCTCATACAGTTATGGGTGAAAAAAAAAATGACAAGTTTTAAAACTCTAAAGAGGTAATTTACAATGTTCTTTCCCCAAATCAAATGTTCTGATTCTTTAGCTCTATAGGTAATCCTTAGGCTTGTTAACATTGTCTAGATAAAGAATTATAGCCATGTGTCTCTCAGCTCTTTTCAAGAAATGTGTTTCATCTTTGAGCTGCTACGGCTTTCTTGGCTTCAATGAAAAGAGACAGCTCTGACCTCCATTTGGCAGTGGATGAAGGTATTCCTGGCATTTTGCTTAGAGACAATCTACACTCTGTCACAAAAATCAAACTAAGATTTATAAGATAATGCTGAACTGACCTAAACATTGTATCTTCATTAATGGAAAGTAACACAGAGAAACCAGTATAGCTGCATTCTTCTGAAGAAAAAGCAGCAACAACAAAAATTGGAAAAGTGAGGAAATGGATAGATGAACAAAGGAGCAAATGGTATGCAAACACTTTGACTTCTCTTTAGTATAATTGGGGTGTGTAATAAAGAACAAACTTTGTTTTTAACCCAAACTCCTGAGGGTAGATCAAAGGATTTTCTACTACCTTGATGTAAGCTTAGAATTCCTACATTTATCCATATGCTATTTTCATGGTTCTATTTCAAATCCTTGTTGGTCAGAGTAGGAGTAAAAAATACACAATAAAAGGATTTTAAACTAGGTCTTAAGCAGATCACTGAATTCTCCTCTGGTGTGTATTTCTCTGCTGACAGCATTTTTGTAATTTCAGATTTACTTTAAATCCTCTTAGAATGCTAAAGTAAATAGAGAACATTTGCCAAATTTCCCACTCAAAACTATTAATAGAAATTGCACAGTTAACCAGTGATAGCTGGAGGATTGTCTTATAATGCTTGAATATTACTTTAAAATGTACTTTATTCTCTGTGTAAAGTGTTCTCTGAAATAAAGCCAACTGCACTGTTTGTATACTGAGCGTCGTCCTGCTGAGATTCACTTTTAAGCTATAGCACCAGAAATCTACTGGACATACACAAAACTCCACCTCTTAGCCCTGTATAGGATTCATAGTAGGATTTCAGCTTCAGATTAATTTATTTAATCTCCATCTCTTCTCCTGGCCCCTTCAGTTAAGCAAAAAGTACTGCATTCACAGAAAAATCTAATAGAATTATTACAGAATAATTTCTGGATTTTTCAATTTGGGAAGCACTATATGCTGTAAGAAGGCTATTTTAAGAGTATGATTGACTATCTTAAAGACTCCACACCTAAGTCCCAGTCTGGCAGTTTATAACACCTGCAGCACAACGGTCAGCCTGACCAAGCTTTATAGATGCTGGACACTGAAGCACAATAGAGTGCAAGTCTTTTATGCATGATGAGTCCCTCTGCAGCTTTTATATCAAGGGACAAAGGAAAACAGGTACACAGATAGCCTTTATTAATACTCTTGCAGTCTGTGGTTTTGCAGTCAATAAAGTAGGATTTCTCCATATTACCAATTGCAGGATTAGAGCTTTACTGAGCCTGAGAGTCACAGAATTACTGTTCTCTAATGCACAGTGTCTCACATCTCGCTTCAGAAAGACGGACTTCAGTTGTGTATGGTGCATTTCTGTATTCTAGAGGCTCTTTTTTTCTAATCTCATTATCTCTTTCAGAGGTGATTTGGGGGTTGGAAAGATTTGTGTAAATTGCATCCTTGATCATTCAATGTGCTATCATCATCTCTACTTCTGTCATATCTGCTAATCTTCCTACTTACAGTGTGACCATCATTACAATATCTATTGCCTTTTAAACTCCGAAAGACAAAGCTTTTGCATTTATCACAATATGTATGTGCATATGTCTGTATGAGAGACTCATAAAATAGTTTTGGTTGAAAGCGACCTCTGGAGATCATCTGGTACCAACTGCTCAGACATGGGCCAATTTTGATCAGGTTGGTTAAGGACCATGCACACACAATTCCTTATCAATAAAGAACCATATGCTCAAGGGTGAGGTGCACTCCCAATATCCATGCAATCCATGCAACCCATCATCTGGTGCATACACGCCCCTACAAAACAGTGAGTGAGGCACCTGTTCTCCACTATAATATAGTGTTGCAAGCTTTTTCAAGAGACCACAGGACTCAGAAAGGACTAACAATGTTTGGTCAGTAAGTTGCACTTTTCTGTCCTCCATGCATTAGAAGAGAAACTACAGCCATGCAGGAACCCATTCCATCATCACTGAATAAATCTCCACCTGCTTTCCAATGAAACGTAGCCTGGAAGTCTGGTATACTAGCAGCTCACCAGGTGTATCACAGTTTGCAAGAACGTGCTGGATATGCTTTAGTGCTTGTAGCCTTCAGTGCTGGATTTGAATGTAGGGCTAAATGAAGAATTATTTTAAAAGTGGGAAAAAGAAGCAGTTGTAAACACTTTTAAAAATGGCAATTTCAATATTTTACTTCAAATAACAAGCAGTAGTAGTTTCCAGTGGGGACAGTCCACATGAAAGTTCTTCCTTATCCAGTTCCTGATAGCTCTGTTCCAGCAGTGAGTCCCATAAAACATGTACCTATTGCCTTTCTTGGCCGGCTTCAGTTATTTTCCCATTCCTTTCCTTGCAAATCCGAAGCCTCTCTAATACTGGTTACTGCTTTTCTGCACTTGATTCTTTAGGGACATCTTGTTCTGATTGCAGGTTACTTTTAGTTTAAACAGTACAAGGTTGCACATTACCCCATTTTGTGCTTATTGGTCAGGGTGTCCTGTAAAAATTTTTATTTGCAGATTTCATCCTGTGTTACCTAGAGGGAAGGAAGAATCCATTACGTTTATACCAGAGGTCCAGGGTTTAGTGAGGGAACAGTTCATGGAAGTATAGCTGGTTCGTCACATGGGATCACGGAATCACAGAATTTTTGAGTTGGAAGAGATCATCTAGTCCAACTCCCCTGCTGACGCAGGAATGCCTAGAGCACATTACTCAGGACTGTGTCCAGGCGGGTCTTGAAAATCTCCAGAGAAGGGGACTCCACAACCTCCCTGGGCAGCCTGTTCCAGTGTTCTGGCACTCTCACCGTAAAGAACTTTTTTCTTATGTTTGAATGGAACTTCCT
>VYXH01012652.1:722-30459 GCA_013397275.1 Burhinus bistriatus | reverse complement strand
GATATTAAGAGATCTTCAGTCTCAGCGGTTATAAACTGCGGTGTGTGTGTGTTTGTGTAAGTGTGTGTGTGCTCATATGCTTTGTTTATATGTACATACATTAATCTGAAATCTATGCTTTGCTCTCATATGTATACGTATTGGTTTGGGATACCTTATAGTAAGTTAGTGTGAATCTTGTCATCTTCAAATCTGTAATCAAGTCACTGTTCATTTATTTAGTTAAATCACTTTGTAAATCTTTAAATCAGTTAATGATTAAGCGCTGCTAAAACTCAATCTCTTGATCTGCCTCAAATCACAAATAAAACTGAACTGCTGCTAAATCATAACTGAGTCTGATACTTCCATCCTGCAACAGTAACTGAATGATGGTCTCTCTTTCTTTGGTTATGTATCTTGTAACATGGATGGAAAGCCTTTACCCTTTTCAGCTTACTTTCTATCCCTCTCTTACCACCATAATTAAGATCAATCAAGTTGAATCCATCTTTGTGCTGCACATCCTGATAATTTTTCCTTGTTTTTCACTCATATGGAGAAGAACAGTCCCTTAAGTTATAAAGCCATCGTCACTTGACCTGTTTTTTTCTCTTAGGGATTAGGTTTTCTTTTACTTGTAACATGATATGTGAACCTGTATCTTAGCCCGATAATAATTCACAGCATTAATGTGGAGTATAAGTATATTGTTGTTAGTGTATTTGTCTGCTAAAATAATAGAAAAACAATTTTAAATGGTGGACGTACTCTCCCATTAACCTTGTGTCTGGTTTCTAATTGGTTCAACCCTTCTAGTGCTGTGATCTACACCTTTACAATTTTACAAACTATTTTAATATAAAAGAACATAGGAGGAGTGAGTGCCTGAAAGAACCTTTGAGCCTGATAATTAGCATGAATTTGGAGATACAGATATTTACCATTTTAAAAACTAAATTACATACTTGTGTGGGCTAAGGTTACACAGTGTTAATGCATTAGCTTGTCACCTCTGGAAATGGCCTGCTTTCCAACCTGACTTATTATAAATCATTTGTGGAATGAGTTAGGTCTATAATCAGTTGCTGGCTCGATCACTGTGTTACAAAACACAACACGTTTTTCAGATAATCTTAGAGATGCTCAGGAACAGAATCGATGGCATTGTTGCATGTCAATCTTAAGATGCATTGAAAGAGTGAGTAAGCAGGCTTGTGTTAAACAAGATGTGCTTTGTTATACTGGTATAAATCCAAATTAAATCTGTCTTGAGGAAAGGTTTCTTAGTCTGGTCTGATGTTAAAGAGGGTACAGTTCAAACTCAGGGAGTTGGTTTACATTTCTACCAGTGTAAATGTGGTAGGAATCTGTATCATTTTGTCTAATTTATTCTATACTCAAATCAAATGTACAAAAGCTATTAAAGGTGCTGTACAAACAACTGTCTCCTATCTGCAATATTAGGATTGGTTGAAGAGTAGGACTAATGCAGAAGGATTAAAATTCACTTTCATTCATCAAAAAATGAAAATGAGTGCTTCAAGTTTTCCTATCAATTTTATTAGTCTCTCTCACTATTACAGTTCTTTTATTTTAATTGGGCTTTTTTAAGAGCAGATTCATGAATCCCTTTTTCAATAGCTTTTGTATTTCAGTAACATTGTAGTTAAATTGTCTATCACACTTTTTAGGAGTGTTGTAATTGCAATATAATTTATATTCCTGTAGCATATTCATTTAGGGATCTTTCTGCTGCTGCTCATGACTTTCGAACTTTTCCTTCAATCTTTTCTTTTTTTTGCCATCCAGGGGTATAATTTTTCACTGTTTGGAAAGCTGATTTCTTTCTTCATCACTCTCTTTTCCTATCAAGTGATAAGTTTTGAAGAATCTCCTTATATTCTTTTTGCTAATGAGGTAGATTTGTCTGAGAGTCTAGAAACATAGAATTGAGGTGGGAAAGGGTTATTATTGGACAGGTCCAAGGCCATTAGTGCTTGTACAACTGCAGCATAGGATTAGACACTTTATGTTTAATTCATACTAAATTCATTAATAGGTTCAGCAGAAAAATACTTTTTTTCCCTCAAATATAAAAATGCTTTACTGCAATATTTTCAGAATTAATCACTTTGGTTTTATAGTCAGCAATGTGATTAGCTGGGGAGTACTGGATTGTTTCCATTGATCTCAATGGAAATTTGGGTTAGTTTGGAGTTTTTTTTGCTTACTTCCAAGCAAATGTTTTGGGTCAACACATTTGGATAAGACTGTCATGGGTGGCTGGTGTTTAAACATTTTTCTCCTAGATGTTCATCATTCCTTAATAAGAATGCTCTTTCAAATGGAAGAGTTTCATGATGATCCTGAAATGTTATTGCTTTTCAAATGAAGATTTTTTTCTCTAAAACTACCAAGATAAGTTTTTAGCTATTTTTATACAAGATTTCTTCCACTTTTTTGAAGGTGCATTTATTCTGAATTTCCCCAAAATACTATTCTTGAATAAGTATGCCATCTATCAAAAAAGTTTCATACAGCTTTAATCTGTAATTTTATTGCATTGAAATAAATTCAGTCCTATTAGGAATTAACTTCTAGATAAATCTACTTGAAATACATAAAAATCCAAGTAGAGGGTTAACTTCCTGCAGTTGAACAGAACTTCATCCATCTGTGTTGCACTACTGTACCTTTCATCCATCTCTGTTATTGCATGTTGTTTTAGATGAATGTTTGCCACATTTTGCTTTGTGGTCTTTGTGTTCATTTGCAATTTTTTTCCATCAATGAATTCTGTTCAGACCTTTCAGCCTGAGCACATTTGAAACTTGATGGGAATCAAAACTCAGCTCCAAATTTTGTGTATGGGATACTTAATATAAATTTACCAATAATGTTGTTTACTTGGACTTCATTATCTTTTACTTTTGAAACCACTTGGACCACCCCCAAAACGAAAAACAATAGAATAATCTGCTTGTGTCTCTTGAGTCCGCTTGGTCTCTGTTGGCTGGTTCTAGTTGCTGTGGTTTTGCTTTTATAGGACAAAACACTTACAAGAATAGCAGCATTATAAAACCCAATGAGGCAAAAATATCGAAGAGGTCTGATCACCACATAAAATCTCACCTTTTGGGATTCTGTTGATGACTGAAATAATTACCTTGGGGTTTAATTGTAACTAGGCTTCAGTTCAAAAAAAGTCACTTTTCCCCATTAATATAGGCTGTGGTAAAGTAGGTCAACAAAATGTTTTAAATAATTCACAAATGTTTAGAGATTTTCACCATATAAAACTCATTTGAAAAGAAGGTAGATTTAAAGTATTCACTGCATCCTCTAATATCAGTGGTACTTCTTCACTAAGAAGGTATAAATAGCTTTAGAAGTGGTACTTTCAGTACTCCAACTACTGTGATCATTAGAGATCCTTAAAAATAAAAGGTATGTCTTTTAGAAGACCGTCGTCTTCCTGTGGCTTTGGGTAGTGCCTATGAAAATATAATACCATCTTAATACAATCACAGATAATAGTGAAGACTTGCAATCCATAAGTGCCTACCCCAGTACTTTTTGTCCTTTACAGCCTACCTGCCACGTCTGTAGAATGAGCTGTAAGGAATGAGTATTCAAGACAGCTTTCTTTGAATTTGGGGACCTAGCCTACACAGTTGTTATCCAAGAAATATCTGTGTGGTTCTGTCAGTAACAAGCAGCTTGTTAAGCTGTATAGCTGACATTTAATGATAGTAAAAAAGCTCAGAGTAACAAAACAAACAAGCAACCAGGAAAGGTTCACCTCTGACTTGTTCAGTCCTTAAGTTATCAATAGAAAATAGATAATTTGCCCAGAACAGATTGTGAGGCTTGGATCAACACAAAGTTCAAGTTTGAAAAGGTACAAATGATTTTTCTCTCCGAGAAAGGCCTGATTCCTTCAGTTCCTGAATGAAGTTGCTCAGAGAACAGTATCTGATTTTGCAGTGTAACAGCCTATACTCATTCTGTCTACCAGAATGACACATCTAGAAAATGTTTTTTCTTTAAGGAACATTTGGCTTGGTAAATGTAATTATGTTTAGAAGTTAGCAAAATCACTATGAAATCGGTCATAGACAAGCTGTGATTAAATAAGTTAAAAGCAGATCACATTCTAAGGATCAAAAAACTAGACTATTTGACAGCAGACGTAAAAATAGTGTTGTCTTGCCTAAATTTATAATTTCTTTCATATTTCATAATTTTTCATCCAAGACTATCTCTGAAAGACTTTAGCATTAAGCAGTATTGCAAAAGAAAATATGTGGTTAAACGATTTTCATGAATAAATGCCTTTGAGTATTCCAGTGAAAATCTCTTGTAATTAGAGGCCTTTGAAAAATACATTTTATTCATTCATAGTTTATTCAACAGGGGAGTTTGATAGCACTGTCTATCACAGGGGATCATTGCAATGATTTTTTATAAGAACTTGTTTTATGGTGCATCAGTTGTGTACAAAATTTTGATGCTAGGTGTGTTTTGTTTTGATGAAATTGCAGTCCAAAAAAGTTAAAAGCAAGGCTAAGAAAATACATAGATATTGTATGATTAAGCTCCTCACTTTTTGTTGAAAGCTAATCCTTCCATAGTCTAGAGCAGGAAGAAACAAATTTTTGTCAGGAGCATATTCTTTTTTTTCCTCCCGTCCTTCTGAAATTGTACCGTGCTGGGCTAAATTATGTGCCTTAGAAACATGGAAATTCATAGGCATTAAATAAGAACCTCTTAGAATTGTAGGTTTTGAATTCTCCATATAGCTGTTTCCTGTTAAGCATGTTTGGTCTGGGGCAGAAAGATAATTTCATCACACCTACAACCCTGCATGCTCCTAACAAACGTAGAACAGAGGGCCTTTCTTTTCTGGAAACTAAGTAGTTTATTCCCCTTCCCAGTGTTAGTAATGTGGGAGAGAAAGCCTTGAATGCAAAGAGAATAAAACACTGACCTGAAACACGAAAGGGGCAAAGGAGTAATAAACTGGGAAAAAGATACTCTTCCCTAGCTAGTTTCCATATTAAAAAAAGTCAGAGTGGGTCTAGTTCTCCTGGGATGTGCAGAGGCACTAAGATGGGGGTGGGTGGAGTCCTCGGGCAAGGAGCAGGTGCAGAGCTTTAGGTTAGGTGGGTTTGTGGCTGGAAACTGGGACTTGGAGCCAGCGAAACAGAGTCCATTGGAAAGTCATGGTTCCGACAATAAATGCATTTTCACTTTGATTACTTTTTCCTCCGGGAGAGGGTAAGTTACCATAGCTTTAAACTTGCTGAATTTCATCAGCAAAACCAGCTAGCTTGTATCACTGGGGAAAAAAATGTGGGCTAATGTGTTCCCTTCTAATTCTTCAGAGCTTTGGGAAATATTTCTGTAATTCCCACGTCCCAGGAAGCAGACATCTTCCATTGCTTTCACCTTCCAATAATGCTAGCCCAGTCTATTTTCATGTTCTTGTTCCCCTAATTTCTTAGCCTAAATCCTCTCTGCCTTTTTTTTTTTTTCTGTTCCTACTTCCCCCCCATACACTAAGTGACTACTCACTGTGAAGAAAGAATAAACTTTAAGAAATGTCTATTCTAGGAGAAAATAAGTTTTGTAAACCTAGTAACTGTTGCAGTGTGCTTTACCTGTTTTGAAACTGAAAGCTGTTCTTTTACCTTTTTGTCTTATCAGTAAGACTGATAAGTAACTGTTTTGCTGTTTCTTCTAATGGAAATGACAGCACTTTCTGTATAAATTACTGGGTGTTTGAAATTTTGAAAACACCTTTTACAAACATTAAGCTATTCAAGCACAGTATTACGGCCTTTGACATGATCCCCCACAACATCCTTCTCTCTAAATTGGAGTAATATGGATTTCATGGCTGGACTCTTGAGTGGATGAGAAATTGGCTGGATGGTTGCAATGGCTCAATGTCCAGATGGAGATCAGTGACAAGCAGTGTCCCTCAGGGGTCTGTATCAGAACCAGTACTGTTTAATATCTCCATCAATGATGTAGACAGTGGGATCCAGTGCACCCTCAGCAAGTTTGCCGATGACACCAAGCTGAGTGGTGCAGCTGACATGCCTGAGGGACAGGATCCATCCAGAGGGACCTGGACAAGCTGGAGAAGTGGGCCCATGTGAACCTCATGAGGTTCAACAAGGCCAAGTGCNAAGGTTCTGGAGTGACCGTACTGGGATCTTTCAGCACTTAAAAGGGGCTTTTAAGAAAGAGGTGGACAGACATTTTAGTAGGGCCTGTTGTGAAAGGACAAGGGGTAATGGTTTTAAGCTGAAAGAGAGAAGATTTAGACTAGTTATAAGGAAGAAATTCTGTACAATGAGGGAGGTGAAACACTGGAACAGACTGCTCAGTGAGGTGACAGATTCCCCATCCCTGGCAACATTTAAGGTCAGGTTGGATGGTGCTCTGAGCAACCTGCTCTGGTAGAAGATACCACTTTTCATTGCAGAGGGGATTGGGCTAGATGACCTTTAAAGGTGCCTTCCAACCCAAACTGTTCTATGGTTCTATGATTTTGTGATCATGGTAACAACTAACCTGCATAACAAGGAAAGGGGAAAACTGAGGTGCATGATTTGTTTCTGCCTGACTGGTCAGTAGGTGCTATGTCATGGGATAAAGAGCTGGAATGTCATGTGATGGGCAAATCTTGCGAACTGTTACCCTAGAAGCTGTGGACTGGCTACATTTATGTTCAGTATTGACTCGTAACTCAGTTGTTGTGACTTCATAGAGGACATGGAAGGATATCACCTCAAAAAGTTCCTCATTAGTTTCTGACTTCTTTTTGTCTTTGAGTGAAGAGTCTTTGACAGGATACCTGTCTCTCATCCGATCAAAGGAAATGCGAATGAGAGACTTGCTATGTATACAAAATTGTTTTCTGGATGACAGAGGTGATTTAGAAAGTATCCATAACACTGTATACTTGGAAACCAGATATGTAAGTAATTAGCAGAAACTAACTTCCAACTTACTGACATCTAATTCGTCAGGATCCAATGTGCATTGCTAGGTAGAGAGTGAAATATATTCTGCTCATGATATTAACCAAGTAATATCAGGACTCCTGGTACTGTAGAACACATTAGAGTTAAATTATGTGGCATGACTTCCTAATTTATGCAGCAGAACTGCTACAGAATTATATGGCAATGTAAATTGCTTCCAAAATAATTCAGTAACCTTTAGTTTATTGAAATAATTTTGAAAATTGAACACTAAAATGAGACTATAAAACTGCATATTATTATTTGTGTAATAGCAGACTTAGAAAGCGTAAGGAGTATAGGAAGGAAAATCTTTTGAAACAACTTCCTAGCTGACAATTTAAGACATGGTGATAGCAAGACAAATGAGATGAAGCAAGCAGTTTGAGATTAGTCAGATGACTCTAAGTGCTTGAAAGGAGATTCTAGCACAGGAGGTCGCCTAGAGAGGGCAGGAGTTCCCTGCACCCAATCCCTTGTGCTACCATGAGCACCCTAGAATACACAGGAGCTATTATGTGTGAATGGCTGCACTAAACTGGCAATTTTCTTCCTACAAGTCAGCAAGAAACACATAAAAATGCAAAAATTAAGGGAACACAGTACAGAAGTTGACAGTGTAAATGAAAGAAAAAAGTTACTAGTTTTGTGATGTAACTAGACTTTTGTATTTTACTAGGAAAAAAAAGAATTAAATCACTGTGCAAATAGCCTCAGAATTACATTATGTATATAACAATCAACTAAAATTAACATCCTAGTTTAGAGATTCATTCAATGCTGCAGTAACAGAAATTTCAATCTGAGCCATATGTAATTCTTCATGGGGGGATTCTGGGATAAAAATATTTTGTATTTTATTTACCCATGACCTTTAAAACTCATGCAGTATTTAGAAATCTCTCACATCAAATCTGTTTATTTTAAGACTGTAGTTACAGCTTTCTTGTAATTATAGAAAGGCTAAAATAACATTGCAGGAGTATTCTTTAACAGAAAAAAAAGATAAATAAATTTGATATTATATGTTAGGGAGAGCAATGTTGTCAGTAAACATTCATACTACATGTAAGATTTAAAAGTTTAAATTTTTTTCAAAATGTAATATCAAAACTAGAGTTTGGATACTTACCCTGTGTCAAATGTTCTTCAGAATTTTTTTTTCTTATTTCTCAACTCATCCTAGGATACATACTTACAGTGAATATTTGTAGACATTGTATTTCACTGACACAATTACCAAGTTTAATCAGAAATTCAAAATAATTCTGATTCAAAATAAAATTACCTCAAAGCACAGTGTAAGGTGAACTTATCATTAATAGTGATAAAGATAAAAGAATGGAAAGATCAAACAAATCTTTAAAATGGATGCTGCAATTAAGTAAATTAGTAAGTGGAATCTTTAAGCAGATAAAAAAAGTTCCAGTTGTTAAACTACCCTAGTGACAAAGCTGCCCTCTCAGCCAAGCACACGAATGAAATATTGGAAAGATGTTTGTTATCACTGTTTTCTCTCACCATTTCCAAAAATCTCACTTAAAGTCACACTGCTTTACTCCACTTTAATATCCATTTAGTCTAGCCTTTCTTTTAAAAAAGGAAGCCCCAGGCCTTCTATAAATAAAACAAGCATCTGAAAATCTGCTAATGCAGCACAGCCCCAGTAGGTTCTTTTACGTACAGCGTTATTGAGTGGAAAGAAAATGCTATTGGGGTTATGAAATATTGCCTTGCTTTATATAACAAACTGGCACAACATTGAACTCTGGCAGATCTTCAGTTCGCAGTGGCAGGGGCTTGATACACTTCCAGAAACTTGACTAAGGGTTGATGACACCATGCCTAGCACACTGGGGGTGTACCCCTTCATGTTCCCATATAACACCTGCTTAAGGAATACATCATATATGTTTGCTCTAGATGTGTCACCAAACCGTAAGAAAGCTGAGGAGCCACCCAAGTTCAGGAATAGCATTGCTACTCTGATGCTGAGCTTGAATTCAAGGGAGTGAGAGTCAAGACTCCTAGTAAAAAGTGGTAGAGGTAGGAACACTGAAAGATCCAAAATGTTTGTGAAACACAGAAGTTTTAAATAAAATGTCCAATTATTTCCAATCTGGCTGTTGCTTTCCTCTTCATTAAAGCCCTAGTAAATAAATCAGTAGTATTTTTCCTTCACTCCTATTGCATCAGGCTGATCCTAAACTTAAGAGAGAAGAGACTAAATATGGATTAGTATAGTTCATTATAATTAACAGCTGGTGCCATCCTCAGCAAAATGTAATAGCCGCATTTATAACAATGTCAGCGTTCATTGAAGCACACTCTCTGAAGTGGGAAACTGATTCAAATAATCTTTTTTTTCCTGAAAGAAGGGCAACTCAGACTATGAATATACAAATTACATTTGTCTAGTTATTTCCTTATTTGCTCTTATGGCACTTATAAATACCACTGTTTGTTCATATTATGTCAATTTGCAGTGTTTTCACGACTTATAGCGGCAGGCTGAACAAATAAACAGGAATTCCAACTGACTATATTTCAAAAGGACAGATGACTAGAATAAGTTCTAATAAGGCAAAATGCAATGGTCACCCAGTTTCCAAGATTCAACTGCTTGCATTTGGAAAAGAGAGCATAGCATGCTTTCAAATATAAGTAAGCAATGCCTTCCTTTTTTGTTTTGTGAAAACAATGTTATCATGAGGTTTCCTTATTTCATTTAGGTTACTATAAATGATGGAATCTATAATTATTTTATCTTTATCAGTACCTGATGGAAAAACAGGAAATGCCCATAAAATATATCCCACTGGGGAAATAAGTCTAATAGCAGATTGAAAGGCAATTCCAGCTTCCATGTGATACGGCAGTTAGAGTAACCCCATTTGGAAAAGAAGTTTAACCTGCAAATCTGTGAAGCCTGCAGAAAATTTCTAATTGGGGGTCAGGGGTTGGTGGGTGGTGAGGAAAGAAATTGCAACTGCCTGTTGAAGTGTCAGTGGGCAACGGCATCTTCTTCCAAAGAAAATGATGCCAGGAGTATCCCCCATGTGCAAGAGTAAGTTAGCAGAAACCTCCATTCTGTTTTTCTTACGAGCTTTGCAATGTCCAGTTGACCCTGTTTGCCACTCTGTTCTAACTGGGTGCAAGTCTGCTTAAAGTCAGGAAATTACAATATTAAAAATGTGTTTCAAGAGTATATGACTATATAGCTGTTCACTAAACTCTGCTAATAAAGCCTCTTCCCCTGTCCATTATTTAACAATAGTGGTGACAGCTGTTTACAGCCGTTATCTCTGGTGATTTATTTCGGCTCACCTTGATTTTGAGATATATTCTGACTTCTTGTTCACATATACTTGACTAAGAGTTCCTGCTGATTTTTAATACGCTTCTTAAAAATTGGAAAGGCCGAAAGGTGATTACCTTCCTTCCTTGGAAAGTATGTTATTTAATGTCTCATCCAGCTGGAGCTTCTGGGAACAGCCTTGCAGGGAAAGTGATGTACATATTGATTACGCATTAGTGATAGGCATTAGATGTTCTGAGCCACTTTCCTGGAAATGTCAAAATATCAGAAATATCATGGATGTAATGATAATCTGCAAGGCAACATCAAAATCTTCTGTGTCTCACAGCTGTATGAGAGTGAGAGCCTCCTGTTATTTTCCCCCCACTCCAAGAGACGGCAGTACAAATACTGACAATGGAGACTCTGGGGTAGCATTGTAGATACTATACTTGCTGGAGTAAGAGTTGTATTTTATTTTTATGACCTGTATGGGACTAGCATGCATTTCATGTCTGACACAGCAAGCCAAATATGCTTGCAGTCAATCAGGGGTTAGGGCTTATGTACTTGTACAGTTTTAACTCCTTGCATATACACCGGGTATGATTATTCCTACTTAAAAAAAACTCAGAGTCATTAAAAAGAATAATTAAGTTTTTAAGAGGATGAGTGGGGCTTTTTTTTTTTGTAAGACCCAATTCCACTATGGATATTTTGGCCTGAGTATTAAACACATCATAATTTTTATAGTTTCTATCTACATGAAATGACTATATATTTTAGAGCCATGTATAAATTAATACATAATAACTGATTTAATCCAGGAAGTTTTAGTTTGTAGTTTATTTTAAAAGAAAAAACTATGGATGACTAAAAATCGATCTCCTGTTTCTCTCAACAAAAATATATTTACTAAGGTAACACAATACCAACACAGAGAGATAAACAAGAAGGTTAGTAACATGAGATATACCTGTACCTGTTAAAGAGGGCGCAAAAATGGAGGAGGAGAGGTAGCTCTAAGAAAACAATTCCATTTCATCAAAGTAAATACCTTCGTCACCTAAAGACAGAGTTAATTAACAGAAGGATTAAAGGTTATTATGTATAGCTAATTAGAACTGAATTAGAAGGTGGTCTAATTGGACAGCTGCAAACTTTAAGTACTCTGGCTTTGGAAGAATGTTAATATTTACCCTCTATTCATTCCACTAAATTGCCAGATAGGTTGAAAGCTGAAGGGTAGGGCATAAAGGTCTCTGTGATTCATGGCAGTGAACACTGTTCCCAGATTTTGCAAATGGACTTAGAGTATCCACCTCTCTGCAAAAGCCAGCTCTAAAAGTGGGATGAGAACTGCTCCACATAATCCAAATTTGAAGCAGGTAACGTAAATGCTTTTCTGTGGAGTCTTAACTACATTTCAGTCACACAGTTATGTCCCATTTGGTAAAGTTTGATAAAGCTTGGGCCATTAGTTTTGCAGATGAGAAAAATACAAACCTTGAGCCTCCTCACTGGAAACAAATGGGAATTTAGTAGAAACCTAGAATGAATTGTTTTATATTTCTTTGACATTTCTGTTTTCTTAGAGCAGCTGAGGATACCAGTGCTCCTTGGGGACTTTCTTTGGGGTTTTTTTTGGCTCAATATATTTTCACATTCCGCAGAGGAGGTAATACAGCTCTTGAACACTGTCCTTCATGATTACACCACCTGTGTCTTTCTCTTTGGTGTGCTGCCACATAAGGGGACATAAAGAAAAATGTTTTAAATGGAAATGTAAAAATATTATTTTATGGATTTACTTACTCTGTAAGGAAATTACCATTGCCTTAGGAATTAAAATATGAAATACTTCAATATTAAAATCTTTATTAAGGGCACATTTTTATTTTCTGATCTTCACCATGAATCTCTATGAATTAAAATATGAGATACTTCAATATTAAAACCTTTAATAAGGGCACACTTTTATGATCTGTGCGATTAATCTCATATGCAGAAGAGGCAAAATTGATCCAAAGCAGAATCAATAAAAGAGTTGTGAATGTTTCATTAGGTATTGTTCAATTCTTTTGAGTTTTTCTGAGATTCCAGTTATAGGAATTTGTTCATAATACTAATTAAGAAGAGCCATTTGTTAGTAACTCCTGATTAGGACAAATATTGATGGCACACCCTGCTGAATTCTGGGGGGTGGAGGATAGGTAGATATTTGGATTTTTTTTTTCTTAATAGCTTCAATTTGAAAGGCAGTTTTTGATGAGATGTTTTGAACTATTAAGAAAGACGCACTCCTACTAATGTAAGCCAAATATTGTCTGCTGTTTGGTTTTTGCTTTGCTGATTCATCAACTATTCTGACAGTTTAGTTTTTCTTATGGTGGAAGATAATGTTTTTAAATTTCTAAAATTTTTTAGGTTTTCTGTGATCACACTTGGTTAAGGCTTATCCATTTATGCTGATCATGTTAGAATTACACATCTAGTACATATTAGACATATTCTACTGGTAGTAGAAAAAACTGTCTTAGATTATTTGACCTGTTTCTGTGTTTAATGGTAGCTGAAAGTAGTCAGGTTCCAAAACGCAACTGAAAGCTGTTAACTAATTAAGCAGGTAAATGGCTCCATAATAAAAAGAAAATCTTGAAAGTTACCTTCATTAGTTTCAGTAGGGAAGTACACGGAGAAGTGCCTGCCTGGAGCAGATTAGGGCAGTCTGAAGACTCAGAAGTATTCTTATGAACACACTCAAAGTCTCCCAGGTCACCTTTTATTTTTCACTGGAGAGGTTAGATGTTACTTAGATTGTCTAGAAATTACTTCTACTTTCCTTTACTTATGTCTTTTGTAAGCATATTACAAAATATGCCATCCAGACAGACCTGGACAGGCTTCAGAGGTAGGCCCTTGCCAACCTCATGAAGTTCAACAAGGCCAAGTGCAAGGTCCTGCACTTGGCTCAGGGCAATCCCATGCACAAATACAGGCTGGGCGGACAGTGGATCAAGAGCAGCCCTGAGGAGAGGGACTCGGGGGTGCTGGTAGATGAGAAGCTCAACATGAGCCAGCAATGTGCACTTGCAGCCCGGAAGGCCAACTGCATCCTGGGCTGCATCAAAAGAAGTGTGGCCAGCACGTCAAGGGAGGTGATTCTGTCCCTCTATTCCACCCTCATGAGACCCCACCTGGAACACTGTGTCCAGCTCTGGAGCCCCCAACATAAGAAGGACATTGACCTGTTGGAAAGGATCCAGAGAAGGGCCACAAAGATGATCAGAGNAAGGAATATTCCATACCACAGATGTCATGCTCAATATATATAAATGGGGTTTGCGTGAGGGGCAGGGATTTGCGTTTGCTGTTTGGGACAGGTGGCGCAATTAGTCATCGGGTGGTGAGAGAAATTGCATTGCATCACTTTATTTTGTATATTCTTTACTATCACTATTATTATTATCATCATCATCATCATCATCATCACCATCATTATATTTTCTCTTCCGTTAGTGTACTATTAAACTGTTTTTATCTCAACCCAGGAGTTTTTTACGTTCTTTTTCTCCTTCTTCTTCCTACCGTACTGGGAGCTGGGGGGAGTGAGGGAATGGCTGCATGGTCCTAGTTGCCAGGTGGAGTTAAAGCATGATACCTCACTGTAGGGAAAGATTAAGTATACTCATCATCAGTTTATTTCTGTGTACATGACTCTGCAGTCCAAATAGTTTGTATGAACAGGACTATAGTTCACTTGTACCCTGAATAATCAGAAAATATTCTGTGTTGAAACACGTAGCTGAATAAATGAATCTAAGTTCCCTTCCACTTTTGTGGTTGTTACCTGTCTACAGAAATGTAATTGCTTAATTTACATATTAATATAAAGGTATAGATGGATGCTGTCCTCCAGTTCATTGTGATTGTCAGACCTTGGGATACACACACCAGCATATTGTGGAAATAAATGAATTAATGCCTTGAAGTCTCTTTCTAAGCCTGCATGTAAAAATAGTCAGGAGTGATTCACTCCCGCTGTTTCTTGGGTTTGTCTATAATGCATGGATACTTAATGGAGACTCCATTAAGAACTAAATCCTTTTTTTAAAAATAAATAAATAAATATGGTAAATTATTGTTCTAAGGACCAGCAATACAAAGTTATTAGAGTCATCTCTTAACAGTTAACAGATTTTGAACATAATTTGAAACTTCTTTGTACCAATATTCTTCAATAAATTTAGTTATTAAGTTAATGTTATCAAATGAGCAAGATCAACAGATCTATCAACTATAATAGATATGTCTAGAAATTTTTCTGCTGGCAATAAAACATGATTTGATAAGTAGCTTCTGTAATTTTCATTCAGCTGTCAGATGAATCAGGTGGAATATAGTGCAAATTGTCCTTTCTTAAGTCATTGATATTTTTGGTTTAGTAAAGCTAGTTTAATCTGATCTGACTGTGCATATGTTTCCACCCCTGCGGATTCTGTAGGAGTCAATGGAGCTTCACACAATTTTATAGTCATTCGATATAGCACCGGTATTGCTTCATAAAGTGTGTGTTGCAGAGATTCCTGTCTTACCTGGAATATTAAAAGCAGGGAACAAAAAATGGCAGAACATGACTGGTAAAGAGGTAGAAATTCTCACTCTCATTTCTTCTATGAATAGCAATTTGTTGCTAACTAAAAATTATAAATCTCTTCCGGTTTCTTAAATAAAATAATTCTAATTTTGGGATGGCTTTTTAACTTCTGTACCAAAAGTAAGCACAGTGTAGGTATAAAATGACAGCATATTTCATGTTTTCTGTTAATTATTCCTGTGGCCAAAATTATTGAATGCCTTCATCATTAAGGTTTTAAATCTTTGGAAAATTTGGTTGGATATAGTAAAAATATGCAAGTGTTCTCCATTTCTTGGAGGGGACACAGGGAGGATTGAAGAGGAGGGAAGGAGGAAGTACCTCAGGCAAGTTTATGATTTGTAAAATAAGTCTTTAGTTTTCAAATAAGACTAATAAATGCACTAGTGATTAGAGTTTTTCTTGCCTGCATTTTGCAAAATATGTAATGAAAAAAGATGAAAATGTATCATCAACGCTACTAATTAAGAAATAAAATTTAAAAGCTTTTATCTGGACAGGCCACAAATAGTGTGTAAGTAGAGATCTCTTAAATAGCAGATGCAAAAGGAATTTTTGTTGCTAGAGAAGCTTGGGAAGTTAATGCATTCATTTACATGTTAATGTATCTAATGCCACCTGCTATTAAGAATTTGGACCTAAACGTAAATCCCATCAGGGTGCAATAATTTCCTCCAGGCCATGCTACAAACATACAAGTTAAACTCTATATTGTGTGTAAGCTATATGATGCTATGCAGTATGTTAAACATAGCCTTATAGTGAGGGTACTTCATTTTATATTTTACGAATTACAGAAATAATTTTGAAACACTTTTTACAGCTATAGTAATATAATTTGAATCAGTATCTTAGTATATCCTTCAATGTTCTTTCTAAGAGAATATATTTTACATAAATATTATTAATTTTCCGCAAAATTCGAAGATATGGAAAAACCAGCAAGAAATACCTCTAGCTTTTACCCCTGTCTTCATTGCTATGAGAAATCCTTAAAAACTATGTCTGGCAGAGAAAATGTTTGGTAAGCTTGTATCAAATCTCCTTACTGGAAATTAAGTTTAGACTGCTAATTATTATCCTAAGTACCACTGATGACTCTCTCTCAGACAGCCACAGAGACATTAGGTTCATTGCCATATTTCTTCCAATGCTGTATTACTCCACTTAGAGGGACTTAAGAGTCCCAGAGACATGGGAAGATACCATCAGGTAATGATAACGTCCTACCTTTTCAGGAGAAAAGTATCACTTGGGTATCCTGTTCTCCATGTTAGCTTTCCGATCCAAAATAGAGCCTCACAATGTATTGACGCTGGCTGCTTCAGAGATTCCTTGTCCATTTTCTCATACTTTATAAATCTGCTCTTAAGGAGCTAGGACAACTTTGAGGGCTCCATTACTGAATACTTGGTTTGATCTGTGTGCTTTATCTGCTATCAGACTCCAATAGAAGCAGTGTATTCTCAGTAATTCATAACAGTAACGGTAGGAGGAGATTAGAAGATAGAAAATCAGTAAATTCTTGATATACTGATATATGACACCAGTGCCTCCTGCTAGGCAGGTTAATGAATGCCATAACAATACAGACATAAAACTTAGAAATGTATTTTATTTTCCACTGATGGAGAAATAGGGCAACAAGACCCCGTTAACGTAGAACTGGGGGGAGGAAAGAAATCCAACAGGTCTTCCTTGTTCAATTAAGGACAACCCTATGGTTGCTGTCAGACATTCAGTTCCCCTAGATGCTACTCTTAGCCTGACCTCTCCTTCTCACTCCTAAACTGAATGCCTTAAAAATACTTGGTCTCAGAATCAGGCTCTCTTGGAATAATTCCCGTCACTTACAATTACTTATTTTAGCTAACAGATCCATCTATCCCTCCAGGTCCTTAAGCACACACATGCCCCATTCAAGTAGTGCGCCAAGTCCAATCCTTGCTGTGCTTTATGCTTAATTAAAAATTCTGTGTAGTGAGTCCTGCAGTCTCTAGACTTTGATAATCCCTTTAGTATTCTATTAGTCCTTTCTAATATCATCATCTTTGTTTTCTTCATTGCTCAGTAATAGTTTGTGATGCCAACAGTAATACAATTTGAACCTCAACATGGATGTCCTCTGAATAAACTAATCACTGGAAATTGTCCTTTGAATACTGACATCACTATTGTGTGTGTGAATATATATGTATCTATTATTTTACATGTGTGTATTTATATATATATATATACACACCTACATACACATATACTATATACCATAAGGGCACCAACCACTGTGTTGGGTTGCCCTGACAAGGGTTGAGGAGGTTCTCCAAACTTAAGGGGAGCAACCTCATCTAACTTTGAAGGTGGTTCTGTTTCAAGCAGAAGGGTTGTTCAGCATGACCTGCAAAAGCTCTTTCCAATCATTGTGTGATCCTGCAATTTGAACTGTTGAACAAAAGTCCAACACTGAAGAATAGTCATAATGTTAGGTAACTAACTGGAATTGCTGTAAATAAGAGTGTTCTGTCACAAGGTATGAAAGTGACTTGTTTGAAATAGGATGAAGACAATCATTGAACCAATGTGCTTTTATCTCTTTACCCAGTGCAATATAATTTTCTGTTGAGTTGTTTATTGATGCTCATAGGTAATTTCTGGTTCTACCAAGATCTTTTTTAACCTTAGCAGAGGTTTCTATTATAAACATTGTAAATTGGTATTTTGTTTCTTTGTCAAAATAATCATATAGATTTTAGAGAGGTCTTTAGGTATCTTTGAAATAATATTAGATCACTTGGAATTTCGGTCATGTTTCACACCTGAGTTTTTTGCTGAATTGTTGGACTGTGAGTAAATAATTTTACAGTTGAATCTTAAAAGCTGGGACATATATTACAAATCCCAGTTTCTGTTTTGTGAGCATAGAAACTATAAATCTAGACCCCAAATCTGAAATTGAGCCTAATTGATTATTTTGCCTTATCTGGAAGAGAGATTTTATTTTGTTGTGTTATATAGCTCATCTGATTCATTATACTGATTTAGACTTATTAAAAAACTCTTGTCTAGCAGGTCAATATGATAGTAACCTAGACCTTTTTACGGAGTAAAATCTGCTACTATAGAAGTAGCTAAAGTAAATGCAAGTAGCCAAAAAAGGAACCCTGGTGTTTGCAAAGAGTTTAAACAATTCCAGGTGCAGGATATAATAAAATCCTTGTGACTCCAAGAATCATATTACAGAAACTAGTATAATCATGGAGTGACTACTGATAATCATCAATAATTTAATATAAAACCTCTGCAGTGGACTAAATAAGCCAATATAGAAAGCTTTGTGATAAACATGAAGGAGTTATACAAAGCTGGGTAGGTCAGGATCCCTGCACTCCATAGTATTATGTATTCAGAGGAAAAGTGGATAGATCTACATGGACCTGGCCTTAGGCAGCTGAGCTTGACCTGTGGAACCACACACGTTAAATCTATATCCAAATCTTATATCTTCATATATAATTAAGTCTGTCCATATGGCAAGTGATATCCTATTCCCTTCCCTCTTTTGTCATCACAAATGTTGCTGACAAGTCTTTCTGATGATCTTTTAAAAGTTGAAGTGATCAAATATATGCAAAGTAATTTAAATAATAAACCTGAGTCCAGGCAAAAGAAATTAGTCTGCAAATTTGGACTCGACAAGGACTTGACTTTTGAGACTGCTGTACCAATCTGTTTAAAGCACTTTGTAAAGTACATTTCATGAAGTTTGTGAGCTTCAACAGAGCCATTACAGTTAAATGTTTATACAATGTTTTAGAACACCTAGGCAAGAGTGCTTTTTGGAATATGCAATTGCATACTGTCTCCTGGAAAATCTAGTAGCTGCCTGCTAGTTTCCTTTCAAGTTTGCTAGAAACAGCTGTGTGGACAAGAGTATTGCAGGAATCCAGTTGTTAATCCAGAGCCAGTCTGTAACATCGTGCATGTTAAGATGGCAGAGTGTGAGCATTAAGTCTGCTCCCATGTATGGTGTTCCTCCATGTTGGTTGGCCTTTGCAGCCTTCAGGCTGCTCTTTTGTCTATATATTCCCTTCCTATGCTGGCAGTCGTGGATCTCAGGCAGAGGGATTATGCTGGCCATGCCCTCAGTCACTGCTCCAGAGCAGTGATTTTATACCAGGAGCCCTTTTTGCCCTAACTTAATCACATGCTGTGGTTCCTCTGTACAGAGTGGAATTTTCTCATGGCTGTGTCTAATCTGCCTTTAGAGCAACTTTTTAGCACTTTAAACGTCTCTAGTATTTTGTAGATTGCTTTAATAGGACATTTTTATGAGGAAGTTTTGTTCTCTTACACTCTTTTATTGGAGAAAGGCTACCCTGAAGTTTCTCATCTCACTTGATAAAAATAGTATCTTAAATAGGGGGTATTTTTGGTCAAATAGTTTCTAAAATCTATTTTATGCTTACAGGCTTCACCCTGGAAGTGAAAGCATTGCCAAAGTGAATAAATTTAATGTGTTGTGTGTTGGGTTTCTCCTACCCCCCTTTTAAATTTTTATTTCCTTGGTCCACTTTTGTAAATAGTGCCTGGTTTTTGAAAGGATTCAGAAGAGGAGTCCTGTTTTCCAAGATCTTTTACGTATTTTGATGAATGTGCCTTGTCATTTATACACTTGAGTTGTGGTGGCTCAAACAATTTCCGTAAAACTCCAGTGACTAAAAAGATTTTGTGTAACATTGCTCAGCTTCTGCTGATACCAATGTTGTCCCTATTTACTATTAGAATTTATAGTTAGAATTATTTAAAATCACATCTAGCCTTAAGCACTGCCACATACTGGATTAAAAAAAATGACTAGTAGGCGTTGAAGTGAGAAGGAAAAAAAAAAAGGCATTCCAATTTTCCTAAAAATTTCAAGCAACCTTCTCTTGAACAGCCCCTCTGATCCCCCAAAAGGCTTTTCATATTACAAAAATGTGACAAAAAAGTCTGTTTCAGCTGTTCTAAGGGACAGATGATATTTTTTTTTCAAGTATTGTGGAGGGAAGGATGCTAAGAAGCAGTTTTCTGGAAACTGCTCTTAAAGTTGCATTTCATTAAACAGTTCTATTTGAAAATTATTTTTAGTTGCATCAAATGTTGCCTGCTAGTCAGTCTGGCTGCGATCCAAGCCCATTTCAATCTCTTCTTCATTGCATTATATGTGGCTTAAAAACAGAGTGAATTGTGTCTAGTTTCTCCTCAGTTCCCTCAAGAATCAAATTCTAAGGTGTTTTTACTTTTCCTCCATTTTCTCTGTGAAATTGTGGATCCTTTTCAATGTAAGCAGAACTAATATATGAGCTTACTTCAGTCTCTTTGCAGCATATATCATGTTTTTCTAAACCTATAGATCTAGCAGGACTAGAAGGTATGTTATAAACCACATTTTCTTCTTGTGGAATTAGCAACTTAGAAAAGCAACATTTCTGCTCAGAATAAAATTAGTACAATAGCTTGATGGTAAGAAAACTTAATCCTGTCAAATTGAGCTTCATGAATAATTCACAAGGTCCAATTTCATCTGTATCCTGTTATTAAAGATAGAAAGTGTCCGTATACCATCCATGATTTTTAATAACAATTTTCTAGTACTTGTAGAAAAAATACCATGCTGTTACCTCAGCAATGTATTTTGGTTTTGTTCTTATTTGAATTTTGATACTGAATCTCAAACTATTGTAGACATCCATCTTACAATTGATTTTCTTCTAAGATGTCTAAGTTGGGTGTTTATTAAAATATATGAAAAATATTACGAAACCAAGAGAAATAATAAGATTTTTATAACCTCATTACATGTGGATCTTTTAGAAAGTAGCACAATATTAAATCAGGTGACTTACAGGAGTTTTGGAGCATTCAGAACTCAAGGTTTAAGGTTTTTAGTTGGTTCAGTTTACATTAGAAATGTCAAGACAAAATGTTGCAGATACTAAACAGAGTCAAAGCAGAATAAGAACAAGTCAGTCCTGCTGGGTACTAATTTTCCCATGTTCAAATATCAAGATATGTCCTAATCATCAAGTTTACAAAATTCAACATATTGTCAAGATAATGTCAAAATTATCTTCACTTAAGCCTTGAAGAGCACTTCTATACTTGTTGACAAGTGTCTTATGTTAGTAGTATTAGTGCATTGTGTAAAAATATTAGAAAACAATTTCAATTAAATCACAAAAAAGGTGAAGAAGCCAAAACCCATAGTAAAGACAACAGTCACCACCAAAAATAAAATAAAATTAACTTATTAAAGCATGGCAAAAAGCAGCTTTGAAGGAAACAATATGATAGAAAAATTTCATCTTAAATGAGCTAGTAAGGTAAGGGTGGAAAAAAGGAAACCATGCTAGGTCACTCTCCTTTTTCTTCCTTATTATCAGATGTGTTATTAACTATTACACATTTAAAAGATGCGCCCTCAAGAAACTTTGCTTATTGCTAATTTTCTAATACAGTGTCATTTTTATGCATCCGAATCTCATGTTACAGATTCTCTTCAGATTCCCATGTTACACAGTACACAGATGCTGTATTGTTATTGTGTTTCTAATTACACAATTCTAGCACAATTGCAGTATGGTTAGTCTGTTGAATGAAGAAGTAAAAAGAGAAGCTTTAGTTGTGTAGATACATTCGTCCTATAGCTTTACAGTATTATAAACTAGCAGAAATCTTTTGTCTTAAGCATCTTTCATTTATGTTGTGCTTATCACTGTCTGAACTTTTGCAAATTCTGAATAATGAGTCACAAAATGTATGTTAAAACAGATTAGAATTAGCAACAAAACATAATCATTTGAGAGGCTTCACCTATTAAGTTCATAACCTGACCACCCTTCAGAAAATGCTGAAAATAGTTCTATATGAGAAAGATTTCAATAATTAACTTATCTTTTGATAAGTTGTTCCAAATGCAAACCTAAAATTAGACTTGACCAATTTCAGCCTTGCAGGAATAGCCGTGTGTACAGAACTTTTCCTTCTGGAAGCTATATAAAACCCTGGAGACTTCTAAGACCAAATTGTGAGTTGTAGCAGTTGAATCCAAGCTTGGTACAGGTCCCACTCTATTTATGGTCCCACATACTGTTCTCAGTTATTACTCACCCATTCATTCACCACTCCTACTATATTAGCATAGACACTAATCCAGGTATTTTTGTTTTGCCTGGGTCATCTTCTCCCTAAGGCAGGTTAGAGTGCTAATCCCCAAAGATACTGTCATTCCAAAACAATTTGGCTTCTCCTGTGTTAAATCTTGTTCATCAATTTATAATGCCCTGTATGTACTCTCATGTATATACTCCACTAGAGTATTAATGACAGCTTCTATGCAGCTGCACATAGAAAAACTATGCACTGAGTTTTAACCCCTTTTTTGCCATATAAATGTTTTTGTTTTAATACCATTTCCTTTACCTTAATGACGCACTGTCTTTCATCTCCCACTTGGGTATTTTATAGCTCCAAATCTGTTCTTTATCTTTGCCTCCTTGATTTCTTAATGGATTCTGTCTTTAATCTATCCAATCTGTGGTTTAGCCTGGGTATAGCTTGCTTGTTTTAGGCTGTCCTTTGTCTTCCCCATCTGAAAACCCCCACAACTTTAGAAACTACTTGCAGATGTGCTGTGATCTTGATGCCTTGCTGAGCTAGGTGCAATTGGCACATGCTATTCTAAGATTCCTCCTTCTGCCCTTCAGGCTTCCACACACAGGCATTCCCATTCTTTCTTGGTTAATAACAATTTTGAAATTTCTTACAAAACCATTACATAGCATTGCATCGATCTGTATTCATGTCACTTATTATAGATCTAAACCAGATTTTTAGACACCAAAAGAATTTCAATAGTCGACAGTGAAGAATCACAGGATCAAAATTCAAGTGGGAAAGGACCTTCAGTGGCTGTCTAGTCCAGCCCTTCCTTCATGCTTACCCACCCTGCCTTTCCTGAAGACTCTGTATGTCTCCATTGCAGCACTCCGGCTAAGAGTTACTCTACCATGTCTCTGTAACCCCAGTGAGGTCATAGCTCTGCAGCTGTGCATGAATTTCTAATTCCTCCTGTTTGCAGCCCAGGTTATGTGCATATATATGTTTGAGGTGAGCCCCAAGCTGTGCTGCTTTTACAGAGACAGTGTGAGACCCTGCTCTGTCTTGCTGTCCACCAGATGCATCTCTTCTACTTGTGCCCTCAATTCTCTTCAGGTTATGGCAATCCTTCCTGGGCATACCTAGTATAAAACCCTCCTCACCAGGCTGGCAAATCTATTTGCTAAGACGTTCTTGCCTCAAGACATGTCTTGAGGTCATAGAAGCACAAGTCCTCCCTTTGACACAAACCATGCAGGTGTTGCCCTGCTGGATAAGTTCATTTCTGCTTGAACGTTTCCCTCTACTGGCAGGATTGAGAAGACAACCACCTCATCCCCCATGTCTTTCACTCATCCCCAGAGCTCTGTAGTCCCTCCTGATATGCTTTGGGTTATCTCTAACAGTATTGTTGGTGTCCATGTGTAAAAGCAGTAAGGGGTAACAGTTCAAGGGGCAGATAAGCTCTGGTTGACCCTCTACCACAACTTGGATCCTGACCCATGACAAGCAACAAACTTCCTGAAACATCAGGCTGGGTCGACAGATTGATACCTGAGTGTCTTGCAAGAGGGACTCTCCTGTGAGTATTACACGCCTTCTCGCCTTTCTGTGGACACCAGATTTGGGCTCAGCTGGCTCTCCTGTGTCACCTCATGGGTGATGTTTATGCTTACCTGTGTCTGGGGTACTATACCTTTGCTGAAGTTGCAGCTCTGCAGGTGGAGTAGGAAACTCTCCGCTGTTGCTAGAAGTCGCAAGCTTCCAGCCTTTTCCATGCAAACAGCCACCCTCCACTGCCTGTGTGACCAAAACCTCCAGCTGTTCCTCTTTCCTTGTATCACTCAGGCTCTTGTCTCGATCTTCCAGGAAGAGCCTATCAATCTTGTCTTCATTTTCCCTGGCCGTGCACAACCACTCACCTCTCCTTGCAGCTCCTTCCCTAGTGAGTCTGTGCAGACCACAACTCCTGCAGGTGAAGCCCCCACTGCTACAGCCCTAGGGAGAGCTCAGATTCTCTCTGCAGACCCGACACCAAGGCAGCAGCATTGTCCCTTGGAGCTGTTCTTCTCTCTGCTGCCCCCTGCTCTGCTGATGGTGTCAGCACCTGATGCTCATAGGAGTGCTTCAGCCCCTGTAGCATTTCGTGTCTGTGAGACTATAACCACCAAAACAGTAAATGAGAGAAGGAGGCACTAAGTTTAGGTTATGTTGAATGCTTCTGGTAAGTGCCAGACCCTTTAGTTTTTCAGTTTTTCTGGTTTACAGATTAAGATGATGTTTTTGCATCTCAAGTTACCACAGAGAGGCATGCCTATTTTGTGAAAGCTGGGGTACGATATTAATTAGAAGAAGTCCAGACTGGTAGAGATTGTTAACAACTTAATTGTTTTCCAAATATAGCATCAAACAAGACTGTAGTTAACAGCCAAAAGGTTAAGGTGACAATAACAATGTAGAAAAAATGTAGGAAGGGTGCCCCTAAGGCAATGCAAACTCTGGCAGTGAATTGCTGTTTTGTACTGCCTAAGATCTCTGAATCGTTTTCACAGTTGACTAGTAGTTATGGGTATCACTATACATTTCTTCAGAAAGAAAGAAGAGCTAGAAGGGTCTCAGAGCTAGACGTGAAAGGCAGACAGTTTACTCTCCAATTGTAGATGGGAGTTACAGTTCATTATAAATCTGGAGTCTTTTACACCATGTTTCTGGAGAAAATGTATGATTTTAAAGAGGTAAGTGGATTGAAGAATATTGCCATACCTATGTCTTTCAAAGCACTTTCTCTCTTCTGGTCAGAGCAAGTTGTTATCAGTTATTTTTTTGGAGGTGGGGGTGGTTTATTCTTTTTTTGGGGGGGAGGGGGGGGATTGGGGAGGTTCTGAGTTGAAACTGAACCAAATGTGTTGTGTGTAGAAGTTAATTTCTGCAAAATTTATCACATGTTAATAAAAGTCACGTAAGTGTCAACAGAAATTTGGATACACGGTTGGATAATACTGGTATATAGTTGCTGTTGAGGCCAAATGCTGAGTGCGTGTGGTTTTCTATGTAAGCTTGCATGGATGGTGAAGATAATGACTGGGTGATGTATATCCTACAGCTGCTATCTTTTTGATTAAAAGAGACATTGCAAATAGCACTAGGCCACCTACTGTTGCAGTAGATTGTCTGCTGTGTGGGAAGAAAACTGCTCTGCTCTGAAAACTGAATAGAAAGTGTTCAGAATGTTTTTTGAGCTTTGTACATGGTGTTATTCTTAGTAGTAGTATCCAAGTTGTAGCCATGGTAGACTGGTCCATAGCTGTTTACAGAACCATCTTGAATTAAAACAAAACAAAACAAAACAAAACAAAGGTATATGATGGTCTCCAAAAGTGAAGGTGTTTTGTCTCAAATGTTTGGAAGACACTGTTCTTAATAACAACAGCCTAGATATAAAGTTACTTTGTGGAAGTTATTCCTTGAAGATGGTGAAAAATAATTCCAAAGAAAAAAATGGTCATCTTTGGTTTTGTTATTGTTTTGACCAGCTATCAATCTAAAAGTCCTAAGTGATCTAAAATAACTGAGTAAAAAAACTGCTTCAGTTGTTCACCAAAACCTTAAGTAAGATATTTTTCCATGTCAAAATACATTGATTTAAAAACATAATTTAAAAACAACTTTTTAATGTCCTGTGTCCAGATATACACACTGTACAGATTCAGGAAGTTCAGACGTTTAAGTTTTCACTAATTACTTAGCTTCTACCTGTTGTATCTAAATCTTAGCTTTAGCAATTTTTTAAGTTTGTGAAATTTCAGTATTATTTTTCATAGACACCTCAATATGAAGTTAAAAGATTGGAGATTTTTTCCTATTCTCTTCACTCATTTTCATCTGTTCCCTCTGATTTCACATTTCTAGAGAACAGAATAAACTTTAGGGTTATACCTCAAATCAGTAGTTTTGTTGATAAGTTAATGAGAATAGAAATTTTGGTAGCTATCCGGAGGTCGAGTTTGATAGGATGACAGAATGACAAGATTTGCTTCCAAAACTAAATCACAGAGTCATAGAATCACAGAATGGTTTGGGTTGGAAGGGACCTTTGAAGATTATCTACTTCAACCCCCTTTCCTTGGGCAGGGACATCTTTCACTAGATCAGGTTGCTCAAAGCCTCATCAAACCTGACCTTCAACTCTTCCAGTGATGAGGCACCACAACTTTTCTGAGCAACCTATTCCAGTGTCTCACCACCCTTATTGTAAAAAACGTCTTTCTTATGTCCAGTCTAAACCTACCTCTTTTTGGTTTAAAACTTTCAACCTTGTCCTGTCACTACAGGCCCTGGTAAAAAGTCTTTCTCTGTCTTTCTTATATGACCTCTTCATACACTGAAGGGCTGTGACAATGTTTCCCTGGAATCTTCTCTTCTCTGGGTTGAACAACTTAAATGCTTGGTGTGACTGGGTCACACTGGGTCGTGTGGGTTACGGGTCCTTTCAAAGTTGGTCCCATATTGGAAATGTTTTTCTCTGTCACTGTTTTCTTGGTTCTGTTTCCTGTTGGCACTACCATTTAGGAATAAAATACCTGAAAATTTCTTTCAGAAGGGTACTTTCCTTCTTTAAGTATTGCTACCAGTGTAAATGTTCTTGTAACAGAGACTGAGGCTATGCTATAAACACATTAGCTTTGCAACTTTAGTAAGTGCATAGAATTCTTAGAATTTTAAGTTTCTGTTTGACTTTTGTTAGTCAAGTTTTGTAGCAAATAAAAATGAGTAGAAAAGGTAAAATTATGATTTATAAAGAAGTTCAAGCCTGCTATGTCAACATATGCTTGTGGATATGTTCAAGATAGTTTTTTTTCCCCTGCTCTTTTGTATGAGTGTTCTTTGACTATCAGTTGTTATTCAAAAAGCAGCAAATTTTAACCTCCTGCTTTTTCCAGTATGTCAACAGGCATTTTCTCAACAGCATGTATTCACACAGAGATGCTTGTTTTGTATCACTAACTAGCATTTTCTGTTTTATGGAGATAACAGTTACATGAAGAATGAACCTAGCTGTTCTTCACTGATATTGTTTCTTCTTTACTGCTTCCTGCTACTTCCACCTGCCCATGCTCAGGAACATAGTTTAAATTATTTCCTGGCTCTACTTTTGTCGATCTCTTCTGCGTTAATTATCTGTTTGGCATTTCCATAAAAAGAAGCCAGATCAATCCCTGAACATGTTGTATCCCTTCTGATTGATTTCTCTAGGTCAGCTGCACTATCTAACCACCAAGCCTGGAACTGAAACTTACCAGCACATTTAATCTTTTCTTCATTAGGAATGTATTAGTTTCTTTGGTGACATCCTGTATACTACGCTAGTCCACTGACATTCTGAACCACATGGTAAAATAATTTCATAATTCAGGAAGTGTGCTGTGGATATGCAGTCACATACACAAAGAATATTCATTTAGGGTTGTGTTTTGTTGTTTTGTTGTTTGGGGTTTTTTTTTTTTTTGATAATATAGCTTCCTCCATGCACTCCTGACTCGTTTATTTAGATTGTAATTTAATTGATGTAGGAACTTGTCACTTCTGTATAACCCAGTGTGTATGTACAATGCAGTCCAGTCTTTAGTTATAAAACCCTAAAACTACTATAATTCAGTTACTAACAATAAGTAAAATAATATAAATGTAAAACTGTGCATCAAATAAATACTGGCATTTAATTCAGCATAAGAAGACTTTATTATTTCTGTTGTTACAAACAAAAGCAAAAGTATTTAAAAGAACCATCTTCAAATAGAGGTTTTGTTCACACAATTCGCATTCACTTTTTCAACCATTAAAGTTGACAGATGTATAGAGCATTTTACTGGTAGGTAACAACTGGTTGAATATTGGCACCCGTACTTGCTAAGTAGGTCTGTTCAGGTCTGAATTTCTAGGATTCTGAGACATTTTTTACATGGTTCATCTCACACTATATATTTTAAATCCGAAATTGTGGATTGTGCCTTAGATATTTTTGTAGTCTATATTTGTGGAACTGTTATTTTCTTTGAAACATTTTTGGAGGAGGACAGGGTGGAAAAGGTTGCAAGTCATGATACAGGAAAACTAGTTATAAAGACTTAGAAATTGTTCTGAGTAGGAGATTGTGCTTTGTGTACTTTCTAACTCCTATCAGTTAAGTACTGCATAGAAAATAAAGAAGAAATACCTTCCATATTTTTGCTGACTCAGCGTGCACTCTGTAATGCTGACACAGCTTCAAAATGAGTTTCCAAATGCCTGATAACTTTCTCTCTTAATAAGGAGGATTTCAAGTGAAAAGGAAGTTCTTCCCATAATCCTTCACTCGAAATGTAACTCATGAAATAGCTTCACATGCAATACCATCTGGCAAGATTCTCCTTGTAGTTCCATCTCAGGGAAGATGCACTGGGCAACACGTCAATAATTCCTTCTTTAACCACAAACCATCATCTAAGATAAAAGTGTTGACATTTGGGAAAGATATATAAGTGGGTCAAAATCCTCAGCTGGATCACTAGTCACAGGAATGTCAATTTGACAGTTGTTATTCATGCATTTGTTGCAGTCAGTTTCTGAATAAAAGGTCCTTCTATGCTTGACCTGCATGTCCCTTTCCCCTTAATAACACAAAGGCACAATTTCTTTTACACTGCACTTTCTATTTGGAATCTTATGTTATATGAAAAAGACAGCCTTTGATAAATTGTTCAATCCTGTGTTCTCTTTTCATATAACCTTTAATCATCTCTTGACTTTTTTTTCTGTGAAATAGATTCCCCTTAGAAAGGGGGTCTTTTAAACTCTTTTTATGGATACAGGGCCTGCACCATCACTTTTGAGCATTTATTGGTTTCTCTTCTCTGAAAAAAAGGGTAATAAACTGTGTTCAAATCTCTTAATGCCCTTAAAAATGTGTTAGAGGGAAGAGTTTATAGAACTAAAAGTGACAATGAACAATAAACAATTCAACATAAATGTGGAGTCTGATGCATGAAACAAAATTTGACAGAAATAAAAGTATGAATACATGCTTCTGTTGCCAAAAGCCCAGAGAGTTAATATATGACCCTCTAACACTTCATAGAATCATAAAATTGTAGAATGGTTTAGGTTGGAAAGGACGTTAAAGATCATCTAGTTCCAAGCCCCTTGCCACGGGCAAGGCCATCTCCTACTAGACCAGATTGCTCAAAGCCTCATCCAACCTGGCCTTGAACATTTCCAGGGATGGGGCCTCCACAACTTCACTGGGCAACCTGTTCCAGTGCCTTACTACCCTCAGAGTGAAAAATTTCTTCCTGAGATCTAATCTAAATCTACCCTGTTCTAGTCTGAAGCCATTATCCCTCATCCTGTCACTACATGTCCTTGTAAAAAGTCCCTCTCCAGATTTCTTGTAGGCCCCTTTCAGATACTGGAAGGCTGCTCTAAGGTCTCTTTGGAGCCTTCTCTTCTGCAGGCTGAACAACCCCAGCTCTCTCAGCCTGTCCTCATCGCAGAGGTGTTGCATCCCTCTGATCATCTTTGTGGCCCTTCTCTGGATCCTTTCCAACAGGTCAATGTCCTTCTTATGTTGGGGGCTCCAGAGCTGGACACAGT
>VYXH01012651.1:393131-411650 GCA_013397275.1 Burhinus bistriatus | reverse complement strand
CCCTCTGATCATTTTCGTGGCCCTCCTCTAGACCCACTCCAGCAGGTCCATATCTTTCCTGTACTGAGGACTCCAGATCTGGACACAGTACTCCGGGTGGGGTCTTATCAGAGCAGAGCAGAGAGGCAGAATCACCTTCCTCGACATGCTGGTCACACTTCTTTTGACGCAGCCCAGGGTACGGCTGGCTTTCTGGGCTGCAGGCACACATTGTCGGCTCATGTCCAACTTTTCATCCACCAGTACCCTCAAGTCCTTCTCGGCAGGGCTGCTCTCAATTCCTTCATCCCTCAGCTTGTATTGATACTGGGGGTTGGCCCGACCCAGGTGCAAGACCCTGCACTTGGCCTTGTTGGACCTCATGAGGTTCACACAGGCTGCCTTCTTTAGCTTGTCCAGGTCCCTCTGGATGGCACCCCATCCCTCAGGCATGTCAACTGCACCACTCAGCTTGGTGTCATCTGCAAACTTGCTGAGAATGCACTTGATCCCACCATCTATGTCACTGATGAAGATATTAAATAGTACTGGTCCCAATATAGACCCCTGAAGGACACCATTTGTCACTGATCTCCACCTGGACATTGAACCTTTGACCACCACCCTCTGGATGTGACCACCTAATCAATTCCTCATCCACCGAACAGTCCACCCACCAAATCCCTATCTCTCCAATTTAGAGAGAATGTTGTGGTGGACCGTGTCAAAGTCCTTACAGAAGTCCAGATAGACAACATTTGTGATTCTTCCTGTGTCCACGGATGTAGTCACTCCATCACAGAAGGCCACTAGGTTGGTCAAGCAGGACTTGTGCTTGGTGAAGGCATGCTGGCAGTGTCTAATCACCTTCCTGTCCTCCAGGTGCTTTAGCATAGCTTCTGAGATGATCTATTCCATGATCTTCCCATTTACAGTGGTGAGGAGCATAGGTCGGTAGTTCCCAGGGTCTTCCTTTTTACCCTTTCTAAAAAAGGGTGCAATGTTTCCCTTTTTCTAGTCACCAGGGACTTCACCTGACTGCCATGACTTTTCAAATATCATGGAGAGTGGCTTGGCAACTACATCAGCCAGTTCCTTCAGGACTCTCGGATGCATCTTGTCAGGTCCCCTAGACTTATGTATGTTCAGGCTCCTCAGGTGGTCACAGACCCAATCTTCTCTCACGGTGGGAGGGGCGCAATCTTGTGGTGCATCCACTCAAGAGGTGTTGGAAAAGAGATTGCCAGTGAAGACTGAGGCAAAAATGTTGTTGAGTACCTCAGCCTTCTCCTTATCCATTGGTACCAGTTTGCCAGTCTTGCTCATGAAGGGGGTTATGTTTTCTTTGACTTTCTTTTTCTGACTGACATACCTGTAGAAGCCCTTATTATTCTTTACATCCCTTGCCAAGTTCAGCTCCAGCTGTGCCTTGGCCTTCCTGACCTCATCTATACACAACCGGGCAGTGTCCTTGTACTCCTCCCAGGATACCTGTCCCTGCTTCCACTGTCTCTGCATCTCTCTCTTGCCCTTTAGTATGACCAGCAGGTCTTGACTCAGCCATGCCAGTCTCTTGCCTTCCTTTCCTGATTTCTTACATCTGGGGATCGAGAGCTCTTGCACTCTATGGAAAGTGTCAGTTCTGTTCTGCTCCCTTGTCCCTGAGGGCAGTTTCTCAGGGGGTCCTGTTGACTAACTCCTTGAGGATGTCAGGGTGGTTGAAGTCCCCCAGCAGCACGAGACCCTGCAGGCCTGATGTCTCTTGTAGCTGGAGTAAGAAGGCTATGTCAATAGGCTTTCCTTGAGCGGGCAGCCTGTAGAAGACAGCCTCCACAAGGTTTCCTTACTTGCCTCAGTCTCTAATTCTTACCTTCTTCAGAAAGATTGTCTGTTTGACCCGTCCTCTGTAGCCTGTGGCTGGAGAGGCAAGGTGGAGGGCAATGGGCATGGTGGGTGAAAAAGATTGCTAGGGTCTGCTCTAGAGGTGTGTTTTTGTGGTTTACATTGAACACCATGGAGAAAATTCAGAAATGTGTATTAGGGCACATTCTGTAACCATTTTCCGTCCCTGACAGCAGCTGTCAAGTCACTGCTGTCCCCTAGCCCCACATCTCTGCCACCTCTACACACAAAAGGACTTTTAAAATCAAAAAGTGAGACACTGAAGAAGTTCGACGCAGGCTTGTGATTAGTGGTTTAATTTCATTTAAGATTCAAGCATTTGTTTTCTCTTCCTTTTCTTTCCCCATTCATTCTTCCAATATCTCTCTTGCATTCCCTTTTGCTCCGTAACCTGTCTATCACAACATCCAGTTTGCTTTTGGGTAGGCCTGATAATCCACTCTTGCCATATTAAGTGTTCCACAATAACACTGCTGAAAACAGTTTCAGCAATTCATGACCCATTTCCTATCCCACACTAAAACCCACTTCTCTCCCTGTACTAGCCTTAAGTATTTATGAGGTCATATGGTGAACCTAAATGGGTAACTGATGCATTAAAAAGGAACCCAGCAAAAGAAAAAACATCTTTTTTTCTGGCTGGATCAGTTCCCCATCCTAGTACACACCCAGGTGAATATAAGGAGTGGCTGAAGGCAAGAACAATGAACAGGAACAGAGGCTGGAGTTTTGGGTACTGCTTAACCTAGCACTACTGACTGAAAATATGCATATCAAATGGTGTCATATATATAAAAGTGCCATTGTGAAGCCAGGTTAGTTGATACTTGAAAGGATATATGGATGGCATAGAAATATAATATCCCCAGCCCTTAAGTGCAAGATACTGTGACACTTGCCGCTAGATTTGTTAACACTTTGTGTCAAATTCCCAGCAGAATTTCCTAATAACTCCCTTGGATTTGACACCACACTTTTAACCTTTTCCTGTCCAAAAATAGAACACAAATTAATCTCAATATATATTTTGTACTTAATAGAGTTTTCAATTATACAAGCTCATATGGGGCATAATAACTTGAGCAAAACTGTAAGTAATCAATGGCTTAAAATGTAATTTTGTAAATTGTGTAATTTAATCTATATATTTAATTATACAACCAATAATCTAAAACTGAACATACCGATTCTTATGAGGTCATGATGCTCTGAGTGTCGGAGCATACCCATATTCCATGTTGAAAAGTGAAAATTGTAGGGGTAGGCTGTTAAAAATAAAACCCTGCTAAGATGCAGTTTCCAGGAGGTATGTCTTCTGCCTCTAAACCTTTCATTTCTGTTCTTCAGAAAGCTGTTAAACAGGTTTAAACAGCATAATTCCAAATTTTCTGTGTTCCTTCCCTTACCTAAATTAGAACTGTATTTGGAACATATAACTTAAGCAAATACTTGTTCTAAGAATTACAGAAGAACTAGATTTTCATCATAACTGTTGTTTAATTGTTAATATTGTTGGCTATTAAAGAATACTAGTACTGAATATGATAAAGATCAGATCAATTTTGCTCAATTAAAATTAATCTCTGCTGAGGAAAGATAGTCTGTTTTCCTGGAAATTTCAAACAAACAAAAATCACCCTTGAAAATACAAGTGCAAAAATGGTTCGATTCTAAAGACCTAAATGCCAGCTTGCAAAGTCCCAGTAGTTCATAACTTTNATGGAGAAAATTCAGAAATGTGTATTAGGGCACATTCTGTAACCATTTTCCGTCCCTGACAGCAGCTGTCAAGTCACTGCTGTCCCCTAGCCCCACATCTCTGCCACCTCTACACACAAAAGGACTTTTAAAATCAAAAAGTGAGACACTGAAGAAGTTCGACGCAGGCTTGTGATTAGTGGTTTAATTTCATTTAAGATTCAAGCATTTGTTTTCTCTTCCTTTTCTTTCCCCATTCATTCTTCCAATATCTCTCTTGCATTCCCTTTTGCTCCGTAACCTGTCTATCACAACATCCAGTTTGCTTTTGGGTAGGCCTGATAATCCACTCTTGCCATATTAAGTGTTCCACAATAACACTGCTGAAAACAGTTTCAGCAATTCATGACCCATTTCCTATCCCACACTAAAACCCACTTCTCTCCCTGTACTAGCCTTAAGTATTTATGAGGTCATATGGTGAACCTAAATGGGTAACTGATGCATTAAAAAGGAACCCAGCAAAAGAAAAAACATCTTTTTTTCTGGCTGGATCAGTTCCCCATCCTAGTACACACCCAGGTGAATATAAGGAGTGGCTGAAGGCAAGAACAATGAACAGGAACAGAGGCTGGAGTTTTGGGTACTGCTTAACCTAGCACTACTGACTGAAAATATGCATATCAAATGGTGTCATATATATAAAAGTGCCATTGTGAAGCCAGGTTAGTTGATACTTGAAAGGATATATGGATGGCATAGAAATATAATATCCCCAGCCCTTAAGTGCAAGATACTGTGACACTTGCCGCTAGATTTGTTAACACTTTGTGTCAAATTCCCAGCAGAATTTCCTAATAACTCCCTTGGATTTGACACCACACTTTTAACCTTTTCCTGTCCAAAAATAGAACACAAATTAATCTCAATATATATTTTGTACTTAATAGAGTTTTCAATTATACAAGCTCATATGGGGCATAATAACTTGAGCAAAACTGTAAGTAATCAATGGCTTAAAATGTAATTTTGTAAATTGTGTAATTTAATCTATATATTTAATTATACAACCAATAATCTAAAACTGAACATACCGATTCTTATGAGGTCATGATGCTCTGAGTGTCGGAGCATACCCATATTCCATGTTGAAAAGTGAAAATTGTAGGGGTAGGCTGTTAAAAATAAAACCCTGCTAAGATGCAGTTTCCAGGAGGTATGTCTTCTGCCTCTAAACCTTTCATTTCTGTTCTTCAGAAAGCTGTTAAACAGGTTTAAACAGCATAATTCCAAATTTTCTGTGTTCCTTCCCTTACCTAAATTAGAACTGTATTTGGAACATATAACTTAAGCAAATACTTGTTCTAAGAATTACAGAAGAACTAGATTTTCATCATAACTGTTGTTTAATTGTTAATATTGTTGGCTATTAAAGAATACTAGTACTGAATATGATAAAGATCAGATCAATTTTGCTCAATTAAAATTAATCTCTGCTGAGGAAAGATAGTCTGTTTTCCTGGAAATTTCAAACAAACAAAAATCACCCTTGAAAATACAAGTGCAAAAATGGTTCGATTCTAAAGACCTAAATGCCAGCTTGCAAAGTCCCAGTAGTTCATAACTTTTGATACCTCTACTGTTCAGGCAAAACACACAGGAGTAAAATGAAAGAAAGAAGCAAAGTTCATCTTCAAAGAAGAGATTCAAGATGTCTAAATTTGATCACTTAGAAGGAAGATATCAAATGTATGCTTCTTGGCTTGTAACATCTTAGCAGTTAATAGAAATATGGACATTTCTAAAATGTAATTTATTTCCTTGTCTCATATATCACATTTATGATGGGACAAATTGCACTCTAAAGCACCTGTCTGTCCTTTCACCCTCTTCTGTTAGTACTGGGAAGCTGGAGATTTTGATTTTGTTACAAATGGGTCTACGTTCCAGAACAGGAGAGGACCACACTAAAGAAATAGCTTGAGTTAATAGGTCCAATATTCATAGTTAGAGGTTAGCTGTAATAATAAATGACACACAGAGAGGAAGGAGGTTACAAAGTTAACTCTAGTTGTGCTTAGAGCCAAAGAAAGGTGTAAGAAGCAGAGACCCCAATTAATGTTAAGAAAATTGCTGTAACTGCCATAACTGAAATCTTAGAAGACTGAATTCTTCTATAGCATTTTTAAGAGAAACATGATGAAAGGGGCAAAAGGACCATAATATTCAGGAAAGTGGTCAATGCTTGCTATAAATCAACAGACCAAATGAGACAATAGCAAGGGTTATACCTGAAGCAGCAGTCTTGGATGCAGGAAACAAAAAAAAGTGTTATGGGGGCATTATCTAACAGATATTCTGAAAGTGCAACACAGGTTGGTAATCATAGAATCACGGAATTGTAGAAAAGTTTAGGTTGGAACAAACCTTAAAGATTATCTAGTTCCAACCTCCCCTGCCGTGGGCAAGGGCACCTCCCACTAGACCTGATTGCTCAAAGCCCCATCCAACCTGGCCTTGAACACTTCCAGGGATGGGGCATCCAAACTTCTCTGGGCAACCTGTTTCAGTGCCTCACCACTCTCCTAGGGAAAAATTTCATCCTAATAGCTATTCTAAATCTACCCTCTTCCAGTTTGAAACCATTAACCCTCATCCTATCACTACATGCCCTTGTAAAAAGTCCCTCTCCAGCTTTCTTGTAGGCCACCTTCAGATACTGGAAGGCCTGTAAGGTCTCCCTGGAGCCTTCTCTTCTTCAGGCTGAACAACCCCAACTCTCTCAGCCTGTCTTCATAGGAGAGGTGCTCCAGCCCTCTGATCAGCTTCGTGGCCCTCCTCTGGATCTGCTCCAACAGGTCTATGTACAATATTGGAGTAGCTAAAAATTATAAATGGTGATTTTTTTAAATTAACTTTGTTGTACACTTTGTACACAAGAGTTACTAAGTGTACTTTGGATTTCATTTTGATTAATACAGATTAATTGAGTAATTGTATTCAAAACTGATATTTTGTTAAATATATACAGGGAAATAGAGGAAATCCCCAACCGATAACATTTGTGATGTTTCAAAGGGAATAATTTCCCAGTGCTGAAGAAGGTTATTGGGAAGAAATTGTTTGGGTTGGAAAAAAAAATATACAGGAAACTAAAAAGTCTAACTGAAAACAAGGAAATCTTTACAAAGGGCCAGGTAGAAAGTAAAAGAAATATATTTCCATAATTAAGTAAAGACACAACATTCCTTAAAATTATTATGATTTCTGTAGAGAGCAGATTTTTCCACTAGTCCATTTATTTTACTTTGGGAAATAGATATATGAAGTAAAAATTAAAAAACTCCTCATAATTGTGACAATTGTCAGTAAAAACACATTTTTAAAGACTACTAAGAATAAAAGACCCCAAAACTCACCATTTAAAAAAAAAAAAGCTATAAAATTAAACAATTTAAAAAACCCAACTTTAAAATTATTCAGAGAGAGGAAGATTCTAATAAATGTCTGTAACGTACTTAAAGAGGAGCTGGCTGATATTCTTATAAAACATGAGACGATGAAGTAGAGTTTCCAGCCCATTAGTAACTACGATTTATGCTAATGGATTTTCACAATAAACATCTTTAAATGAGATGCATTAGAGAAAATATCCAAGTGCCTTAAAAAAAAATAATATTGAGATGAATGAGAAATGACATTTTAAGAAATGTTTTAATATTAGAGAAACTGATGCCAGCATTCATACAGAATAAGCAAAACAGCCCAATAGAAAATGCCCTTCAGGAATCCATGACTTAAAATGATAAGTTATGTTATAATAGGATAGAACTTCTAGGGTTCAATTTAGTTGCAGCTGGATGAACTTCAGGAACCTGTGACATAGGAATTAGAAAATTTTGTGATCTGTTTTTTAACTGCATGTTTTTTGTTTGTAGGAATTTTTCTTTACTTACTGGAGAAAATATTTTCTGGAATATTATAGGAAATTTCAGATGAAGAACAGGTGATCTTATAAGAAAAACAGAATGAATTTGATATCTATCCCTGAATTAGACTCTATCCTTAATTTTTCTATGGTGACCCATTTCCATATGAGACACTTAAATGGTACCTTTCAGTTACTTATTGATACAGTTTCCCTCATTTTCTAGGCTGCTTAACAATATGAGGTCTGACTTTCAGAACTGGTAAAAGCTACTAATACAGAAGCCATTTAGAGGGTTGGGTTTTTTTAAACATTAAATATTGCATATAGCTAAATGCTTTGAAAAATCGTCTGAATTGTCGCTAATTTTCAAACGGGCTTTTGTTTGGGTTTTTTCAAAATCTCTTTAATGTCTTTTTTTTATCTTGAAAATAGTGTAAATATTGTTAAAATGAGGCTGCTAGATGAAAAGTTATTTAATGTTTATGAAAAAATTAAGTACTCATGATCAGTGGCACAGAAAAAGCCAACATAATTGCCAGTAACACTGTTTCCACAGCACAGTTTGAATAATGTGCAGGAGTTATACACTAAACATTGAAAAGAAAGATAAGAAACTGTTGCCCATTCTTCCCACTGAATCAGAAGAGGTCATCTGGAAAAAATGGTGTGTGATCAAATCATTCAGGACTGTGTCACTTTAAGTATGTACCAATAGCATGGACTGTACTTCTGCGCAGAAAACACTTATTAACATTTCCCACGCATGTAATCTGTGACAACAGAGCCCTGGAAAGCAATGGGAGACTTGATGAAGAAGCACAAGTGTTGAAAATATTTCAGTTTAAACAGGGGAACAAGAGGAGAACATGGAGTTTACATCAAAGATACTTCCGAGTTATCACTGCTCAGAAAGAGATCTCAGCTCACTAGTAGGACTTAGCGATAATGACAGTTCATGATGCATCTGAATATGGATTCTCCCTAAATCTTCCAGCCATCCTGAAACCACAACACGGATATCACAGAAGCCTTATGGCCACAAGGTCTTCTCAAATGTCATAGAAGATTGAAATGTATAGAAAGCCCATCACAGAAGAGATGGATTCCCCCATCTCATGAAGCTGTCAGTGAGCATGACAGTCTGCCAAATAAGTTTATTCCCCCATTGTAGACCATTAATTGTGAATATTAGCCCTTCAGGCTGACACAGATCCTCATATTACACATTGTTACTCCTATGATTTTTTTTTTTCTAAGGCCAGGCTTTACTGGATCCCTTTCTTGGGTGGAAAAGGCATAACTGGGACCATCAGCAGCAGCAATCCATTGTCTTCAACCAGAGAATAAGGGAATCATGAAAAATGAACCACCGCAGAGTTCTTTGCATCGTCAACAAACCAAGAAATTCCAAAGATTTTCTGTAACTTTGATATAAAGCAAATTATTCCTTCATTAATTGCTTGTGAACATAAAGTGAGCAAATTTATGTAAAAAAACACATTATGTCCTAAATCACTTGCAGATCTGTACCTTCCTATCTTGATAAAAAACATGAAAACCTTTATATACTAGGTCTTAAGAAGACACTTTGCTACACAAACAGGCAAACTTTTGCCCCAAATCTGAATCATGCTTTTAAGGTTTTGCTGATTATACCAGCAGCAGAAAATAACACCTTCTGAGAATTTTATGTGTGATTTATTCTTTTTTTCTTCATCATACTAAAAAAACCTAAAAATGCATCTTTCAGGTCAGCCATACTTTCTGACATTCATTTTCATTCAGTAATTTAGTTTGGCTTAAATTATCAGCAAGAAATCTAACCACAGCAAGACACTTTGGAAATAATCTATTTCTGTACATGCTACAGAACTTGTGTGAAAAATTCCTGAAGACCCACTCTTCAAGTTGGTGAGAAATATTTTCAATTGGATAATCATCTCTTCTTTTCTTTCAATTAGAATTTAAGGCATATTTCAATTCCTAGTTCCTTCCCAGAATAATTTTATTTTACTTGAGCAACACTCCATGTATAAGCAATCTTATTTTGGGATCCCCACCCTGAGTTATATGCATCATTATGGAATCACAGAATGGTTGAGGTGTGGCGGGACCTCTGGTAGCCATTTAGCTCAACCCTTCTGCTCAAGCAGGATCACCTAGGGCAGGCTGCCCTGGACCTTGTTCAGTAATGTTTTGAATACCTCCACAGATGGAGGCTCCATAACCTCTCCAGGCAACCTATTCCAGTGTTTGACCACCATCACTGTCACATGGAGAAAGTCTTTTCTTGTGTTCATATAAAATTCCAATTTTTTTTTTAATTTAAGTTCACTGCATTTTTGACCTGTCCCTGGACCCAACTGAGAAGTCTGTCTCCATTTTCTTTACTTCCCGCCCAGTCAGGTATTTATACACATCGATAAGATCCTTCTGAGCCTTCTCTTCACCAGGATGAAAAGTCCCAGCTCCCTCAGCCATCTCAAGTGAATGATGTTTAAGTCCTTTAATTATCTTTGTGGACATTCACTGGATTCGCTGTAGTCAGTCCATATCTCTCCTGTAAGGGAGAGCCCAGAACTGGACCTAACACTCCAGATGTTGCTACACCAGTGATGAGTTAGCGAGGAAGGGTCAGGTCTCTTGACCTGCTGGCATTGCTCTTCCTAATGCAGCCCAGAACACTACTGGTCTTCTTTGCCATAGTGGTATATTGTCATGTCCCGTGCTCACCTTGTTGTCCATCAGGACCTTCGGGTCTTCTTCTGTAGAATCGTAGAATCATTTAAGTAGGAAAAGACCTTTAAGATCATCTAGTCCAACCATTGACCCTACTCTACCAGGTCTGCTACTAAACCATGTCTCCAAGCACCACATCTACATGACTTTTAAACACTTCTAGGGATGGTGACTTGACCACCTCCCTGGGCAGCCTGTTCCAATGTTTGATAACTCTTTCAGTGAAAAATATTTTCCTAATGTCTAGCCTAAAACTCCCCTGGCACAACTTGAACCCGTTTCCTCTTGTCCTATCGCTAGTTACTTGGGAGAAGACACCAGCACCCATCTCACTACAACCTCCTTTCAGGTAGTTGTAGAGAGCAATAAGGTCTCCCCTCAGCCTTCTCTTCTCCAGACTAAACAATCCTAATTCCTTCAGCCGCTCCTCATAAGACATGTTCTCCAGACCCCTCACCAGCTTTGTTGCCCTCCTCTGGACACGCTCCAGCACCTCAATGTCCCTCCTATACTGTGGCACCCAGAACTGAACACAATACTCAAGCTGGGGCGTCACCAGCACTGAGTCCAGGGGCACAATCACTTCCCTACTCCTGCTGGCCACACCATTCTTGATACAGCCCAAGATGCCCTTCGCCCTCTTGGCTACCTGGGCACACTTCAGCTGGCTCATGTTCAGCCGGCTGTCCACCAGGACCCCCAGATCCTTTTCTGCCAGGCAGTTTTCCAGCCACTCCTCGCCAAGCCTGTAGCGTTGCCTGGGGTTATTATGACCGAAGTGCAGGACCTGGCACTCGGCCTTGTTAAACCTCGTACAGTTGGCTTCAGCCCATCAATCCAGTCTGTCCAGGTGTTCAACCCTCACCATGTACTGGTGCCAGGGGTTTTTTCTCCCCACATGCAGGACTTTCCATTTCCCTTTGTTGAACTTCACGAGCTTCCTGTCAGCCCATTTCTCCAGCCTGTTCATCTGAATGGCAGCATAACCATCTGGCATATCAGACACTCCTTCCAGTTTTGTATCATCTGCAGACTGGTTAGGGGTGCACTCTGTCCCATCATCCTGATCATTAATGAAGATGTTGAACAGCATTGACCCTGGCCCCCAGCTGGACTTCATGCTGTTGATCGCAATCCTTGAGCCTGGCAGTTCAGCCACTTTCCAGTCCACCTCATTGTTGTTTTATCTGTCTAAATCAGTACTTCATCAGTTTGTCTATAAGGATGTTATGAGAGACAGTGCTGAAAGCCTTAACTGAAAGTCAAGATAAACAACTTCCTTTGCTCTCCTATCATCCACCAGACCACTCACCTCACTGTAGGAGGCTATCAGGTTGATCAAGCATGATTTGTCCTTCATAAACCCATGTTAACTTCTCCTGATTACCTTCTTGTCATTCATATGTTTGGAATAGGTTGCCAGGGTAATTTGCTCCATCTCCTTCACAGGAATAAAGAGGAGGCAGATCAGTTCCTCAGGTCTTCATTGCCTTTCTTGACAATAGGAATGTGTTTTCTTTCTTCCAGTCTTCAGGAACCTCTCCCAATCTCCATGGCCTTTAAGATAATCAAGAGTGGCCTCACAATAACATCAGCCAGCTCCTTCAGCATTGCTGGGTGCATGCCATCAGGTCCAATGCAATTCCAGTTTAAGTACTCCCTAACCTGATTCTCCCCCACCAATGGAGGTTCTTTGCTCCAGGTTTTCCCACTGCTGTCCAGAATTTGGGACTGAGGAAGGAAGGCTTAACAGTAAAGACCAAGCCAAACAAGGCATTGAGAACCTTGGCTTTTCCATGTTCTTTGTCACCAAGTCCCCTATCCCGTTTAGCAGTGGGTCCATGTTTGCCCTAGTCTTCCTTTTGCTGCTGAAATACTTGTAGGAGCCCTTCTTGTTGCCCTTCAAGTCCCCCTCCAGATGGGCTTTGCCTTTCCTAACCCCATCCCTGCGTGCTCAGACTGCATCTCTAGACCCTTCCTGGAGCACATGCCCTAGCTTCCACCTCTTGTTTGCTTCCTTTTTTCTTGTTTGAGTTTTGTCAGGAGCTTCTGGTCATCTGTATAGCTTTCCTGCCATCTTTTCTTGACTTGTGAACATTGGGATAGACTGTTCGCTGGCTTGGAGGAGGCTTGGATTGATTTTCTGCTTGGAAATCAGCCAGCTCTCCTGGACACCTCTTCTCTCAAGGACCATCTCCCATGGGATTCTTTCAAGCAGGTCCCTGAACAGGCTGAAGACTGCTCTCCTGAAATGCAGGGTTTTGATTCTTATATTTTTCTTCTCTGGATCCTGAACTCCATCATCTCATGGTTACTGCAGCCAAGTTTTCAGGCTTTACCTCAGCTTTCACCAACATGACCAGCCCTTGCCTGTCTGCAAGTATGAGGTTCAGTAACGTGTGTCGCTTTTGTCAGCTCCTCAGTCACCCATGTCAGGAAGTTGTCATCAGTACACTCCAGAAACTCTTGAATTGCTTGTGCCCTGCTCGGTTGCCCTTGCAGTTGATATTGGAGTGGCAGAAGTTCCCCATGGGAACCAAGGCCTGTGACCATTTATTGTTAACTGTCTGCATTAATTCAGAAATAGCTGGAAAGTTAAGACAATATTAGGCTGGATATTTCAGTGCTACAGACTACTTCCCAGTTGATCGCAGGATATCCCCAATAGACTTTGTATCAAAATCTGAAGATCTTTCTGAAAGATTAAAAAATAAAAAGATTTCAGATATAGTCTAAAAACTCTGTCTCCCAGTGGTCAAAACCGAGAAGAGACACATTATTCAACATTTTGCAGGCTTTGAAATTCCCATGATTTTTTTTTTTTTTAATTTATTTCTTTTTTATTTTTGGATATGTTGTTTCATAAACTGGTCTTCACTTGGTCTTGCTGAAACTATTTTAAATGTTAATAACCTAAAGTATTTTCCCAAGCCTTTTTTTTCTATTTAGTATCTGACAAAAGCAAAAGGCAAAGCTAGTTCAAGTCACTCTAACAGTGCAGCCTTCGAAAGACTCATGTATATGATTAACGTCTGGCAAATAATGGCAAATTAGCTTCAGTATGACTACTTCCAGGAGGAAGTACTCAGTAAGGACTGCACATTGCATATATGTCACCATGTTTTGTTTCAGAAGAGCAAATTCTGAACAATAAAACAAAGCATCTTACTGCCACTTCTCAAAAAGTGACATCTACGTTTGCAGTATCTTAGGTTTGCTCAGCTTAGAGGTGGTATCTTGAAGTGTGGTGTGGACATGTAAGGAATAGGCAAAGCCTCACCTGCACGGTTGTATGCATAGCAATTGCCTTTGGCCCTCAAATATACTGAGCTCAGTTTGTGTTTTCTTTGTAAGCAGTAAAATGTTTCAGTGAGTTTTAACCTCTTCTCTTGTAGAAGAACTAGGAACAATGCAACAAAAATACTACTGTGCAAACTTATGTTTTCACAGAACAGGATCCCTGAGAAGCAGGAATATAGTTCAGGTGGCATAACTTTGAATCTTTGGCCCTACGTTCTTACAACACAGGAACACAATTTAAAATAGACTGTTGGTTACTATGGGATCTCCAGCACCCTTAGTAGCTACTGAAAAACAGCATAATTAAAACAAAACAAAATAAAAATATCTTTATAAGCAGACAATTAAATGTAACTGTAGCAACTACTGCTTACAGAAAAGACATAAATGAAGAACCTGATTTTTGTCTGATGCCTAGGAATCTCAGAATATCTTTATCCAAAAGCTTTGTAAGAGAGTTTTATTTTACATTGCACTTAGTCTTCTAGATAAGGGGCTATTGTAAAAACTGTCACAAACTCACTTTCTTGCTAAACTCAATGGATAGAAAGAAATTAACTAGAAATGCTTCCAACCTTAAATAGCTTCCCACAGAAGATCAACAAACAACTGCAAACTTATAGGGCTTATATTGTACCAAGGATCACTGAAACATGTGAATGAATACAGATAATACAATATGAAAAGCTTCAGAAAAAAATACTCTAAGCAAAACTGAAGCCCATTCTACTTTGACAATCTACTGATGTTTGGAACCATTTGACTGCACACATTTTTTTCAGTATGAAAAAAATATACAGAATAATATATTTCACTATAAAGTATTTAATTGACTTTCTATAGAGTAAAACTGGATTGAAAGTATGAACTCCCAGTTGCATCATCTGACCTGCAAAAAAACTTTTAAAATTTTTGAAATGCAGAGGAAATCAGAGCAGCTGAAAGTGCAAGGTAATTTTCAGAATATTCTGTTCATATTGATCTCATTTTGAAAACAATTACTTTTGGATCATTTTGATAAATGTGATCTGAGGTTTAAACATGAGACAGGCTGACAAAAGAAGAAAGATTTTTTTAAAACAAAATATAAGAAGAGAGAAAACTGAGCTTTACAAAAACACTTGAAAGTATATTTTTCAGCCATACCAGGATTCTGTGTCCATTCAATACTAAAAAATAAAAGGAACAAACAAATAACATCCCTCATCAAACCAAAACAAAACTCCTCTTTTTTTCTTATACACTTAAAAGAAAAAAAAGAAAAAGTATACATCAATCTTTCCTCTCTTTGAAAAAAAAGGAAGAGAAGAGGGAGAAAGGAGGGACAAAATAAAATAACAGAAAAAAATGAAATTAAAAATGGAGTTTGTTTTGGTTTTATGAGCATATCTTTCCAAACAGTCTTATGTGGACAACTGAAAAAGATTATGTATATACATATATGTATGTATGTATGTATGGTTTTATATATATATGTGTAAAATATACACAGATATATATAAATAGCCATCTTTATTTCTACATCACTGAAAACTCTTTTAAGAGTATTAGTGTCATATCACCTTTACAGTAATCTATTCTGCTTTAGATATAGAGATATAAAACTATATAGATAAGTATATTTATTCACACACAACCATGCATGTGAGAGGCTGAATATGTACATATATGTACCAAACATACACAGTGCATTTATTTTAACAGTCACTCAATGTTTTTAGTGGTTTGACTGCAATTTAGGAATCCAGCACAAAGCTATTGCCTCTCTGGAGAAATGCTCTAAAAGACATGATACATATGTCTGATTTTCTGAGAAACGTCCACATAAAGTTCTTTTCAATGTCAATGTAATTAAACTATGATGTATGTGTTGAAGATTAAATATACATATGTATTTGTATGCATGTTTACATTACATATGCATCTACATACGCAAAGTGTGCTTGAGAATTACAGCATACATAATCAAAGGGAGATATAACTTATGTACCCTTTTTAATGATAATCAGATAATCCTTCTATTCATAAACATGAGTTTGTCCAGTCCCACTAGATACAGAGACCTGCCTTTTCCAGCTTGTCCAAATTAAAAACAAAACAAAGATTGGGGGAGGGAGATTATCAGTACCTACAAGATAGCAGCTACCTAAGACAAAAAAGGTGTAATTCTCTTAAATGTTCAGATCTAAGATCCCAAAAAAGCACGTGTACCTCCTTTTAGGACAGTCGAGAACACCATTTTGGTACCTCTGTTTTCCAGGCTGCTCCAGGAGATTGACAGATATCCAGTTTAGTCACCCCTGAAAGCCTGGATGATTTAGATATACATCCATCTTTACATCTCTTATCTTGTTTTAATAAGTTCCTCTCTCTCTCTTCACTAAAAGGTCCATGGAACGCAGCCCCAGACCGGTCCTCACCGTGCTTTCATTAGGTTAACTCTCCTTCACACAGACAATGGTCTTTGAGGTAGTGCTAGTCCATTTATGCAGTATAAAGGGACCAGGGAAGGAGCAAAGATCTCATATCCTGTACTTTGTAATGGAGAAATCAAATTTCAGTAACTAGTAACAACTCATAATGGTAAGTTGTTTTATATACAGTAGGCACATACACGCACAGCAAACAGCCGGATGTTGTAGCAGCATTATCTGATAATGCTTTCCAGTTTGACACAAATGAAGTTTGTTTCATGATCTAGATCACACAATTACATTTTACAAAGGCTTGCTTCAGAATTATGCTTATTAATTTTATTAATTAAGACCCAAATCAGGCAGAGATTAAAAAAAAAAAAAAAACAAAACTTGATGAGTCTAATGATTTTTTTTCAAATGTAGGAAAATATCTCTATTTTTCTTTTCTCTGAGAAATTTCTTTTTCTTTCTTTAATCAACAGAATTGGTTTCAAATTGCCAAAGCAATCTTTTCAAAGCCTTTTTTTTTTAATTATTGTTCATTTTGCTGTCCTAATTTTCCCTTCTTTCAAATGCAGTATTCTGCCCAATTAAGCTGTCTTTAGGCATAGAAGCTTAGCAAATTATGTTTGTCAGGTGGGTTCTCCCAAGCTTTCAGTGCTCTACTTCCAACAAATGAGGGCAAATAACAAACACACTGACAGAAACAAAGAGGTTTCAGATTCAACAGATGTTTAACTAGCAAGGATTAGACATAAGAATATAAATTTGTAGCTTGGAAAATAATCATTAGTGATCAGTAACAAAATAAATGCTACAGCTAGCTAGAGCAATTGCCATCAGGAAAGGAAATAAGTATGTGAAAGAAAATTTCCTTCATCCCACACCTAAATAATTTGGGACAATCTAAAGCATTGCCATTTATGATCTTTACTTGAAGCTACCTTGAGGGCATTCAGCATCTACAACAAATGGGCGCAAGAGCACAAAAGGTTAGGCACTGCACCTCAACCTCTGTACCAGAAAGTACCTATACTAGCCAAAATGTTTCCTTTTGTCTCTGCTTAGCTGGTGGTCCTATCAAAAGACCTTGATTGCCAGCTCTGGAGTCCTCAGTTCAGGAAAGATATAGACCAGTTGGAGTGGGTCTAGAGGAGGGCCACAAAAATGATCAGAGGGATGGAACATCTCTCCTGTGAGGACAGGCTGAGAGAGTTGGGGTTATTCAGTTTGGAGAAGACAAGGCTCAAGGGAGACCTTATTGTGGTGTTTCAGTGCTTAAAGGTGGCTTATAAGAAAGATGGGGGCAAACTTTTTAGCAGAGCCTGTTGCAATAGGACAAGGGGTAAAGGTTTTAAAATAAAAGAGGATAGATTCAAACTAGATATAAGGAAGAAATTTTTTACAATGAAGGTGGTGAAATACTGGAAGAGGTTTCCCAGAGAGGTGGTAGATGTGCCATCCCTGGAAATATTCAAGGTCAGGTTGGATGGGGGTCTGAGCAACCTGATCTAGTTGAAGATGTCCCAGCTCATTGCAGGGGGGGGTTGGACTACATGACCTTTAAAGATCCCCTCCAAACCAAACTATGTTTCTATGATTCTGTGTCTTCATGAGAACATGTCTTCAGCAGCAATAATGACCTGAGATTTTTCCTTCCACTCATCTTCTCCGTGCTTTGTAACTCTTTTTGCTGCAGCATGCCATCATCGTCATTCGTGCCAACATAACTGTTTGTGTGGTGACATTATGAACTGGATTAGGGCATCACTCTAGTTTGAGAAATGCTATACAGTAAGTTAATGAATTGTCTAACCTGAATTCTTTCCCTAACCCAGATAGTAGTCCAGCTGCACAAGTGGAGATGGTGTCAAAGTGTCAACTAAACATCAGTGGGCAATGAGAACACCGAAGGTGGTTGTTGTGGTTTAACCCTAGCCACGCAGCCACTCACTCATTCCCCGTGGTGGGACGGGGGAGAGAATCAGCAGAGTAAAAGTAAGAAAACTCATGGGTTGAGATAAAGACAGTTTAATAAGGAATGCAAAAGCCATGCACGCAAGCAAAGCAAAATAAGGAATTCGTTCACTACTTCCCATCGGCTGGCAGGTGTTCAGCTATCTCCAGGAAAGCAGGGCTTCATCACACGTAAAGATTACTTTGGAAGACAAACATTATAACTCTGAATGTCCCCTCCTTACTTCTTCTTTCCTGAGATTTATATGCTGAGCATGATGTCACATGGTATGGGATATCCCTTAGGTAAATTGGGGTCAGCTGTCCCAGCTGTGTCTCCTCCCAACTTCTTGTGCACCCCTGGCCTACTTGCTGATGGGGTGGTGTAAGAAGCAGAAAAGTCTTTGACTCTGTGTAAGCACAGCTCAGCAGTAACTAAAACCTCTCTGTATTATCAACACTTTTTCCAGCACAAATCCAAAACATAGCCCCATGCTAGCTACTGTGAAGAAAATTAACTCTATCCCAGCCGAAACCAGCACATTCTCCACCCCTTAGTTCATATGATTTATGATATGTTTAGGCTCCACACTATCC
>VYXH01012651.1:358754-390449 GCA_013397275.1 Burhinus bistriatus | reverse complement strand
CCCCCCCTCCCATCCTCTGGCATAATACACAGCTATCTTTCTCTTAGTCTGTGGACCACCCTTGTAAAATGTCCAGAAAATGTCCAGAATTGTCCACAAAATGTCCACTGAGTTCATTTAGTCCATGCCTTTGGGCTCCACCTCTTATGGTGGTCACTCAGGACAGGAGAGGTGGTGTGATGTGTGGAATTATTGGGTCCCAAAGCAAGATCAGGTTGGGTCACTGCTGCACTTGCACTGCTTCTTGTAAGACCTGTCATCCATTGGTTCAGGTGGTTCCTGCTATAGTAATTCCTATAACATGCAACTCAAATCATGGGCTACAATAATTTAAAGGTATTTCCATTACAATCTCCACCACTGCTCCCTTTGCGCCATATTATAGGGCTTAACATTGCAATGAACTCCTCCCCTTGCCTTTGCTTGGGCTTGGACTTATCTACAGACTTCAGTCCCTTAAGGTTGTACATGCTCCAAGTGCAGCCTTATCTATGAGCCACAGTCTCTTCAGGGGTGTAACTGCTGTAGCATAGATTTATCCACAGCCACAGTTGATCTGAGGAGCACCTGTTCCAGGATGGCCTTATCCCTGAGCCACCATGCTTTCAGGAGTGAACCTGTTCCAACATAGCCTTACCCATGGCTGCAGTACCTCCAGAGGTGTACCTGCTCTGTTGTAGACTTATCCATGACCACATATTTTGAGGTGCTCCAGCATGATCTCATGCACAGCCACTGATGCTTCGATGTGTACCTGCTGCATCAGGAACTTATCCACAGCCACAGATGCTTTGAGGTATACCTTCTCGAGCATGGACTTATCCTTGGGCCACAATCCCTTCAGAGGTATACCTGCTGTGGCACTGACATAACCATGGCCACATATGCTTTGAGATGTACCTGCTGTGGCACTGACATAACCATGTCCACAATATGCTTTGAGATGTACCTGCTCTGGCATGGGCTTATCCATGGCCACAGACACTTTGGGTTGTCTTGCTCCTGCATGGACTCATCCACAGGTTACATTTCCTTTGACTCAGGTTCACACTGGAGTTCCAGCCTGTCCAGTATAGCAGCACAGAAACAGCAGTGATGCCCTGGACACCTGCCAGCCCAGGTGCATCGCCATTGCTGTCATCAAAATGTTCCCAGGCACAGCAGAGTAAGACGATAAGCAGTACAGCAGTATAGCAAGCAGCAAAAGCAAAAAACAGCCACTCACGAGTATCAGACTCTCATACATAGTAAGGCGAGCAAGCCCATAGCAAGCACAGAAGCCTGTCAATTAATAGCTAAACAGCAATAACAGCTATAAATTCAATCTAGCACATTCCAATCAAATCTGTCACTATCTTGAATCCTTTGAGCCCCACATTGGGCATCAAAAAGGACTGTTTAATCCCAGCTGGCAACTAAGCACCACAGAGCCGCTTGCTCATGCCCCCTCCACCCCTCAGTGGACAGTGGTACGGTTGTCAAAGCCTCCGTTTTGTGAAGCCATAACATCAGGTATGAGTGCATGCAAGGCCTGGCAGATGGTGTGTACCAGCTGAGACCAGGAAAAATATTGCTATCTCCAGTTCACCCCAACATCTTCTGCCTGGAAATTTTGGAAATGTTTTTGTATATTTGTCCAGTATTTACTCATGTCCATCAACCACATTGTTTTGCATGTACTTCTGGAGTTCACAAAAAATCAGTCCAATGTTTCTGTGAAATCCCACCTAAGACAAGGTGACTCCAGTGGGGAAAAAGCCACTGAGGATGGGCAATCAGAAGGATCACTCTATGCCACTCAGCTGCTGCATGCATGGCAGGAGGCACAGCCAGCTTCTTCCTGTAGGCCAGAGCAGGTCTCCAGCACAGAGTCTGTCTTCCTGCCACCCAGAAACATGTTCAGCAACAAAGCAAGTGGGAAATCAAAATCATTGGCCGTAAGCAGTGAAAACACTCCTTGAGGCAGATTCCTTCTTTCCCTGGCCTCTGTTTCCATTTCGCTGTACATTGCTGTGCATAACCAAGTATTTTGGTTACTGCTTCCATTATGAGATGATGTGCCTCATCAGAGGAACAAAAATTGCCCCCCTGCAAGCAGTTGTCTGGGGATACTTGAATATTAGAAGTTTAGGGAGTCTGGGCATTACAAGGCTTAGAGAAATGCTGGCTTCAACCTCGTTGTTATCCTCTTGAGGTGTAGGTATGAGTGAAACAGACTGCTAGTTACTGTGCACAAAAATAATTGGCGATGAAAACTACATGTGAAAATTAGGAGGGATGAGAAAAAGAAATTTAGCCATTCAAATGCTACAGTAGCAATTTCAATTTTATGTAATGCCTTTAATGGGATAATTGAGACATATACTGACATAACACATTTGATATTGCAAATCCTGAGAAGTAGTTGTATTCCTTACACTATGAAGAGTCATTGTACAAAAGAATAGCATGATGTTTTGGGACTTGCATCTTTTCCAATGCCACTTTATAGACTGTACTCGCAAACGTTCTCTGGCTCACTTCACCCTGAAATAGATAGAAAAAGTACTTTTGAGAATAAACAGGAATATTTATCCAGCCACCTTCAACTAACTGAATGCTGTTAACAGTTCTTCACATTCAGGCTTTCTCTTTTGAACCTTGATTACCCAGAGAGATTGGTAAATTTAATAGTTAGACTAAGGAGTCTTTCCAGGTGTGCTCTTACCTACAGGATGCTGTGCATCTCCTTTCCATTACCACTTGCCAAAGCTAGTTTTAATTTCCTGGCATTTGCGACATTTTGTGTTTTTATAATTCCACTGAAAGATTCTATTTACTACACTGAAAGCATTGTGGTTACTTTGAATTGACCTTGCTAACTAGGGTTCTGCATATTATTACTCATATACTTATTTCTCTGAGTCTCAAGGCTGATAACAATGTCCATGGGTGATTGTTCACAGCAGAGCCACAGTCATAGAGGATTTGCAGAGACAGACTGCCATGCTACAATTTATGCTTTCTGGAAGAAGTCCCTCTTACTGCAATTGCTGTGTCAACACACACTGATGTGTGGTCATCAGCCACACATGTTTTTTGTAGACAGGAACTTCATTTTTTTTGGAAGGGGAATTTCATCTCCAGCTCACTACAGGAGACACTGAAATCTTTTTTATTCTAAATATTTCTTATCTATAAAACAAAATTCATTTGAGACATAGCTGACGAAATCAAACAGACACCTTGGTTTAATCTCCGTGGTCATCTTATAGTCACTGTGTTTAACTGTTGATTCTTATTACCACTGCTGTACCTTTTCTCTATCAGTTGGGGTGGTGGCATGGGTGTCACAGGTTTCTTCCCTGACTTTGTCTGTATTCATGTGTAATTCTTACCTTATCTTGCAGGTTGCTGCCTATATGCCATGTGTTGGGATCTGACCACAGCTCAGTTCTCAGCAGTAGATACCAGCATGTTACCTATGCCCCTGGCTTTTTTTTTCCTCCTAAAGATGGCCATATCTTTACTTGGGTGCAGTAAATAGATGCAAGGGGGGGGAAATCCACCTAGAAGGCTTTATCAGAGGCCAGTCTGAGAAGTACCTCAGCACACTGAAAGGCAGGCACTCCTGCCTTACAGCTCCCACTGAGATCTGAAATCAGCCAGTGCTGCGAGAAATTGATATTGAGGGAAGCAACAGTTCTCCACTGCGAGAGGCTGAATGGCATAGCCTCCCCTCCCTGGAGCTCAGCAGCAACTGGCAGAAACTACCTCTTGCAGTAACGAGCCGTTTCTCTGAATCCTGAACTCAGCAAGACCCATTAGCCACTGTCTCGCTCTAAAGCTGAGGGTCTGCCAAGGGAGAGCCACAACACCACATCACGTATCTGTGGGGTAGAGGAACAGGGGCAGGAGTGGACAGGTGTGGTGAGAGAGCCTGCAGCAGCCTGTAGGAGAGACTCAGGAGCAAAAACAGAGGTACAGAATGTGTAGCCACAGGCACCACCAAAATCTGGAAGCAGGTGAAGGAAAGATTAGGTAGGAGAGAATATTTCTACTAATTACTATGATAGAGAGGAATGGCAAATTTGGAAAATATCTGGATCACACCAGCTTCCTATAACAGAAAAGCTTTCCAGAAAGTTTGTCAACCACGTTATTCTGAAAAAGCATTGCTTTTAGGAGATCAGAGATCATTAACATTTTCTGAAATATTTCATTTGACTCCCCTCTAATCGCTGTCATATTCCTTCACCAACATTTCATTCACTCTACCTGTTCATAATCAAATAATCTTTATTAGAAAAAACAAAGTGAAAGCAGAAAAATAATACCTGAAAGCGACCTTCAGGTGCTCTGAAGAACTGTTGGACTGCTGCATGTAATAGCCATCACATTATTTCAACTTTTTTCCAAAAATTTTATGTTGTTTTACAGTTTTAAAATGATCAGGAGAATGAAAAGATATGATTACAACATTACAGAGTGTCAAAACAGTATTTTCAGATCTGCATAAGAGATTTGCATGCTGAGTGTGATCACCAGCAATCTCTTTTTGTACAAGTGAGAGTTCATATTTCCTACATACCTCTCAAACCCTGGCTCAAGTATTTTAAGTGCTACTTTATTCTGAATTTGAAGCAGTTGGATAAAGCATATCTATAAATAAGATTTGCCTCCCAAGTCATTCAGCACTCTTGGTTGAGCTCCACAGTCTGTTCCTCTGTCTTAGTTTTCCTTAAAAATAACCAGTTTATTGGCATGACAGAGAAAAATCAAGAGAGAGGGAAAAAAGCCCACAAAGCAAGGCAGATTAAAGAAAATTATAGCAATTTAACATTTCATTATGGAACATGCTGTTGAGTAGGCCCCATAGCATTAATAGTCTCTGAGGTTTTGTTTTCTCCCTGTCTGGCTTTAAAAGATCTAATGATCCCAGAACAACATGTTTTTAAATGATCTTTCTCTCCCAGCTAAACATCTTCAAGAAAAGATATCGGCGAGGCAAAATATTTTGAGCTCTTTTCCCTAAAATTCAGTAGTACATGTTGAAATATGTAACGCAGTAACCGCTTAAAGGATTACAAGTCCCAGAATAGCTACAAAAGTAGTTCGCTGAGATTACCGATTACCATGCAGCACTTTTTTGTTTTACAATTTCCTTATGCTCCTCATGCCCCCAACGAACACAGCTGTCCTTCTCTTCTGGCACTTGTCTGTTGTCACAAATCTAGAATATCACCTTCTTCTTTCTTTTTTTCTTTTTCTTTTTTTTTTTTCTTTTTTGTTTTGTTTCAGAATCTACTACAATGGACTTTGATCTGTCCTGGGAATCCTAACTTGGGAACACAACTGCAATCCAAAAATAAACTTATAAATCAGTTTTTCAGATCAGGTAAAATAGAAAAGTTGACCCTATGTTAATAAAGCACTTGTCTGGGAATGGCTTAATGCTTAGCTGTGCTAAAGATGTACTGTGTATTTTAGGCAGAACATTTTTCCTCAGTGTCCTGCTTCCCTATAGATAAAATAAATATTTCCTGGCATTTGCTAACCTGTGATTTCAAATGGCTTGCACCTAAAAAATGAGACAGCACTGGAATTATTTAGCTGCCAAAGTGAAATATATCTGTACTGGCCAGGACACTATTCTACATTTATGCCTTTGTTTAAATAAATAGATAACTCTGGTAAATGCATCTGGAGGCTTGTGAGTGGCTGCAATCAGGTACATACTTAAATGTCTTTGCAAGAAAGCTACTTCTTCCTCTTTTCTTTGTCTGAATGTCTATAAGATGATCCTGAAACTTAGTGGGTACCATATTCTTAATGAGGAATGGTGAGAAACCTGTCTGGAATAAGAAACATTTCCCTGTTAAGCTCATATACATAGTCGTGTGCATGGGCTTGGCTGATTTTCTGTAACTGAGAGAAGGAAGAGGGAGGAATTGCCTCATCTCATAGCTAATCATCACAAGTTGTTTGTTATGGTAAGTCAAATGAAATCTTCAGTCTTGTTCTCACTGTCAGTCCTTCTCCCTTTCCCTGTTCCAAAGCCTTCTCTGCCTTCCCTAGAGCTGCCTTGTGTCCCTTCTCTTTGCTCTTTCACCTTGACATGAAAACTCTCAGCAAGCATCAACAGCAGATGTGAAGAACTGAAGCACACTTCAAGGAACACGAACAGCATTTGAACTATTGCTGACTCCTGGATAAATGCTTCTGGCTTTGAAAAAAACAAAAACAAAACCAAAAACAAAATAAAAAAGGGTTTTCTGGATTGCCAGTTAGTTAGCTGTAGAGCTACAGTACAAAAATCACACAACCCTTTCTCAACCAATTGAAATAAATCTGACAAATTCCAGGCACATGCTTATTGCATATTTTAACATGAATACTTGTTGTATGTTAAAGAACAGAGATTTCAGAGGGAAAACTCAGTGCTATAAAAAAGCTTTAATGTAATGATAAGGTTGTTGAAGATACACTGGGTCAGCTTCCAGTAGACAGAGTAGACACAGGACAACCAGAGAACACCTTGATTTGAGAGAATTGACAGAAAGAGGCATGGTGATGTGGGTAGTTTTGAATTTGAGTTTCTCTAATCCTTGATTTCTCTGTGTGTCTGATTCCATCCTCTTGCTACACAGAGTTTGACTCTTATCCATTGATTCCTCTTCTTTTATATGTATTGGGGCTGATCCAAAATTGAAAGAAATCTAAGGAAATGCTGTATTTGATCTTGTGGAATAAAACATATTCTGATTCGAATAGCATAGGGAAATAAATATATAACAGATCTGCTTTAGCTTCCATATAGTTATCTGACAGGATAAGTCCTGAGAATACAATAAGCCTGAACAAGCCCTCTACAGTCTCCAGTACCACTTTGGAACCTCTGTATCAGTTGTGACAGAGGGCTATTTTCTCCTTTTACTACTTCAGATGGTTTATGCCCCATTTTCCTTTCTCTATTTCTCTTACTTCTTCAAGTTCACTCATTACCTTTATTACAAATTTGAAAGCAATGTTCATAAATATGTCTATCATTTGAGTAATAAACCTAATGATAAATATGAATGGTTAAACAGATTAGTTTTTAGTTATGCTGGTGTCTTTCTGACTTTTCTCAGAGAAAAATAAGACAGCCAATGTCTTTAATGTTCTATTTTCATTTCATACTTGTTATCATGTTTTATAGTTATCTTAAGAGCCAGTAAATTGCTCCTACAACAGAATTATATTACAAAGAGAATTATATGGCATAGAAGAGGATATATTTATGTTCTGCAAAATAATTAATGGGTTATCAGTGTTTTATGAATAGCTTACAAAATATTAAGAAAGTATAGTTAGAGTACTTATGTGCAACAACTTCACACATAAGCTCTTTATACTTTCTTAATTACAGTTTCTTAAAAATACTTTCTTATTTCTTGGGCTGAAAAAAACCAGAAAATAAAAGTAATGAGAAAAATTCAGTCTTCACTAGAAGGATAAAAATGTCACCATGGTGTGGGAGTCAAATGTATATTTTCATGTGTTAGGTTTAGTCAGACAGTATATAATGACTGATATCACTAAGAAAAAAGTCATGGGTTATGAAATAATTGCATATACCCTTCTACAAGACGTTTACATTAGTTCTTCCAAGCATTCTTACTAAAAACCCTACACATTATGTATAAAATCAATAAAAATTATCTGAGGACTGTAAAATGGTCTACTGTGAAACACTCAAAGAGTTCCATCCTTTTTACTCACAAACAAATAACTTAAAAATGATAAGGAGATAATTCAATCATAAGGAATAAGTAGCTGGATGGTGAGAAAAGACCAGATATCAAAAGTTACAGATATCAAATCTGCATGCTGTAATGAAAAATCATCTTTATACAAGCTCATATTGTTGAACTCGCTAGAGAACATCAGATAGCTGGATGAAATTCTGTGTATGGAGTCATACAATAGGTGAATGCAAGTGATCTAATATGCCACAAAATTATAACTATTCAAATTTTGTTTCATAACATGTCAAAGTTCGTAAATAAGCCTTCTTTTTCAGGACATTTAAAAATGTAGTTGGTCTTCACTCAATTCCAAGGAGAAATCATGCAAGATTCCACATCAGTTTTATTTACTATTTGCAGAAGCATTTTAAAATCAAGGGAAAGAATGTTTTTTCTTTTTACTATTTTCCTGTGGTATGAAACTACAGAAGAATCTGATTGTCAGGATTTATTTGTGTACTTGTTTCTAATGTGCCTCTTCACAGAATAATTAACTTATCACTGAAAAGCAAAACAAATCATTGAATGAATCAGACGACATTAAAAACCATTAATGGCTAGTTAAAGATAAAAAATCTGTATGTTGATTATCAGGTAACCAATGAGGAGGTTACATAGGGAAAACTTAAAAAAAATCTCTCAACTGAAGATAAGTTAACATCTAAACATCTTCACTTGCACCTGTGTTGCACTAATTTTGCTTGATATTGACACCAATGAATCTGGCACATTGCCTTTTACAGAGAAGTACTCCTATACACCCTAACCATGGTCCTGGGTAGGAACAGAAATGGAGCCACTGTCATTGGGGAGTGCAAATGACATAAGGAAAAATAAGCTGTATGCCACTTTAGACGTATACCCATAACCCGTAGATAACCTCTTTTTCCCAACACTCCTAAAGCTTCATGGCTACGCTTCCTTTAGGCTTTGCTTTAATACATAGTTGGATGCCAAAAAATTCCGTAAAAATTTGACTAATGCAAGCAAACTAACAGCTTTTGTAGAATTTGGATCAAATGAGGACAGCTATAGCATTGAGAAACACTTGCATGTTAGTAACTTTTAATCTCAAAGCATTTCTCTGCTCCTGTAGTGGCTGTNGGGGAAGCTTTGCCTTTGAGAAAGCTATTAGGACCTTTCTGAATAGAAAGAATAAACTAAAAAGAGGTTACACTATTAGTTAACTGAGAAACTGAGACAAGATACGTTCTCTCAGTAAATTCATAGTTTCAATCGGAAAAGTAAATTAAACGGACAGGATGTTTCCTCATTCTGCCTCAAACTCTGTTCCTGAGAATGAGTCAACTTGATTCCAAAAAGATCATTTGCGTCTATAGACTAAGTTGATAAAATGGGATGTCCTTACTACAAAAGTGATATTATCTACCTAGTGTGTCCTCAGCCTGAAATAGCAACAGAGCTGCATATTGGGTGGACTGGCTTATGCTTATCACTTCTTGCATTAGAAAATGCTCACAAAGTCTTACTTTCACAAAATTTTAAAAGTCTGCATATTGGTTATAACAAGGAAGGAAAAAAAGAGAAAGACTTTTTATACAAGATAGAGTGACAAAAAGTAATAAAGTTCAAAAGAAAGTTTTTAATTCCTGCCACTTTTAATGCCAGTTTGGTGTTAAAAGTAATAGCTAAGACTAGAGTATAACAGGCCCTTACAAATTTCTTTGGCAGAGACCTTCTCCTTGCCCAGCTGGTTTTCCATTACAGCATCCCCCTGCATGGAGCAGGGCAGGCAATAGCTTCCATACGCCTTCCCTGCACTCCCTATGACTTCCCCACACAGTAGTGCAGATTTCCTAATGTGTAATTTGGCCTTAGAGTAGAAAAACCTGAAAAATTCTGTATCTAGATTTCAATTCAGGTATGGATATAAAAATTTGTTCAGACCGCTGTAATATCCAGATCTTCTACATCTACATTTCTGAGAAGAAAATGCCCTGAGGAAAACCCATCCCCTGATTTCTGGTGTTTTGAAGGAGTTTTATTCACATGCATTGGAGATGAATGGTCTAATCCCTCCACCTAACATCAAAAGAAAAAAAAAAACATTTCTTCTGGAAGTACAAAAGCCAAGACAGTAATCATTCTGGCCAACTCTTAAAGAAAAGGTGGGCATATTTCCTCAATTAACAGAAAATTGCTTTTTTTCCACTACCCTGAAGGCAGCAGCTGACTGTCAGGAGTGTAGCTTTCTTTGTCTGTGCCCCTGCCCTAGAAAACTCAGCTCCTGTGACTGCCAAGGTAGCATCAGTACCGCCTGGGGAGTAGGAGGAATGCTGCCCCATTTGAGAAGCAGCAGCTGGATCCCCATCTCTTCCAGCCTCTAAGGCACAGAATAAAAACAAGCCTTGTTCTGCAGAGTCCTTCCCACCTAGGACTCAGGGACCCGACTCCCATCCTGACACTTCAGTTCCCCAACTGTGAACAGGCTCTGAGCAAACTCTCTCCCCTCCCTCCTTCCCCCTGGTTTTGGAAAACTCTGTTTTGTCTGTATCGCTGAGAAGCTTGAGCCAGGCCTTGTTTGATACCATATGCAACCCAAGGACATTTTTCCATGGAAATCACAAACGTAAATGGTATTTGCTTCAACCTGAATATTTTAGGTACTGAAAACAGTTTCGGTTGGACTGTCCATGGTACAGATTTGCAGAATGTTTTCTCAGTTAGTCTGAGCCAGCTCCACCTAATAGAAGTGCTACACAATGTAGCTGCAAAACCAAGCTGTACTTTTCAGTTAATAATACAGACACAAAAAACCCCAAACAAATCCACCATAAGAGGGAAAACAGGTAAGCAGTCTGTATTGTATTTACAACAGCTCTAAGTGCAACTCTGGACAAGGTACTATTATTGCTAAAAATAATACCCTGCTTTGTTTTATGTTGCTTTTATGCTTGAGTCCTGACCTTGACATTAAACATAGCTTGTTGGAATCCTGAGGAATTTTTTTTTATTAATCCAGTCACACTGAAGTTTTCAATTTATAACTTCTACTACTAGCTTTTATTCTTTACAAAGGTTACTTTTATTGTTGGTTCTATATAGCAAGTGCTATTATTTCATATGATCAGTGTTAGGGTTTTAGAATGTCTTAAATTATAGTTTTCTGGAACCATAACAGCCGATGGAAAATTAGTATAAAATGCCACAGTCTTTAACAACATTCTCCCTTACAGATCTCCATCTCTTGACATTAAAATATTTAGCGGATTCTAAATACTTCCTGCAGCTTGGGGAAAATTCAGGTTTTTGAACATGGAAATTAAAAATTTGGTGAGAGAGGAGAGACAGTAACTTAGCAAAATGTACCACAGGTCATTCTAAGTAACAGCAATCAATGACATGCGACATTAAAAATTAGAACAATTTCATAACATCAATGGCCTTTTTATAAGTAAATTGCTCCTCTGTGGATTTGTGTACTGACCAGGAAAAAGATATGACAAAAATGATCTTTTTATGTCCTTTTAAAATGATAAAAATAAGATAATCTCCAGGTGGTCTTTTTTTCATAAATCACTTTTAAGCTTAGTGGCTACACTGTGTTGTGTTCTGACATCTTGACAATAAAAAAGTGCTTATAATGCTCCTGCGGGGTTTGTTCTAAAGCCTTTCCCTACTGTTAAGCAGTAAATCAGTGACTGACAGGATTCCTAACCTGCCACCTCCTGCCAGGGTGACATTAAATTTACACTATATACTGTAATCTCCTTCCAACTACCTAATAAGGACAAGAGAAAAGTCACTTCTAGGTATCCCAATTCCAAAGTCTTGGATAGTTTCTTCACAAAACTGTACCAGTGGAGTGTTAGAAGGCACCTCATCTCAAACTGTTGTGACAGCCTGTTAAAATTACTCTGCCTTAATCAAAGATGGAAAATAATAAACACATAAATTACTACACAGCGTAATAGTCACTTTTGCATACCCGTAGAGCAATGCGTCTGTACCTCTATACCACTGTGTCTGTGAGTCGATTCACCTAGCAATATAGGAAATTACGAGGGTTGCATTGTCTCAGGACCGATGTGGCTCAGTACACCTGCCTGGCGGGAGGGTTACCCCTACCTGGGGGGGGCGGGATGGTATTCTGAGCATGGCTGGTTCCCCCTCCAGCCAGCTGGCCTCTGATACTACTGAGGTATAAATAAAAGACTGTGATAAGATGCCGACCCTCTTGCTAGGCTGCTAGGATTTTCATTAGCCTCTGGAAATCACTGGTAAACACACTGTTTACTGCAGTGCCCGGTCCACAGCTGGGAGGGGAAGAGAAGGGAGGGAAGGGTTCAGTACCTACAGTAACGGCACTGTCATGCCACAGGAGATGTACAGGGAGGGCTTCCAGCAGGATTTCCTGGACAGATGATCTTCTATTTTGTAGTATCACAGGATCACAGGACAGTTGAGGTGTGAAGGGACCTTTGGAGATTGTCTAGTCCGAACTCCCCTCTCAGAGCAGGATCAGCCAGAGCAGGTTAACCAGGACTGCGTCCATTTTCTTTACTTCCCCCCAGTCAGGTACTTATACACATTGCTAAGATCCCCCTGAGCCTCCTCCCGGCCAAATAGTCCCAGATCTCGCAGCCTCTCCTTGTGTGTCTCCTCATAACCATCCTTGTGGTCCTTCGCTGGACTTGCTCCAATGTACCTGTCTCTCTCCTACTGTGGAGCCCAGAACTGGACCCAGCACTCCGGCTGTGTCTCACCAGCACCAAATTAGCAGGGAAGGATCACCTCTCTTGACCTGCTCCTTCTCATGCATCCTGGAATGCCGTTCTCATGCATCCCAGGATGCCGTTGACCTGCTTGGCTGCAGTGACGCATTGTTACAGCTCATGTTCAACTTGCTGACCACCTGGACCCCAGGTCTTTTTCTGCAAAGTTGTTTTGCAGCCAGTCTGCCCCCAGCATGAAGTGTTGAGTGGGGTTATTCCTCCCCTGTGNCCAGTCAGGTACTTATACACATTGCTAAGATCCCCCTGAGCCTCCTCCCGGCCAAATAGTCCCAGATCTCGCAGCCTCTCCTTGTGTGTCTCCTCATAACCATCCTTGTGGTCCTTCGCTGGACTTGCTCCAATGTACCTGTCTCTCTCCTACTGTGGAGCCCAGAACTGGACCCAGCACTCTGGCTGTGTTCTTGTCAGCACTTCTCATAAAATAGTGCTCAGTTTACGGGTCTGTGGAAAATTATGGGTCTAGGCTAAGTACCCCTCACAGTTTTTGTGGGAAAACTGAAAGAATATTATAACGAGTGAAGCAGTCTCTCCTCTGTGCCTGTCTGTGTTATGTTACAGAACCTTCTTTGAACTAGATTGGAGCAATGACATCAGCTCCACCACTGATCAGCTTCTGTCAGGCCAGCACTGACAATTTTTTAACATGGTTTAAGAACAGAGTCACAAACAGCAGTACTTTTTATTATCTTTACTTAATGACACTGAATATAGATTCTTACGCCTCAACAGACTCCAATTGGCTCTACCACAGCTCCACTTTGATAAATTTGTCCTCAGCCAAGTATCAAAGGTCAAAAGTCTAGATCCTCATTAATAACTCATGTAACTATTTTATGGTGTTATAAAAAAAGAAAAGAAGAAGAATGAGGTGAATATCTACTGTTTTAGCAGCTATACAAATCCAGAAACTGTTAAGAAAATTCATGACTTCAATTGCACAACTAAACACTATAAAAAAGAAAGTATTTTCCGTATGAGCTGTATCCAGTTTAAAATCAGCTCTTCCAAGTGCCAGTCAACACCGACATAAAGGCTTGGCCTTAAATCTAATGATCTTAATTTATTTCAACAGAATCCAACAGTAGTAACGTTAAAGTGAGAACTGGCTTTGATTCCTTTTTTTTCATGCCATGCTCAGCAGATTAATTTACGAGGACTATTTTACAAGCAGGAAGAATCTTATACTTCACAGTCGTGTCCAGGCTAGAGATTTCCTGGGATGAAGATGAAAGAACCTTAGATCTGTTGTGTTTTCAAGCAATTCTGCCCAAAGCCTGTCTAATGCTTTTGTTTCCCACTAGAAAAAGAAAAGAGGAAAAAACATGATTTCACATCCAACCCCATTTAAAAAATGATGCGGAATATCTATACCGGTTAATTACACTTGGTACAGTTCCAACTTGAATTCCAAACCTTTCAAAATTACTTGATTTATTTTTTTTCCTTCTGGAAATGTTTCCAATTCTGATAGACATCTCCAATAAATTATAACATTGATCTATACTTTGCATTTGAACATTAAAACTGTGAATGTACAATGTGTTTATGTGTGCACACATGCATGAAGTTTTTTCATGCAATCTCACTTTGAAATTCAGCCAGCTCCTAAGTAACATTTTTCTTGACTTCAGTCGGGCTTAAGAAGAATAAGCATGCATTTTACACATAAATACGCATATATATGTACACACCTACACACACACACTCTTATAGCTACCTATACCTATTCATACATACATATATACACACTATGTGTAGTGTATACATATTGTTTATAATTATACATATTTTCTACATTTATAGATATAAACAGAGAGAGAGAGGGGAAAAGGAGAGAGGCAGAGAACTGGGTGAGTGAGAGAATAGAGAGAAGCCTTCCTGTGTCCCAAGTTTTCCAACCTTCTAAGCCTTTACAGGGTAACTTTGGTTTAGATGAGCAATATGTTGAACTATTTATTTTCCCACCAGGACAACAGCAGGCTTTTGATGGATGTTTAAATCCTATTCTTCAGCAGCAGCAGCATCTGTGACACAAGATCTCTGGAGGAAGCGACTTTTGGAATTCACTCATTCTTCTGCCCGTCTGTTCTTGCAATCTGATACTATATTGCATTTTATCTTCAGCTGCAGTTCCCTCATGATTTTCTTCCATTTTTCCTTCATCTTCTAGCTTTCCTTCCTCCTTTGTCCTTCTGCAGTCTCCTTTCCCCCATAAATGTACAAACCACTTTTTTTTTGGTCCTTTTTTTCCACTAGGTTCTGTACTCAAGAGCTTCAAAGGGAACTAAGCGCAGCTATCAATTATGCTCATTTCCCCATTTGAAAACAGAGGGCAGAGAAAACATGAGTGGAGGTCTCCCTTGAGACAGAACTATGAACCTGGATCATGAGACTAATGAGAATGTATGAATGTGGCCAGGAATAAAGTCGTATCATTGAGCAAAAAACCAGGGTTTTACAAGTTTAGAAAGTAGAAAGTAGAGCATAGCGTAATCTCAGTAGTATTTCAGGTGATTTTTAAAGTTTTTTTAATCTTACTAAAATGATTTTTTTTTCTGTAAACATGCAATCAGATCAAAGCAAAACAAAACGTTTCCTGATCTTTTTTTTCCCATGTAATCCAATTATTTGTCAACTTTGGAATTTTTTTGGAAGCTTTTCCCTTTTTTTTTGTTATTTTCTCAAAGCAATATACCTCAGGGGTTCATAACCTTGAATATCTATATAATTTTTTTTTTTCTTGTGGAGTTCATGCCTCCACAATCCTGATAGTAATTTAACATATTTTTGTGTAGTTCTAGTGGGGTTTGTTCTCTCGAGTTCAGATCTTAGGCAACAGCTTGCTGTGATCCTAATGAAAATCTATATCTGTCACTCTGCAAAAATTGCCTAAAATGGCACTTCAAAAACTAATACTTCAGCTTTCAGAAAATATGCAAATAGAGATCCTAAGTGTAATATGCCATAATTTTAATGAAATCAGCTGCTCAGCACTTACATTTGTGGAAATAAATACATATTAAAAACATTCACTGATTCTCTAGGCTAGTGTATGATGTTCTTTCTGCTCTCTGACTGCACTTAGTCACTGCAAATTCATGTCTCAGCTCTACGAGATGGATCTGAACTTAATGAAATAAAGTGACAGTTTTCTGCATCCAAGGTTATATAAACTTGACAGGAAAGTTTCTTTTTTTATGCATATGTCTGGAGATTATTTAAATAAAGTGAAAAGGAAAACAACTAGGTTAAGATAAATATCCTCTTGGCTATTGATGATAAAGGCAATAACACTACATGCATACCTTTTTATTCAGTAGTATCTATCAGGAATGGAATTATTCATGATACAGATTAAAAAACAAAACAAAATAGATCCTTAAAAATATTAAATGCACTAGAAATATCAACAGCAGTGTAATATCTTACTTAGTTAATCTGATAGTACACAGTAGCACTCAGCTGATTTTTTTTAACTATTATTAATTAATCCAGCGCTGAGCCTACGCAAATATGAAACAAATCCAAAGCAGTACTGCTGTCTACTTTTATAAAAATTAAAATTTTCCATAAACAAAACAAACATGACAGTCAAAGTATACAAACTGGGAACACTAGAAGGGACTGGGGAAAATACAGGTTTTTTCTGTTTCTTTTTTTTTCCTTGTGACCTAAAAAATAACACGTAATCCAGTCCTGTCACTCCTGAGCTCTCTGGTCAGAATGCTCCTGAATTACTGTAAATAGCTTGCCATTCCCAATAGAGACAGGTGTAAAATTCAGTCTAAAATGCAGGCTTGTCCTTCTTACCCTACAAGAATTGAGTAACATATATGGCTATAATCACTGAACATCAACAGTCTTTTCTCCCACTGAAGCACCATAAAAATAATAGTCACAGTGAATTTTCAAAGTACCAAAGAAAGGGCACATTTTGTTCATTTGAGATTTAGATATAATTAAAGCACCAAATGTTTTAGTTACAAAAATATCTCATATTGTTATTATTATTTCTTTAAATTTTCCTAGCATTTAGAAGATCTAGTCACAGTCTAAGATGTCTTTGTGTTAAGTGCTGTGCAAACACTGATTGAAAATGGTCCTTGCTCAAAAATATTAATTTTAATGGCAGAGTGAGACAAACTGAGGAAGAAAAGAAAGAGAATTGTGGTTGAACATCCAGATCAGGGCCCTCAGTGTGCCAGAAGCGAAGCACTTGGCAAGCTTCTTGTAAGCATCACAGGAAAAAAGATATCTGGTGGGGTTTTGTAAAATACTAATTTCTACAGCACTGCAGCTGTTTATTGGAATATTCCCTTAAATATGCAGGACAGCTTGGGAGAAACTATATATATTTGTTCAAAAATGTCTGAAGTGGATAATACGGGGTTACAGCCATGGGTAACCATATGTGGCTGTCATCCTGAACAGTGAATGAGAGATGAAATGCTGTGAGCAAGACAAGTAGCGTAAAGTTGATTTCAGACGAAAGGTATAGCTAGTGAAGGGATGTATAAGTATGAATGATATAGTCAAAGTTACAGCCTGGGAAAATGAACCTGGATCACTATTTTGAAGTGGACTGTAAATGGAGATAGTTTGCTTTTGGTAGGATTAAAGAAAAAAAAATTACTATGCTAGAGAGAAAGGAAAAAGAGGACAAGATTGATTTCAACTAATTTTAGACATATGCAGCATGAATATTTACATATGAGCTAGTCCTTCAAGAGATATAGGAAAAAAAAGATTAAAAAACTGTTTGATTGGGTGTCTATTTTAGTAAAAATTCCACTCTATAAGTAACTATTTTTCTACACTGACTAAGAAGGAATCCAAAAAAAGAACACAGATGCAGATGTCTATATTGCATATAGGTGCTTGAAATCAGACAAATACCATCCAAGAGGATTATAATACAGGGAGTAGAAATGAATGGAAAAGCTGTGTTTTAAAGATATTTTACAAAAGGAAGACACGCTATTTAAATGTAACTTATACCTGAGGACCTAGAGAGGATATCTGAGTTAGGTGTGTTGAATAACAGACATAGGCACTTTCCCCTGTATGGAGATTCAGGAAGGAAGAGCAAAAGCTCTTTCAATTTTCCTTACAATATTTGTTTATCTGTGTTGTGCTAGATGAAGTGACTAGCTATTCATGAAGAAATATTGGAGAAACAATTCAAAATCTTGTTTTAGGCAGAAAGAGAGTGCTCTACTGTGAAGTGGCAGATTGGTGAATTGTGGTTGAATTAGCATGGATAAGATTACCCATGTTTAGAAGAGGAAGAAGAGCGGACCATGGGCAGAGATACATGCAACATCCACAGAGAGAAGAAGGAATGAAGAGGAGTCTCTGAAGGACATGGCAACTTAGAAGACAGAGTCACTATAGCAAAAGAGGACATTTAAAAAAAAAAAAATGCATGGCAAAGTTGAAGATGAATGACTGCTGACGGCAGCCAGCGCAGGGACTGAGATTGGAACATTGGTTCTAGTATTTGTCATCAGAAATGAAAAAGGTAATAGGGCTTTTATAAACTGCAGTGCACAGCAGACACATCTGAACAGATTTTTGATGGAAATGAGAAATTAAATTGGCTTTGCACAAAAAAAACCCAAGGGAAATGGAAAAGAAGACTGAAGCAAATGCAAGGGGGTGTTTGAGCACTTTTCTTTCTGGTTTGTATTTTTTTCCCCCCCTGAGATTGGAAAAATATAGAACATGTTATAATATGAGACAAAAAGCAGAGGTCAAAGAGGTCAGAAGTGTCATAATGTGAGGTAAGGAGATGGGATGAGACTCTAGACCACTTCGTGGAGTTAGGGAAGAACAGAATGAAAAGCTTCTTCATCCTCAATGTTGGAGAAATATGAAAGTGTGAGAAGGGAAAAAAAAAAAAAAATCAAAGAAAGAGATCAGACACGCATTTTATCCCCTTTCTCTCAAAAGAAATTGGCAAGGTCCTCCGAGGAGACAAAAATGGGGGCAGAAGGAGGTTGTGACAAATGAGTTGAAGAAAATAGAAGCTGTGATTTTAGATACGGAAATTAATTAATTTGGAGAAGTTGATTTATTTTAGCAAGAAAAATATTAGTACTGACTGAAGAATGTAACAAATTTGTGACAAAGTAAGCCTCCTCCAAGAATTTCCTTCAGCAACTTTCATTCTGAGAGTATCAGTGGAGGAACTGGATGCTGATGGTTTTGCAGGGTGAGTAGTTCAGTAAGGCATTTGGTCAGGATGCTGGGTCATCCAGAATTTTGAGTCCATCTGGCTGCATACACTTCACAAGTGAATACACCAAAACCATCTAATGGGCTGTGAATATCTGAAGGAAGTTGGTATGGCTGAGGTCTTTGTTTGTGTTTTTTTTCCTTTAGTTATCTTAGAAGTCAGTTGGTCCTTTCTCGTGCAGAATTTTCTCTATTTGCTAAGTTTTTAATAACTACTTTTTTTTTTTTTTTTTTTTCCCTCCACTTTACACTCTAGAACCTCCCTAAGCTGACCCTTTTCTCCAGGAAGGAATGACCTCCCTCCCCACGGGATTCAGTTTCACTTGACCTGGAGTGTAGTAGCTGCAACAAAGAAAATGGTAGAACTTTTTGCCCAGTCACAAGCTTTTAACAAAAACCAATATGCTGCACAGATTCTGTGAGGAAACAAATCAGACAGTTATGCCATACATTACACTGGAGAGTGGAAAAGAAAGGCAAAAGAGCTGGTATAGATGGAAGTGACAGATGGAACAACTTTGCTGAGGCAAGAGATCCTGGGAGGAGAACCTTTACAACAAACAAGAAGAAACCACTCATCAACAGAAAGTCACAAAAAAGTCCAGGTACAGAGCACTGCAGTAGATCCTGGCAGTGAAAACCAGATGATGGCCATACAAGAGGATATCAGCAACAAAAGTATTACGTATGTCCCAAATGAACACCAAGCTGATGTCCTTTTCTGCAAATGAAGTGCAAAACCAAACTTGCAAGCAGAGTAGACATCAGAGAACTGTGGAATTACAAATATCACTAACAAGAAATCTGAATTGTTGTTATTAATGAGGGTGAAGGGAACAGCATTAGGAATAACGCGTAAAGGAAAGGAGACAAAGAAGTGAGAAAATCTCATGAGGTCCACTGTAAAAATGAGTTTAAAAGGATGAAAAATAGGCAGATGTAAAGGAGGAGAAAGAGAGCAAAGGGAGAGGATGGAGGAGTTGAAAACATCAGTTTGGGGTCTCCCAGTCCATGAGAAATATGGGGGTCCAGCAGAGGCTGCCAAGCTTCACCTCTAAGGGTGGGTTAAAGGACCTATGCTTCATCACTCTGGTGAAGAGGCAGACTAGGGACAATCTAAAGAGTGAACTTTCTGTCCTTGGATTTTTCCAGGACTTGACAAAAAAATGCCACCTGACCTGGTGTTGATATAGTCCCACTTCAAGTGGAACTTTTATGATTCAGTATTTCCACGAATGGAAGAAATTAAGTCCCCTGTACTTTAGTCTGCTGAGAAGGGAATGCAGGAGATGGATGGCAGAGGTATCATCAGGACTATGTGAGAACTACTTGCAGAAAATGAAATGTGAAGATGACTGCAGTCTGTCTTAGGATTGTCACAGAAATAACAAAAGAAGGTGAAAAGGAGACAGGTGTAAACCAGGTCATACTACTATGTAAGGGGTAGAGGTTGGAGTCTGTGGAAGTGTGGGATGCATGAAGAGTTGTGGTAGATGTCACTGGGTATGGGTGGCAGAAGAGAGCGAACTGTCCAATTGATTTTATTTCTTGGCCCTTTGATTCTTAAACTTGGCCTTTATTACTTCTTTCTTTCCAAATTGAGGTTCAGACTTTGTCTCTTTCCTTGGTATTTGTGTAGCTCAAACTACATGGGGAACTTGATCTTGCATTTCCTCACTGGGTCTTCCTAACGCTAACATAATAACCATAACTGGCATTTAGCATAATAATAATAGCCAGTAATTTCCTTTTCTAAATAATTTATAACACCTTGTTTCCTAGCTTTTAATATTTAAGACAAGTACAGACAGCACATAATGTTCCTTTTTCTTCAAGGAAGAAGCTCCTTGACAGGGAAATAGACAATAATGTGAGAAAGTCACTGAGGATGAAAGGATGAAAAGAAGAAACCATACCGATCATATAACTACTGCACAGTAAGGAATACTGCACTTACTCTTACAAAGGCAGCATTTTAGGGGACTAGTATTTCACCATCTGCTTATATAAGGAGATACAAATAAAGTGAATTCCATATGACTACTGATTTGGGAAAAGGCCACGGAATCAACTGATACATGGACAAACAACCCAAAGGTGAGACAGATTGCTTTGGTGTTTAGGATTTCAGTTTCCCTGGAAGTGTAATGCACTACCGCACAGGAATCAGATTCTAAGTTTTTGTTTTGCACCTGTCCCACCATGGGCTGATTCTGCAAACCCTCACTCACAAATGTTTGTCCTGACTTTACAGGCAGTTTGTTAACATCAGTGGAACTCTTTGAGTTACGATAGTTTATATGAATAGGAGTTTGCACAATCAATTCCAAATCACAAGGGGCAGCATCCCAAATCAACCTCCACCTAATCTGCAGAATGCAACAAGGTTTAGATTTAGATTTAGATGTTAGAACCAATGCAACTATATCTACGCTAGCAAACTAAACAGAGCCTAGGGCTTTCTTTGACACTGAAGCCAACTGGCACATCCTTACTGTTAAGCTCTCTTGCCATCAAAAACAAGCTAACAACATTCAAACTGCCTATTGGGAATGATTCCCACTCTGTGCTAATTTCCAGTGCATGCCTGAGAATTATTTTCGAGCACGCTAGTTGGAACAGAGTGATATTGTGCCAGAGAGCGTACTAGCATTTTAACAATATGGATGATCATTTTTTCAGTGTCTCTGCCTGTGCTCTGACATGAATCTACTAGCATAAATAGGCATTATAACAAGGCACAAGTGGATTTCAAGTTATCTAACTTCAAGCTCATTTCACAAATGTTTTCCTGATCCCCTCATCCCCTTCTTCTTAAACATCCATGTAATTGGTAGAACCTAAATTTGTTGTATGTCCATGTTTGACATTAAAGTTGTTAAATCCCTGAAATTCCACACTGTACATATGTAAAATACCACCCATCTCTTCTGTCTCTGTCCCACTGGAATCTAGAAATGAGGGATTTCTCTGTGAAAGTCATCTTCATGGACATTAGCAAGATAGAGACTTCTAAAAATCCACATTTTTCTAAAAAATCACCAAAGGAGGTGGTTATGCTTCAAACTTTTTTTCTTTAAGGGCTTGGAGAATGAACTGGATTCACTTCTTGCTTCAGCTGGAGGGAATTTGAATCTACTGCATTCACCTCCCAGAAGCTTTCTCTAGCTGCTGGGATACAATTTTCTGGAAGAGAAAGACACTTTCCACGTCTCCCATTGAACTTGTGCTACTTTGCAGCAAGAAATACAAGATTTAATAGGCCGGAGTCATACCACAAGAGGAAACCCACAGGTTAATTAGGACTGGAAGTGCTGAGATCTCTCTCTGCTCCAGGAATTGTTTATGTGGTGTATCTAATGTAAAACACATTTCATTACAGGGCTCAGAGACTCTAAATTTTGTAAGAGGGAATGGATGAGAAGCCCATTTTTAAAATCAACATCACTGCAGTTATATTCTGAGAGAAACCAGAAGGGCTGTTTTGATCAGCTCTGTTCTGATCATCCCTCCCTACAGAATAACAATTTTACAAATGTGGCAAAGGCCAGTCTTATTTTCTTTCTCTCTTGGGAGAGCTGTGAAAAGACAGCTGAAGCAAAAGTCGCTAGACAATGCTAATTTGAAAAATCCCGCAGCAGTCAATCAGGCTTTGTTTCACTGGTTGATGGTGTTTTGTTGGGGGGTTTTATTATTAAAAAAAAAAAAAAAAAAAAAACAAACAAAGCCAAATTTAGAGAGCGTATGTAACAGGGTGAAAATTATGTACAATACAATATGCAAATGTAGCTCATGCATAGTATTCCTAATCTTCTGTGGTAATTACAAGATAGAAGTACGCTGAACTCAGATTTTAAAATGAAATGCTGTCATGCTTTTATTAATTTCTGTTTATTAATGAGATAAATTCTGCTCTCAGTTACACTGCTATCAAACCAAGAAACACATTCGAGCTAAAACTTCTATTCATAAATAGTTTTAATTCATTTATACACATACAGTATTCACGCAATCAATCCCTATGAAATATTTCTACCCAACCGAAAAGGACTATGAACTTTTTCTATACTGCAGCTGTTTAATAGAATACTGTATCAGAAATACATTTCTATTAAAATCTCAAGAGCTGTATATATAGGTCATGTGCATACATATTGCACAAAAATTTGATGCAATATCTTACAGTAATCCAAATAAAGGATTTAATTCATCAAAAAATTGTGTATGCTTTTCAAAATAATGTCTATTAAACTCCCATATGTTGATCCCTAGTACCTTTAAAATGGCCTTTAAAAAAAAAAAAAAAGTTGTAGAATTAGGCTTTTTCAGAATTTATCACTGAGCTAAAAGTGTCATTTCATTTACAAATTTAATTTCACAAAGGCAAAGCTATTGTCCATGCTCTATTTTTCTCTGAAGTAAAATAGATGTTGATAATAATGTTCAGTGAGTTTTATTTTCCTATGTACAGAAGATGGATATCAGTCATGAAGTTTCAGAAGTTTCAAAAAGTACAAAAATTAGGATTTTACATTTAAAAAGTGTATATATAAGTGCAGAGTAAGAATATCACCCAATTTTATTAGAGAACAAATGAGTTTATTTTTATAAACCATGACAATATTATATTTTTTGTATCATTGAGAACTGGCAGTTACAGAGGCCAAATTTTAACATAGGAAGTTCCATTCAAACATAAGAAAAAACTTCTTTACAGTAAGGGTGACAGAACACTGGCACAGGCTGCCCAGGGAGGTTGTGGAGTCCCCTTCTCTGGAGGTTTTCCAGACCCGCCTGGATGCAGTCCTGAGTAATGTGCTCGAGGCATTCCTGCGTCAGCAGGGGAGTTGGACTAGATGATGTCTAGAGGTCCCTTCGAACTCTAACAATTCCATGATTCCGTGATTTCCAGAGCAGTTTTATACTAATATTTTAAGTATTTATCTGCATCCATACTCATAGTGCAGGTATTATTGCTGCATGCAGATGCCAGATGTGTAAGGAGATAAAGACAATGGAGGGAAAAGCGCCAATTACATGGAAAATAACTTTTTTCAAAAAAATGCTGGCATAAAGTAGCCAGCAACACAAAGTAAACTGGAAGTAAGAGATGAGCCCTGCTTGCTGGAACCCATCTGGATTCTAGAACAGCTTTTCGAGGCAGTGGAGGAGTCAAACAATCAGTTAATTTTTAGATGGCGGAATTTAAAGTTCATTTATAGCAGAAATTACCTGACATGGGGTCTCTTTATAACAGAAGAAAGGTCCTTCGTTGCTGTGCTTATTCATGTAAGTTGGTCATGGCCAGGAACACTCTCTAGCAGTGATGTTAGCTGACATGAAATGCCCTGTATCCATACTGTTAAATTCTCCTGCCCTCCAAAACACAGTAGCTGCTTCCAGTCTCACTACTGGGAATAGTTAGTGGGCTGTCCTAAGTCCCACACTGTGCCCAAGTATTGCCTGGAAAGGTGCTACCTGACATGAGCCAAAGGGCTGCTGGGGGCAATTCGGCTATCCAGCTCTGCAAGCAATCAAAATTGAGTGGCAGGGATAGCTTCCTGGCACTAAGTAATAAATGTCTGTTCCATTAGCAAGTATGCAGATGTAGCCATTGATTCAAGTGGTCCCTTCTTCCCTTCTTCTCCTAGGGAAATCTGAACCAACACTGTTGAGAATTAACCCTGGCCCTCAATGGGTTTTGAATGAATGGAAATCCACTCCTACAGGCAGTTGAATCCAACTCACTTAATAGAGACTTCTACAAAGATGCAAAGGTCTCCCTGTGAGATCTTCCTCATTCAGGAATGGAGGACATCATTTCCAGTAGTTCAAAGGGCACTATGAGGCATTATTTCTTAAATACTGCCTGAGGAAAACCTTGTTGCCCTGACTTGTCAACCAATTTATGAAGTCCTGGTTGACAAAGCTGGGGATACTGGAACATAAAATTTGTTGTGTAGGACACAAGTCCATCTAGTCTGTTAAACAGTATCCAGAGATCCAGAGGAAACGACCCCCAAAAAGCCCTCAGCACACATTCTGTTCATTAAAAAGGGAATTTTTCTAAAGTTTCCATGCCACTGAAATATCTACGTCTGACTCCATATCTTATCACACCAGGCCCCTCAAGCACCATCAAAATCTTTACTTGTCTGTTTCTCCCAATCCAATTCTATGCCTCTTGATTCTAGAGAACTAGTAGTAAGATACACTCTTCCACACACATCCAGGACAAACTCTGTAGTTCATCAGAGTTATACGTATGGTTCCCCCTTTACTGTGTCTCAGGTGCCTCTGTTTCCCTTGGTCTGTGCGGGTTCTCCTCCTCTTCTCTATGACACCCATACTGTGAACAGCTTGTCTCTGAGCCTTCTGTAGAAATGGAGCTGTGATCTTACCAGCTGAGACACAGCTGCCTAGCAAAGCACATTCTCCTTTCCCCAGGCCTCCAAATAAGTTAAACAAACCATTGCCGGAACTGCATCTTTATGACTATTTTATCTGAATACCCAAAGGCATACGACAGCCAAAATTCCTCATACACACATATCACACGAGAGTCTAAACCAATGTATTTTTACCTAAAAGAAATAAAAAAAAGCATAGGTAAAATACTAATTTCCACATAATTTTCCCTCACTCTTTCCTCAAAGTTCTGGGTTGCTCGGTTTAGTGTAAAGAGTCAGGTAGTCATAACTTATTATTTCTACTTCTCCAGATGTTGACTTCTCCTCACAGAATTATGTGTCATTAAAGCTGTTATGCAGCTTTACAAGACAGATGTGTTTTACCTTGGCTTATCTTGCATTCAGACTGTTCTTTTGATAGCACAGTATGGCCCTATCATCTTCACTTCTGACAAAAACTTGCCATCGTTTCACTTAGCTACATTGTCCTGTCCCCATCTTTCCTCATGAAAATTTATTTTCTGCCAACAAATTGTTCAAAATGGTCGTCTTTCCTAGTGGAAATATTGTTCATGCAGTTGGATGATGGCTATGATTAGCTGCTCCTTATGATCCTTAATCTGTGATACAGGTGCCACAACACTGGCAGTTGCAGCAGCTTCTATATGCACTGATGATTTTGTGATATGAATACTCCCTCAAGAATTTATAAACTTTATGTAGATTCCCCAAACGGGCAAATACAGATGTCCCTCATTTTGATACCTTTCTCGTACTAGAACATATTTGTTCATTTAGACAAATACCTTCTGTGAGGACCATAAAACATGAATTAGAACACTTAAATAAAAAGAGTCACAGAAGTTCCCTTTGTGGGTAACTCTTGATATGTTTTTGTTCAAAGGATTGCCTTTTTATTTTTACAAATTAAAACACATTGTTGACAACAAAATATAAAATTAAGTGGAAAACAAATGTGATCTGATCACAGTCTTAAGTTTTTAAAGAGTAAATGATATTGTGTACCAATTGTGTAATGATTTCAACATGGGCAATTCACTCTGTAATTCCACTAGTCGGGTGGCATGCTAGCAGCAAGCCATGTTAAGTACCCCACTATCCTCCATGCAGTTTCCCAGAAATTCTTTAAGGGAAGGATCATGGGAATTGGTGAATTCATGTAAGGCAAGAATTTAACCAAAAAAAGTGAGCTGCATACAATCGACTGGATGTTCCATTATCAATATATTCAAGAACACAGAAAGAAAGAAAGCTGGAGATATTCAGCCCTGATCCCACTGCTGCAGGTATTTTCACATGGTGTTACAAAGCCTGGAACACAGCTGGATAACGACTATCCCAACTTTTCTTTACATTCTTTGTCAGCTTTTCACACTGAACTGCCCAGAATGAATAGCATTTCCTGAGTGCCAAAGTAATTGGGTATCAAATGAACAACCTGAATTGTTGCTAATAACTGAAAGGATGGCTTTTGGCCCTTCTAGCAGTTTATAAAAAAGGAAAAAGACACCTAAAATTCAGCATAACTCTTCAGCAATTTCTCAGTCAGACAGAATGGTTAAGAATGTGTATCAATCCCTTGCTTCGTTATTCATCAATGTCTATTTAGAGCACAGCATTTCTGCCTAAGCATTTTCCTTTACCCTCACTGCTGATCAAATATGGAAGGTTTCAGAAGAAAGAAGCTTTAGAAAAAACAACAAAAAGAAAGCTTAAAAAGGTTTCCAAACAGGAAATTACCTTTCATGTGTGTGTGACTGTGTTTATGTGTGTATGAGAGAGAAATCTAAAAGAGGTTAGCAATGGTCAATAAGAGGCACTTGCGGTTGATGGATAGATGGGAAAGCAAGAGGATGTGTACTCATCAGCATCCAACAACCTAGAGGAAAGAGAGGTCCTTTGCCAGTGGTAGATCTAACACTTGACTTGGTGTATGGCTAAACACAGTGCAATGATCACAGAATTGGGTGCAGTCAGCATTTAATACCCTGCAGCTGTGGAAACAGTAAACTGATCCACTTGGCTTTTGTGGGATTGAGTAACATTGCTGTAACTGTTGTACCTCCAGTGCAGCTCAGCAGTAACGAGGCAAGGGTGTGCAAGACAATTTCCTGTCATCCAGCAGAACTAAGATGTTTTTCCTTCTCCNCTTCCATCTATCCTTCCTTCCTTCCAATTGCACATTTATCAATCATGCACCATACATGGTCCTTATCAAATTTTAGAAATATGAATTAAAGAAACACATCCAACTGTGTGTGCATGTTTATTTACATGTAATGTGTCTGATCAGGACAAATTTTATAGTACAAAGTAATATTAAAAGAAAATTGCGGTATTTTGTTCATCTAGTAAATCTGCATTACCAATCAATATTTAACACATTTTTATAATATTATTTGAACTAGTTTCAGATTCATTGAAAAATTCATTTTCGTAAAATTAGCCTTTAATTGCAATATGGGGGGTTTTACATCATATAAGCTTAAAAAAAGTTTTGTCAAAGCAAAGATCAAAAATGTTCTGCTCCAGACATATTAAAGTGTACGTTGTTTGTACTTAAATGTTTCTAAACTACTGAAAGTGAAGTCCTTCTCTAAAGGGCTTTTAACCATTTAGGCAAATTTAAAAAATTTGAATTAGGAATGGTGAATCAGGTCCAACCAATTTTCAGGACTATTTTGCAGATGGTTATATAATATAGGTTCTGCTCATTGTTGTCCTGTACCAAATCAGTTATTTGCAACACTGCAGAGAAAATGTAGAGTGGCTGTAAAAAGCTGACATTTTCATGTGATAGGCTTTTAATTCCACTTTCCACTGTCTTCGCATAAGTCTAAGACCCTCGGTGTTCCACCTTTATCCAGCTTTTTCTTTCTGTTATTTATTGCACAGTTTTGTGCCTTTTAACCTAAACTGTCCTTCCAGAAAACATATTTTCCATTTCAAAGACTTTATGAGTACTTTTCAGGCAGCAGAGATATTTTTGTTCAATTTAAGGCAATTGATGCAAGGTTTTGAGATACATGATGTGGTGGAAGGGAAAATAATGTCATATTTTCAAAATTTTCTGGTGTTTTTATTTCAACATATTTTCTGTAAAACAGGTTTTCCAAGAAGCTTTGAAGGAGGGTTACCTAAATTATCTTGAGTAGACTTAGTACAAAGGACTAGATATGAAATACTGGGAGCTGTTCATTAGCAAACTTTTAATAGAAAATTCCTCTGAAGATATTCAGCAGATTTTTTAAGACATTTTATGGAGTCCTTGTCTAAACATTCATGATAAAGGACTACTATGCTTTTCAGGATATTAAGGTTAATTTTTAGATAGTTATTTCAGATGAATTATGGGGAGGTAGGATCTCACATGCAGACATTCATTCCTTGCCTGTTGTTCACCATCAAAAACCTTAAATCGTCCAGGCCTCCCTTTTTTCACTGTTCCATCACGTCCCCCTGTATTTGAGGGAGCAATCTTGTTCTTCTGCTTGGACAAAACTGGCATCGTGTCCACGTTTTTTGGATGGATGCTCAATCTACATGGCCTTTGAGTACAGGTTGTCCCTTAGTGCAGGCCAAAGCTTATTATTCCTAGTAATACAGATTGGACAATTGTCTACATTAAAAATCTTGTTTCCCTCTGGCAATGTCATATGACCAAAGTCAGGCAAACAAACTGGACACAGGATCATTCCTAGATCTCTGACCTCACATGGGTTGATGGAGTACAAAGATCCTACAATTGAACTGCTCAGGTGCTGAATAGGGTCTTACCCCCATAAGCTGTGGATGCTTGACAGGCCAGAGTGTGGACAAAGTGAGAAAGAGGAAGGAAGTTTGTCATTTACATTAAGTTTCCAGGAATATGGATTCTGGGAAAAGGTGTATTCCATGTATGCTTCTGAAACGCCTAATCCAGCTTCAACACTGTGCAAAAAATAAAGTCGGTAAAAAGTAACTTGAAAAAAATTCTTGGAGTCAAAACAGGTCTTTTCTTTATTTCCTTATTTTTCATCAATAGTTACTGCAAAAGTTACATAAAGGCTTTTATGGAATAAAAATGACAGTAAGATCACTGGGGTGAGAGAGAGAGAGTGTATGTGTGCACATGCACATGTGTGAGATGTGCTCAAAATATCAGCATCTTGATTTTGGAAAATTAATTTGGAAGAACATTTGATACTTACAATGCTTACTGATTTTTGGGTATGACTTTAAGATATAGATATATATGTCTGTCACATGTTACTAATATGTGTGTTATAGAATAATTTTGTACTTTTTGACATAATGGGCAGTCGAGTTTAGATTCTAAGCCTAATAAACACTTCTGCCTTCCTCCTTCAAAGTGGTATCCTTTCTTTTTTACTTTATTTTCAGCTTGATGAATTGCAATGGTTGATGGAACACATCAGTGACTAGAAAATACAGTGTCACTGGAAGTGGACATTTATACTTTTCACCATTTTTGTAGATGATTCTCCAAGTTTATGAATTAAAAATCCTAAAAATATGCAGATTTGCTTCACGTTGCCAATAAATGTAAATATATTTTCTGCTAATATTAATACTAGGAAAGCAACACATGGTCACGTGCAAGTTTAATTTCTGAATCACACTGAACTCGGTGTATTTTAACTGCTTAAATCACTGTAGTCCTCTTTTCCCCTTTGAATCTGTATGTCCATGAACTTGCTCAGACAAACAAAATGCTTAACTTGGATTTTCAGAATTACAACTCATTTAAAGGATGGGACTACTCTATCACAATTTATGCATTTTGTAAGGGAACATTGAGAAAGTTCTTGTATGGGTACATTGTTTTAAGCACTGAGAGAGTTAGTGAATTAAACCTGGGGATATACTACATAGAATCTGAAGGATTCTAAAATGGTGACATGTGCCTGAGGCATGCATCTTAGGTTGATCTTTGGATTACTTATTCAATTCCAGATCCTCTATTCTTAATTTTTTATTTTATTTTTTTTTTCCTAAAAGCTGTAGAGTATCTGTTTAGTGACCTTATGGACTTAGGTGTGGAAAGTAGGCATATTTTAACAGTGCTTACATTGCACTAGGAGAACAAACTAGCAGGGGAAGTCACAGCTTCTGCACTCTCTGATGCCTTTGAATGGATCCTTTTCTGAAAGCCAAACATAAGCTTCTGGTTTCACTTGCAGCAAATAGATAATATTAATGGCATTTTAATATGCAGGTGAATATAAAACGCGCAAACTGTGAACCCTAAAGGACAATAAATATATCTAAGCAGTCCATGAAAAAAAAAACTAAGAAAAAGAATTTTATTGCCCAAAGGCCTAAATTTATTATGCAAAAAATATCAAGAATCTGGAAACTGAAGCAGAACACTAAGGATACATTTTACATCATAACAGTAAATAAAATGCAGATGTAGTTATACACTGATAGTGGAAGGGAGACTGCTCTAAAGTCCATTCAAACCAACAGAAAGAATAACATCAACTTTAAACTTTAACGTGCTTTACGTCAAACACATAATGAGTAGGTACAATGAGGATAGGAGGAGATCTAAAAAGAGAAATTTTATGTTTGCCTTTGACTAGAATTATCTTTTCCAGAGGAAGTGACTCTGTCTTATGTAGCTTATAAAAGACTTTTTCAGTCCTATGATTTCTTTGTTTAATTCTGCTTTACTTAGTTATTAATTTTTTAATTTTTCATAATATATCCAAAACTGATCTGATGTGATTTGAAGTAATACCTTGGAAAGTGCTACTCTTTGACTTATTGCCAATTTTCAACACCTATATAAATGGAATTACTTGAAAGAGTTGTAAATTAAACCATTGCATATATCATGAGTTGTATCAGTGCCCAAGTTTGTAAGTGAATAGAATCATAGAATCATAGAATACTTTCTGGGTATTACATTTTATCACAATTTCAAAAGACTGAGATCCTTGAACCAGGTCATAGTATATCTGATACTATGACCTTCTTCTAAATACACTATGTAGACAAATTTTATATTCTTTTGCCTCTATTTAGCTGGAGAAAAAAAAGAGCTGGAAGCCTTGTTGGTCAGCCCTTGAAAATGCTCAACTATATTTGATAACTAAAATACTAGCTATTAAACTGTAATGAACTGGCAGCCAGGAAGGACAAAATTTGGGATAAATTGCAGGTAACAGAGAAAGTCTGGAGGAAGGAAGGAAGACTTTCCTGTGGTTGAGGAGGATCAAGTTAGAGATCAGCTAAGTAAACTGCATATCCACAAGTCCATGGGTCCTGATGGGATGCACCCATGAATGCTGAGCAAGCTGGCAGAAGTCATTGCCAGGCCGCTCTCCATCATCTTTGAAAGGTCCTGGAGCACAGGCGAGGTGCCTGAGGACTGGAGAAAAGCCAGTGTCACTCCAGTCTTCAAAAGGGCAAGAAGGAAGACATGGGAAACTACAGGCCAGTCAGCCTCACTTCCATCCCTGGAAAGATGATGGAACAGCTCCTTCTGGGCAT
>VYXH01012651.1:295383-358733 GCA_013397275.1 Burhinus bistriatus | reverse complement strand
ACTGCACTTGGGGAGGAATAAGCCCATGCACCAGTACAGGTTAGGGGTTGACCTGCTGGAAAGCAGCTCAGTGGAAAGGGACCTGGGAGTCCTGGTGGACAGCTGGGTGACCATGAGTCAGCAATGTGCCCTTGTGACCAAGAAGGCCAATGGTATCCTGGGGTGCATCAAGAAGATCATGGCAAGCAGGTCGCGGAAGGTTGTCCTCCCCCTCTACTCTGCCCTGGTGAGGCCGCATCTGGAGTCCTGTGTCCAGTTCTGGGCTCCCCAGTTCAAGAAGGACAGGGAACTGCTAGAGAGGGTACAGCAGAGGGCTACAAAGATGAGTAGGAGGCTGGAACATCTTTCTTATGAGGAAATGCTGAGGGACTTGGGTCTTTTTAGGCTGGAGAAGAAAAGGCTGAGCGGGGATCTCATCAATGCTTATCAATACTTAAAGGGAGGGTGCTGGGAGGATGGCATCAGTCTTTTTGCAGTGGTGCTCACTGATAGGACAAGAGGTAATGGGCACAAACTTGACCATAGGAAGTTCCATCTAAACCTGAGGAGGAATTTCTTTCCTTTGAGGGTGGCAGAGCACTGGAACAGGCTGCCCAGAGAAGTGGGGGAGTCTCCGACTCTGGAGACATTCAAAACCCACCTGGACACCACTCTGTGCAACCTGCTCTAGATGACCCTGCTCTGATAGGGGGGGTGGACTAGGTGATCTGCAGAGGTCCTTTCCAACCCCGGTGATTTGGTGAATCTGTGAAATCAATATCTGGACTTTTTGTTTTCTAAATGTCTCTGGGATGTAGTTTTAAAAATTCTCTTTAAAGGATTTAAATGATTTCAACATCCAAACAGAGAGGGACATATCCAGAACATACTTCATTGCTGTTGTTGCTTGAGACTGAGTTAGTTCTGCAGGCACTGATTGCCAGCTTTTCAAGTTCTCCAAGGAAGTTAGAGGATTTGTGCAAAGCACCTAAAAGCAGAGCTCTGTATGTTTCAGTTGTCTTGTTACTCTGAAACTTATAGTACAATCTCTACCCTAAGGCAGAGATGTAAGGACTCGTAAGATGTAAGAATCAAAATGTTTTGGTCTTGGCACAAGTGATTTGGTATTTGTTTTCTTGACTCCTGTATTCTTAATCAGCACTTTGCATCCAAAAATCTATTACTGGATTTCACCAAGGGTTTAATTATATGTGTATCCTTGCTCTCTTCTGTCTTCAAGCTCTTTTTTCTTTTCTTTTAGATTTAACTCACTTGTGCACATAAAAACACATAAATACACCTGCAGGTTAGTTTGTTCTGAACAACTGCATTTATACTGGCCTCCTGAGAAACTCAAATTAATAAAATGTCCTAGCAACTTTCTAAACTTGTAGTCCTTATTCATTATTTAAACTATCAATAAACGAAAAGACATGTATTTTTTCCTTACCTGGAAAGCAGCCAGTTTGTTCTTTATTTTCAGGCACTCACAGTGAAAGCTATTAGACCAATGCAAGAAGTTACAGTTTTAGGCCTAATTTACTTAAACATGTGCCTAAGTTGAAACATAATTGCTTTCAAGAAGATGTAAGATTATGTTTAGTTGTCATTGGTTTGTATTTTGAAAAAGTAATAATTATTAGTGATAGTACTTGGTAACAGAAAAGAGTTAGAGCATTAGGTATATTCTGATCAGATCAAATTCTACCTTCCCTTTGTCCAAAAGTATCAAATCTACTTGTAAAAGAGCAACTGTTTAAATATTTCATTGCAAATTGACTTTACTGTGATTGTGCCTGCTGAAGCTCCCTCTTCTGGAGTCAAGTATCCATGCGGGAATTTCAGCTTCAGATAAAAAACACTCGGGTGCCCATGGCTGCAGAGCAAAGCCTGAGAACACAACCCGGGCTGACCCCCCAGGCTCTAAAAGCAGCAAGGAAGGATAACGGCCATTTGTTTTTAAACGTCTTAACTTAAAAGCCAGTTTCCCTTTTTCTGTTACCTAACTGGCTTACAAGTTTCACATGCTTATTGGATTTGGCAATATCAAAATATGATTATTTGTAGCAGGAGGTATAATTTCAGGACTATATACTGTCTGCAGTGCAGGGGCCACAACACCCACTGACGTCAGTAGAAAGTTGGCATAGAACTCCCAGACAGGCTTTTATTTAATTGTCCAAATATTTCCTTGTCACATTTGTTACTCTCTGAAACAAATCTGCCCCTGCTCTGCCCACTTATTTTTATTCTTTGCTTCTTTTTCTCTCTATCCTCTTCTTATAATTTCCTGTGCTCTTTTCCACACTTTGAATCCTTAGTTTCCAAGCCAAAGTGGTTTAAATCCCATCTTTTGCCCTCATTCCATAAGCAGTGACTAAATAGTAAATGTCGACAGCAACATGCCATCACTGGGTTTCAAAGCTGATATTCCAATCAGCTAAACAGAAATAGGGGAGTTCACTTTTCTGATTGTTTCTGGATGCATGCACACTCAGGCAAATATAACTGCATCCATCTCTATTTAAAAATGTTTTCTAAATGGAACTTCATATTCTTGAGAATTCACTTAGGCCGTTCAGGCCACATGAACATGTTATCTAGTCTGAAATGCCTATTTTTAAGATCTTTCAGTCTTTTCCTAAAGTGGAGAATGAAGAATTAAACATTTTCATCCTTGCCATGTAAAATTCATTGCTGTTCCATGACCTTTGGGAGATTCTTGCCCCCAGCTCCTCCATATCCTGGCAGTGGTCAAGACAGTACTCTCAAGTTTGAGGTGCTTAAACAGAAAAGGTCGACAATGAGCTGGCAGCTCTAGCACAGTTCATTTGAGTAGCTGGGAGGTAGGATCACATCCTAGGATAGGGGAAGGGAGATTAGATACCCCTAAGACAAGTAAGACATCTGCAAGCGTGTGGGACCACTGGCACAGGGCACTGGAAGAAACTGAAGAGCTGCCAGGAGTTCCTCCATAGCAAGACAGAAGCAGTAGACATTTTGATTTTACGCATTCTATGTTGTAGTCTCATTAGCAAACTAGGGGAACATGCACTGTATGGAATGAAATTAAAATTGATACCAAAATTTCTGGGTTAACACGCTCAAACAGCAGCTACGAATTCACATTAAAACAGAAGAATATATTGAGTGAGGTTGTGCAGGTTTTATCCTCAGCCTAATGCTGATCAATGATTTCCTTAATATTTCATTATGTTTTCAGGTGACACAAACATAAGAGTGCTTTGGAGGGCAAGATTAGAATTCAAAATGTTCATGATAAATAGAGGAAAAAATAAGAAGCAATTAGTGAGGAACCATATGGACAGGTGCAATAGACAGCAAATAGGGCAACAGTAATCAGCTTCACAAATACAGAATAAAACTAACTTGAGGAGATAACATTAGATAACGATCAGGAAAAAAAATGGGAGGCTATAGGGGATCCTAGACTGAAAATATGCCAAAAGTATCCGTCTGTTGCAAAAAACGCAGACATTGTATGCAAATGTGAAAAGCAAGTAACAGCACAAAACAGTCCTTCCTCCCTGTTTGGAGCTGGTAAGACTCCAGCTAGAATACTGAACAGAGTATTGGGTGTTCATTTCAAGTAAAATATTGGCCAGAGGAGACAAATAAAAACAATAATAAATGTAAAAATCACAGCTACTTTGAAAGTAACTATTGAACGATGTGGCTTACCTTAAGCCAAGAGTAAGGCTTAGGAAGTGAAGGAAGAAAGGAGGAGGGAAGCATATATATGTATTTATATAGTTATGTATATTTATGTATAAGCATATCTGTGTATGTGTGTGCAGACACAGGCTACTCCAAAGAGAAAGGAAAAATACTTTTTCTGCCTCCACAGTCAAAAGTAGCAAAAGTCATGCAGAAGAAAAAAAAATGAAGTGACACATTAGTAAAAATATTCTTATGTCATTAATAACAAAACGGTCTGTCTGGTGATGTTACAAAGTCTCTGTTATTGGCCATCTTTAAAAACACATAGGGCAAACATGTGCCAGAATTGACATAGGCTTAATCATATAAGTCTTGAGGAGGAAATGGAATAGAGATTCTTGAGGCCCCCACTTCTGTTGAGTATAAAAATCTCCTTACAACCAGAGGTAGATGTGCCCTCTATTTTTCTATTGCTTCCAGATGTATGGTTGTTCTTAGGGAAAGTTTGTTTGTAGCAATATTAATCAGTTATTAGGATTAAACATTTTCAGGTATGAAAAATAAATGGTTTGTTTTTTTTCTGAGAATTAACAAAACAAAACCAACAAAATACATATTGTTAGAGTGTCATCTATGTCTTTCCATTAAAAATATTACAAAATTTATTTGAATAGAAAAATTAATCAAGTCCAGAAATAACAGAACATCTCTGTAAAAAATAGAAGTAGGTTTATAGAATATAAAGCTAAGATTTGACCCTTAAAATATGCCTTGATACAAATTATAAAGTTAAAGTAAGTTAACAATTTATTAACAGACTGTGCACTACAAAAGAGGGAGTGAAAACAAGGTACAAGGATATTAAATTTCTACAAGTATGATTATGTAGGTTTAAAGCTCAGATACTAAAAGTTGCAAAGTTACAGAATTCTGGTTGTCATCTCCTACTCCAGCAGTCCAAATAAAATCAGACAAAATTTTTTTATCTTTCCTCAAAACCTGAATTCTTCCCCGGTTCACTCCATCCCCAATGTAGTTTTTCTCCTTTCTGCTTCTTACTTTTGGCTGTAAATTTAATGTTTCTGAGATCTCCAGTCCTCTGTCAAATTCATTTGACATTGCAACTTCGTATGACAATTGTTAACTGACAACTAGACTTTTAGGTAAAATGTTGCTGGAAAGAGACACAAATGTATACACAATGGAGCATGTTCCTGAAGCATCCTTCCAGTGGAAAAGCCAGTTAAAAATATAATTGGGCTCTCAAGTTTTCAGTTTAAGAAATTCTTACGTCCCATCTACATTATTCTTGTGGCATAAATAGTTAATGGCATGAAATTCAGACAGTCAGAAAATTAGATTGCAATTACTTATATTTATTTAAAGGATGAATATAGAATACATCAGCTTTTGTGTATATCAAGTTTAATGAACCCTTTCAGCGAAGGCTGTTTGTACATACCACATTGTTTTTCATGCAATTCTTTGTACTGATTAAGAAGATATTAGTCTTCCCTCTGTAGTCTGGTATCTCAGTCATCCGATGAGGCTTAGCATGGGTTTGCATTTTTTCCATGGACGGATTCACTTGAGTTAGTAGAGATTAGGCATTTTCTTTTATATGTCTTCTCCAGAAGAGAGCAAAGGGAAGGCTGTTGTGTGCATGCATCTAACTTTTGTTTCTCTAATTAGGGAACTTTTACGTCATCTAAAGGCTACATCTGTGACTCCTTTGAATTCCCAGTGGCTGTGTAGATCTTAAGGAGATGATCTCACTCCAGAAAGAAAGTGTTTTGCCATTTATTTGGAAGGAAGGTTCTTCTTACAAATACCACCAGAAGACGAAGCTGTAAAACTTTTAATGTAAATCACAGTGGAAGCATTTTCACAATTTTTTTTCACTATTATGAAATGTTTTTCTTTCGTCATGGCAATATTGACAACGAAAACTTCAAAAATACAAAAATGGATAAAGGAAAACAAAAGCTGATCTCGTCTTCATTGTTATTTATCAGATACTCCTCTTCCCCATTTCAAACCAAACCACATAGTTGTCATCTCTCACCCATTAAACAGAATTGTAAGTGGAGAGAATGCAATTTTGAAATACAATTTTAAAGTGAAAGTAAGTAGAGAAGAAATATTTTCCTTTGGTGCTATGAAGTAAAAATTTTCCTAGTTTCCTAAGTTATGAGCTAAAATGAATCCGACCTCTACGTATTTCCTCTGCGATTAAAATCAGTGTCAATATTACTTACCAGTCTTAGGGAACCAAAAGAGTGTTAAACAAGTGAACTGTTCTGTGCAAAGTCACCTAAGAGGTTGAACTAGAATACCGAAGGCAGAAATCTAGTTGCAAATATATCAGTTAATAAAATGTCCAAGGTCCATTACCTGTCCCTAAGTGTGAGTGGCATGAAACAGAGCACATCTTCACAGCTAAGCTGTCTTATCAGCCAGTCTATATGACCTGTTGGGAAAGATCCATGGACCATGCTATTTCCTGGTCAGTGCTCAAGCATTACCAGTGTTTCTTGGCGTGTAGCAGAAACTGAGCCGAGGAGCATGGCATGCTTTTAAGCAGAACTGATGATCACAAGGATAGTGCTGAAGTGCCTGGGTCTGTTAATTTATTTGTATAGTCATAGCCCTTGTGTCCCAGTGCAAAGCATTAGGTATTAGGTTACCTTACCTCAAAAGCAATCCTATAAAGTAATACAAATACCTAGTTTGTAGATCAGACTTCTGGTATGTAAGTCGAATTTGCAGGCATAGAAGCATTATCAGAATTTTTCCCCAGCTTGAGAAAGGTTGTCTGAACTTGGCTTTTATGTTGGACGTGATGTAGTAGATGGAAATTTTATTTTCACTGGAAGTTTTTCACTGGGAGTTTCTTATGTGATATATGCATTCTGTTCTCACAAATCAAAAGAAGTAAAAAGAGTTTTCATCCTTTTTTTTTGGGGGGGAGGGAGTGGTGGAGGGAATGCTTTGTATTATTCCTGGTAAAAGAAACTAACTAACAAATAAAAACACAACACAGCTTTATGTCAGCTTTTTTTTGAACATGTAGTAAATCTGGTGCACAATAATTACTTAATTACTATCAAGCTTGATTTTTATTTCAGTTTAGTGTTAGTTCAAACAAAGAAATTAAAAAAAAATTAAAATCCCAGATTGTGAAGCACATCTAGCATCTTCTAAGACAATTCTTTAAGCAAATTCGTCTTTGAAAGAAGAATGTGCCACTTACTGAACAGATCGACTGTTCTTCTTCACATTGCCCACTGATAATTACACTAAGGTGATCTTACTATAGTGTTTCTTTGATGAACAATACCCCTGTGATGGTGGTCACAGAAGCAGTGACCGTTGAACTTGAGGTTGGCTGATGAGGTTGTAAAGCCAGCTTGATCTCCTCCACAGCGTTTGTCCCATTAATCTTTTGTTTGCGATTCTTCTGCGTTGGCATGTGCTTTCATTTTGTCTTGGTGTGATGTTGAGTTTTATTTTATCTCAAACTAATTTTATACATGACATTTGGCAAGGGAAGCAAGTCTTGAGAGATACAGAGATCAGACAAAGCATGGGGCTATGAAGGAGCGGAAATGCTGTATCGGGTTGCTGGTTTGGGTTGAACAGACTATGTTATCAATAACAGCTTTCAGTAACACTGGTCCACTAAGTAATTCCTTTCTGTGACATTACTGAATTTGGTTCAACAGAAGCAAAATTGAAACAACAAATGAAATTAAAAAAAGAACCACCATGGAAAATTATAATTTTGCAGGGATCAATAGGAGAGATCTACATGGAAAATGATAGTCTGAAAAAGAATTTTTTGACCCGGTGAACATAAAGGAAAATATCAGGTTTAGAGATATTAACACAAAATGCATGACTGTACTGAATTAGCTAGTAAACATGTAATACTAGAGCTATTCTGGCAAGCACTCCCACCCGACACACAACAGACCTTTTCCTCCAAAAAAGTTATAATAATTTCCTGAATAAAATCTATTACCTGGGCAAAATTATTTTTGCCTATTATATCTACCGTATTTTATGAAGGTCTAAACTGTATAGTTTTGTGAGGTGTGCAATTTTTTCCACATTTTTAAATTAAGATAGTTCAGCTTGCAAAACTTATGAGCATGGATCATGGTTAAGAGAGAGAGATGGGAGACCAAACGGTCCTTCTGTTGTAGGTACCAGCTGCACAGTGATAGTGTTGACGTCAATAAGAACAGGAAACAGCTAAAGCAGAAGAGCACAGATTTAGAAATTAAATCCATACGATTAAATCCATGCAGTCTTGAACAACGGATGAGACCCAAGAAGCCTAAAATATGAACTGCAAATCTTTGGGATGAAAATGGGAGGTCTTTTCTTAACATTATCATTACCTGAGAACACTCTGTCCCCCACCCGAAAAAAAAAAAAAAAGGAGATAAAGAGACAAGCTGGCAATGTGTAGGATGCTTGGAGAATGTAATGCATAATGAAGAAAGTAGTCCACAGAAACAAGTAATAAAAAAATGCTTAGAAACACTCAGCCAAAAGACAAATGAGTTAATAATATCAAAAGGACATCCAGTTTAAGGAAAGATTGAGAAAGAATGTTGAAAACCAGCAGGGAGGACAAGGAGAAAGAAGTATGGGTTGCAAGACACTGTTAGAGGCATTTCAGACAGCAGCTTCAGCGCATGAAAATGACAGGAACTGATTTGGAAGTAGTCCAGACCAACTTGGCAAAAAGAAATTTGAGACAACAGCTATAATCAGCATGTTAAGTGAGCTTAGAACTGAAAGGCAGGGCATTCCTAAGGTGCAGGGGTAAACCTAAAAGGGGAAAGCTTAGGGGAAAACTATTTGAATGCTAAAGGCCAAGAAACAGCAAGAAGGTCCAAATGAGCAGGAAGTGCTGTAAGACTGAACTCTGCAAGAGCAGAACTGAAGACGTCTCAGGAAAAATTAAATGTACCTTTCTGAATTAGTGTAAGCACAGAAGATTATGAACTGACTTACATGAACTATTACTCTGTAATGTGAATGATTCATGAAGTAATAAAGTCCTTTTTTAGCATACTGGGAGAAAAGAGGAGCTGTTTAGCATACAGGGAGAAAAGAAGAGCTGGCATAATGAAGCAACATGAGGGGTACTAAGCTGTTTTCAGGACAAAGCAGAGAGTAACGTAGCTGTCATGTAACTGTAAGAGGACCTCCTCTGAGACTCGACTAACTGCTAATTTAAAGCACCCGACAGGCGGTTGCTTATTAATGAATGCTTGCTCTTTACTGTGCACCTAGGTAAAACTATTCTTTTTCTAATTGAATAGAACGATTTTTTTCTAGAAACAGTATGGTAAATCTACTAATAAAAATAGCATGTTCCCTTTAAGGGAAAGAAAACCACTTTTACTGTGATTCACCTACATTTATTTGCATTTCTGTATGCTATTTCAATAGCTTTAATGGAATTAGTCAAAAAGCTCTTTCTGCTGCACTGCTTGGAGGGAAATGTAGGAACACAGAGGGAAGTACTGAGGCCCTGAGAACAGCAGGAACAGGAACAGAGCTTACATAGCAGGTTACAAGGCCCCAGGAGTGTCTCCTCACGAATGCAGCATGGTTGGTATTAAGCAGGTTGAGAGGCTGTCAGCTTGAAGAAAGAGTGAGCCTAGGGACAGTCACTTAAGTTAAATGCTGGAGAAGCCATTAGCAGCAAAGCTCTTGAGTTTGTGCTGCCAGGAGTAAAGGAAGGATGGGAACTACTACTTGCACAGATACCCTACAATTAGAACTTGATTTCCCATAGATCTTTTATGCTTAGCAGGCACTGCTCCCTCAGCTTATCCATAAATATCTTCTCCCTCTTTATTCCCTCCTGCTTACTTGCATTCTTCTCTTGACTTTCACCCCATTGTAAAATGTCTCTTTCAGAGCCATGTAAGATCATACCACCTGAGGAGTATTTAGAGAAGAAAAAATACATTTGTTGCAATAGGCTGTATTTTCCCCCAGAAAACTAAAATATGTGTGCCACTTTGTGTTTTACAAATACCCTTGTGAATGGCATTAAAAGAGTATCTAAAGGAAGAAGGGGTTAACAGATATCTGGCTGAGATCATTATTCTGAAATGCATTTTGTAATCAGTTAACCAGTGCAAAAAGACAAAACCGTTCATCTGCATACATGATTACAGAAAAAAATAAAACCCTTTTACTGTATTACACAGTGTTATGGGTCATCTTCCAACTTCAAACACACACCTCCACGTTTCTTGAAAATTTGCAACAAAACCACAAAGCCATATGTTTAGAGATTCACAGAAATACTCAGCTGGAATTAGAATGTGATCCATAATACCTCAAGTATATCACACAAACTATGTTCATTGTGGCTAAATGCCACATGAAAATAAACCTAAACTGAGGTAAGACTGTATCAGTAGAGTATTTCCATATATTGGCGTATGACAAATCTCAAACTGAGGGTATGCTTATAGCATAAGTTTACCCTGTGTCCCTATCTTCTGATTACAAAAGTGAGTTTTCACAAGCAATTCCCTGATGCAGCCAGAGTGAAAACTCAGTGATCATTTTTGTGATTAATGCCTCACTTGCATGAGGGTAAGGTTTATAAACTGACTTCGCTTGTCTGTTAATTTCTGATCTGTTAGCAAGAGCCATATTTGCAAAGTATCACCAGCTTAAAATGCTTTTACCACAAGCTTAAACACATTTGCAATAAGTATAATTTCCTTCAGCAAATAGTCTGAAGGCTGCATTGCATTGTAGGTATGTGCAAAATGTCCTATTCTTAGGAGAAAATAAATAGAAATGCAAGAATCGCTAAGCTGGTCAGATGAAAAGCGTATATAACTCAAAAAGCTGTCTCAAGTAATGTCCAGTAATCAGTGTTCTGGGAAATAGTATGAGAATTAGCCAGCCTGAGAGTGGCCATTTCCTGGTATAGCATTTTAGCTTCCATCTAGACACAATTATAGTCTCTTTTGTTTGTTCAATTACAAAACTAGAAGTCTTAATTAAAAACAATAAAAAGAAAAGATTTCCCTTAATTTTTTTTTTAATGGAGCATGTTTTCAGAACATAGAATTAACTAATTAGAGAAGTTTTACACTTGTTCTCCCCCAATAAAGGTGGAAATTTTCATCTTTTGAAATTCTTTTTCATTTTTAAATCATTCTGACACAAACAGACATATTGACAATGAAATGGAAGAGCGTTATTCACTGTGCTCTGCTTCCTGTCATTTAACTGGGAAAATGTATGCAGCCCAGCTAGGGCCTTCAACTTCGAGAAAATCTCAAATTGGGATAGAACAGGGAAATAGGGAGAAGTGATATTTCTAACATAAATATAAAGTCATACGAAGCAGATGAAAACATGAGAAGATTGCCGATATTTATTTTGTTTCTGTTAATTTAAATATATTAACTACTGTAAATTTTTATCGTGTGGCAGTGCAAAAAAAGAGTATATGTCTTAAATGTTCTGGTTGTATTTCTAGCGTATTGTACAAAAGATGTCAATCACTCTCATAATAAGAAATATTGTTCCGAAAGGCCTGGTCTTGTCAAATATGCTCTGATGGCACATCTGCACCACTCTTTTTAGTCTCTGGATCTCAGTGAGGCATAGGCAATGATAAGTATGCATCTACAAGAATGAAACATTCAGCCTGTTAAAAAAAAAATGTTGCAGAAATTTCAGATCACATGGGGAGGCACCATGCATTTAGGCAGCTAATTGAATGGGTTAGAAAAGAATTCCTTGGCCCAGCGTCCTGTTTTCAGCTGGGAAAGGGTTAGTTTTCCTTCTAGTGATTGCTGTGAAAGGAATGTCAATAATGGATATTGTTGTAGCTGTTGCTAAGCAATGTTTATACTTTTCAAGGACTCTTTTTGGCTTCCCATAGAAACTGAGAAGGAGCACAGACAGAACAATGGAATGGCCAGTGGAATATTCTGTACCATAGACATCATGCTTAGTATATAAATGAGGGTTGGTCGGGGTGGGGAATATAGACATCATTGCTCGGGAAGGTACTAATTCACTGAGTGGTGAGAGTGACTTGTGTCATTATTGTTATTGTTACTGTTATTTTCCTTTTCTGCTACTGTCCTCTTAAACGGTCTTTATCTCAACCCACAAGGGTTTTTTCCTTTCCCTTTCCCCTCCTTTTCTCTCTTTTGCTCTTTGCCCTTCTGGGGGAAGGGGGAGATCTGTGCAAGCAGCTGCATGGTCCTAGCTGCCGGCTGGGGTTAAACCATGACACCCAGGAAAGGAGATGACCTCCAGGAACCTCCAGATAGCCCTTCCAACCTCAGCCATTCCGTGATTCTGCGGGTAACAATCATGGACTTTGGATTTCTTTAGAAGTTTAAGTTGTTTTCAATGTTTTCAATAACTCATAAAGTCAAATTCTATTTCAGACGCCTGACTATATATCCTTTGCTTTCCTAGCTTGGAGATCTTTTCCATGCTCTGCCATACTCTTGAATATACCGTGATGTTACAAAAGGAGAAATAGACCTACCAACCAGTACAGAAGTTCTAAAGATGACTGTGGAAGAACCAGAGTCTTTAGATAATGACAGTGTTTTAAGTGAACTCCAGCACTGAAGTGTCAAATCAGAAGATAAGAAAAGGCAGAAAAGGATCAGAAAAAAGTTCATGTAGTCCTGTAACTGCAAAAGCTCATGCTTAATTCCCCTTCTGCTGGATTTAACCTGCCATTTTCCCACCTAGTGGATTGCAAGGTGCACTGATTCTTACAAGTAAAAAGCAAACTCCATTGGGTAAGGGTTACTGAAAGATGACTGCAATGCTCAGAAACTGTTTTTAAATGTGGCAAGTGCAGTCTTACACAGATTTCATAATTTTCAGATATCAGGGAAAGAATTGTTAAGTTTAAATGTAAATCTTTATCAATATTTTCAGCATCTACTAACTCATCTTTATTCAATTATAGTTCATCTTTTAGTGAAGCCACTAAATTTCTACTTAATGATTTCAGGTTCTGGCAGACTTACAAGCAGAAGATACTTGTTCCAAGAAAACTGTACCAGCCCTTTCAACAGTCAATATTTTCAGAGGGCTCAGATTTTGCCCAAATTTTTAGTCAACTGTTAATTATCAAAATACAGTAAAGGACAACAAACACTACTTAAAGGTAATAATTTTCATTTTAAAAAGGACATCCAAACAAAACATAGGCTTGATTTCATATAATGTAGACTTCACTTTTGTATCCCATTATATTTGAGATTGAAGAATGAATGAGCAGAAAATATGTATTTTGAATAAAAGGCTAATTTACTAAAAGCAAAAAGGCATGATGTTCACACTGTCATAATGCAGAAATAATGTTCACAAGGAATATTGATAACATATTTTGTTTAAGAAACAGTTAAATACTAAGTACAGAGAATTACCTTTTATTTAACTTCAGACTGACATTTTAGAAGTGGATACAAAATTACTAATTAAATGACAGGATATATTTGGAAAGTGAGAAATATAATTTGCAAAGTAAGGGCATAAGCATATAAGTAGGCTAGTATGGAGAAATCCTGGCTAATTTAAAGAAACAGTTCTGGCTACATAATGAAGACTACTGATCTGAGGGAAATCTGCCTTAAACCAAGAAACTTCATTTCCAGTCCAAGGGAATTTAATCCTGAGGCAAGGTAATCTCTTCCCAGAATAGTCCTTCATTTGCATGCTGTTGCCCTGAGGCATTTATCACAGAATTATGGAATCATGGAATCATGGAATCACAGAATTTTCAGAGTTGGAAGGGACTCCAGTGTTTTGTCTTGAGACTCCCTATATTGGGTTGCTTCGAGGGTGTATTCCTACCCTCAGTCTCAACTGACAGAAATAACAATATAACAAATATTACTTAAAGTAAGAGACTCAAGAGTGGTTGATAGACTATAAAATTGGATGCCAACAACCTGCAAAGTGTAATCTTAAATATACCACAGATTTGACATTATGTAAATCTTATGAGAAGTCCAGTACTTCAAATTTCACTTCTGAGATGGTGTTAATGCCTCACATAATTCCATGAAGAATAATTGGCGTGTTTGGTAGTAAGTGACTTCCAGACATCTAATTTTGTTACTTTATTACACGAATTTTAGTTAAACATTACAGTTCCGATCATTCCAAAGGTTTAAAGGAAAGGACAGAAAACTCACCAAGCTCCTCATGATTTTTCCTTTTGAAGTACCTTATTTTCATATTTTTTTGCAGTATACCAAATAGCTAGCAGACTGACTGAGCCCCAGCTTTACGCTGCTGTACACACAGCTGAAAGCCATTTTTGACTTGTGAGATGGAGTTATGAAGGACAATTAAATAATTATGGTTTTTATGATATCACACTGATCACCTCACAACATGACAGTTGGCTGCAGAAATGGACATTGTGTGTTCTGTCATGACAAAAACCATACTGGTTTCAGTACACTAGCTCTCTATGAGAAGAACGCTATTTTTCAGTGACAGTGAATGATGTGCAAATGTCTAAAATTATAAAGCAATTTTTACATTTTCAATTACATACAGCATTTGACAATTAGCATTTTGTTAATCATCAAGTTCCCAGTTTGATTTGACTTCTAAAGCATATAGCTTACCTACTACCTAGAGTAAAATGATTTATCATCAGCTGAGTCCCTAGTCATTTTCCAGTTTTTATATCTGGCTTACTAGTGTTGACTCCTGGCAGTTAATTCATTCACCTCAGCCAAATTAAATGACTTTTTCCTACATTGCTTGGCTCATTTGCAGACAAGGCCCCCAAGTGGTTCTGATTTCAAACATCCTTCTAATATATTTAATTTTCTTGGTTTTTTTCTTTTTTTCTTTCCAATCTTGGATTTTTTTTCAAATCTATCTTACTTAATTTGGACAGTTACATTAATGCAGTCTTCTCCGAATTACTTTTTTCCACTGTTACCTGCCCATGTCCATTAGGAAGCATTAGATCCCAGTGTATCAAAGCACTGAAGACCATGAGTTGAGTCAGCTCCCGAAATAGTAGACATCAGGAGTAGAATTTTTCAAACTCCCATATATTGTTTTACATTCACAGATTTTGGCAAAATGTTTATGCAGTTCAAGCCAGACGTAGGCATAATTTTCCCCAGCCATGTGGTCCACTGCGATACGAAGTCTACAGTCTGTTCCCTACCCAACATCTCTTGCTTCTGGAAAAGCCTAGAAATTACATTAACAGTAGCGCAATCAGAAGCCCTCAGTGTTGGTAATATCCAAAAAAAACACCTTCTGGACAGTCTCCATCTTCCAGCACACCAGATCGTATCACTCTGCTGTTCTTTAGACTTATCAGCGTTATCCACCCAGTTCTCCATCAGCTCTCTGCTCTGGCCACAGGTAGTTGACTGTCTTGTACTTAGTCCTAATCCAGAACAGGATCAATGTACGCATAAGGGGGGAGAAACTGGTGACTTTTACCTGTGAGAATGATTCATCCAGGAGCTAGTTTTGTAGCCCAGATCTCATGGTTTTGTATTACAACCAGAAGACTAATCTGCCAATTTTCACTTTCACAAAAAATGTTTATGCATTTCATAGCTGTCTATGTGACAGATGCTGCGGTTTCCCTGACTCCATCTGTTTCTGCTGCTGAGTTAGACGCCCACTAGTGATAAGAGGTGTCAGGTTTCTCAACAGAGAAGTCCTTACCACAGTAGTATGCAGAAGTCAAATGGGATGAAATCATCTGAAAACTTTTTTGCCCTGATGCACAGAGCAATTGTTCCAGACTTGTAACCGCCTTTCCTGAAGGCAAACTTCAAAATTCATTCCTTTCCTGCAGAACTGGCAGGCGGGTAGTTATGCATTTTTTCTTTCTGTAGCTTTGCTATAGCAACTGGAATCGCATGTAATGCTATGTCATGTCAAGGTAATTGAGTTATTCATTGCAGATCAGATTATCTCATGAATTTCATCATTTTTTGCAAAATAAATTATTCAAGGATGCATTAGATGAACAGATCTAATTTCAGGTATGTGTGTTCTATAAATTTTATTCTTTTCCCCCTTTTGAGAAGCTCACAGTCTAACAACTCCATACTTGAAAGGTAAGAGTAAATCTATGACACACACCTTAAACACCACAATTTAAAGTACATGGGTATATACCCAAGCGAGACAAATGACTCCTATAAAAAAAGCAGTAGCTAAAACACTTACACTTGTCTAAATCTTTGACTGCATAAGCTTTCTGCGCTCCTTCTGTATGCAAGACAGTATATTATTTTATTCATCATTAGCATTAATATGGGATTAGAACTAGCAAAGGACTGAGGCACCAAATGTTGCCTAATTGCACCCTCTTCATCAGATGAAGTAAATTGAGTTCAAATAGTGTTGCAACTAGTTGCAACTAGGACAGAGACCATCATTCAACCTAATCATACAGACAAATGTGCAGAAAGAAATGAATGGAAGTTTTTCTGAAGGCGGTAGAAGTACAAGGCGATGATGTGACTGTGGAAATGATTTGCATTCTGAATCAACAGCACGTTAAGAGTATGCTTGCAGTTTGTTCAAGGAGGTTTAATCAGAGAAGCAAACTGTAAGCAACCTAACAAGGAATTTATTGCCATGTTCCCGCTAAGAATCAAAACGTTTTGTTTATGAAACAGATTTTAAAGAAAAAGGGGGAAATCTAGATTTTAATGAGAAGAGGGACATCTGAAGTGTTGCATGTTGAGGAACAGCTAATAAAACAGATGTAAAAAGGACCTCTGAATTGTTTTCAATTTACAAGGAAGGTAACATAATCAAGTGGTCTTGGCCTAAAATTTCAGTTATGTTAAATTGTCTCAGCTTCAGAACGTCTTATGAATTAAAATGTTTAATATTTCTGTTTCAGATTGATTCAAATCAGATACTCTTTGGCAATAAAAATACATACTTTGAATACTTTTTTATTCTACTGCCCTCATAGAAAAAACACATCGCAAACATATCAGTATTTAAAAAATTAAGGTAATCAATAGATTCTGAAATTTATAAATTTTACAAACCCTTAATTCATTACACGCAAGTTTCAATATTTATGTGATTTTTAAACAGCCAAAAAATATTGTACCTTTTAAGTTTTACACTTTCTAAGTTTTGCTTCATTTTTAAGAAAGAATGAGAATGAAAACAGGAATAAGCATTTGTGCATATGCTCACCTTTTACTTCAGTCTGAAAAACAGCTCTTCTTATCGGACTTTTTGGTTGAACATTGTTTAAGAAGAAGAAAATACAAACTTTATTATTAACGGGAAAACAATGCACATTTCAAGAGTCTTTATAGCTTAATATCTTATTTGACAATAGGATAAAGGTTATTTCATCATGTACAAAATAATACTCTCCCTTATTATACTTTAAATTTCAGCTATTATAAAGTTTTCATACACACAAATCAAAGGATTATTAAAGTATAAATTTGCTAGCCAGTGAAAACTATATTAACTATTGGGCTTTCAATGACTTTAAATGGAAAGATGGAACTAAAATATCACATAATATTTTTCAATTTACTTTGTGGAATAGGATTTCTGATAGATATTTTATTACGAAGTCATAAAGTTCCATCCATCTTCTGTCCTTGGTTGCTTTCCTGCAACATCCCAGAAGCTAGAGATTTTGCATTTCCTCCAAACAAGTCATAATTTATAGAGCAAAATACAGACTTAAATATTCAGTGAAAGGACTTAAACGTATAGGGGAAGGTCAAAGTGCACAAACTGAAATACAGGAAATTTCACTTAAAAGAAAAAAAACCTGAACATTTTTATGGTGAGGGTGGTCAGATACTGGAACAGGCTGCCCAGAGATGGGGTTGTGGACTCTTCATCCTTGGAGATATATAAGCTAAATTCCTTTTGCTACTCAAACCAATTCTTCACCTTTTAATCCTTGTGCACACAGACAACAGGTTATTTCCCTAGGTAATTTTATTACATATTTGTCTGCTGTCATTCCTCCTCTCATATCAAGACTTAATAATTCACTCCTTTCAGATTTTTTTCCTGTATTTTGTCTTCTCTAAACTTCTAATCATTCTCACAGTCCTCTGGATTGTGCCTAATTAAGACTATTTCTGGGCAGGGGAAGGATTGTTTTATTTCTTACATATAACTTTCCTATTTATCTGTCACCAAAAAATGTTGGGTTTCACAACTGTGTAACTTTGTTGACTGATGATCAGTTTAAGAATTAAAGTATCTTCTGGGTTACATTCTGCAGAACTATCTAGACAATCATTCCACATGTTGCAGGTGCAGATTATTCTTAATACATTATCTTGCCCTCTTTCTTACTGATTTTTTTCCCATTTTTCAAGCATTTATGAAGCATGTCGTGGTTATTTTGAATTATATTCCTGCCCTCCAATGTACTTGTAACTTTTCCAGCTTGTTATTAATAAATAAATTTACGCCCAAGTATTGTTAAAAAAAGAAACGGTATCAGACCCAGAGCAGAAATCTGCACAACCCAGCTTCATAAAGTCTTTGATAGCAAACAGTGTGCAGCTATAGTTTCTTTTCTCGTGCTCTGTCCACCCACTTTACAATAGTTTCATCTATACCATATTTAACTTACTTTGATTATGATGTCAACTAAAACCGTATTAGAAACCTTAGAACAACCAAGAAAAACTACATATTTCACTTTTCTCTCTTCCACAAGGAATAGCTGAAAATTGTATTGATTTAACATGATTGTTCTTAACAAATCTATGTTGGCTGTTACTTACTGCCTTTATTATCTTTTAATGTTTACAAATAGATTGTTTGATTTTTATTCCAAAGCCTGAAATTCAGTGTACACATTTCATCTTACCACCTGAGGTTAGGCACCACATCTTTTTCCAGTTCTCTGATGTTTCAGTTGTCCTTCTTCATCTCCCAAAGATTACTATTAACTAGTCTGAAATTATTTCAGTGAATTCCCTAAAGGCAAAGTATATTCAAACTCTAGTTTATCTAAGACGACTTTAACATAATTTTTTTCCTATTCTAACTTGCATCTTCACCCTTATATGACTGGTACCGATTGTTAGTCATATGCCACAGTTAAATTTTATAAAAGAGAAGAAAGTCCAAAAGACAATGACACTTCTGGTGCTCTCAGTGTTTTTTCTTATTAGCTTTCCAAGCTGCTGACTAATTGACCAATTCCTCTTACTGCTAAGGTACTGACTTAAAGCATTTTTACCTTCCTTTAAAATTCTGGTAAGCTGTAACTCGCAATTTTTGTGTGCATTTCCTCCTTTTATTTGAACTTTTCCTCCTCCTGGATAAAGACTTTGGAGTCCACAGTTCTGTATTGCTCCATTAAAATCAGTGAAAAGATGCAGATTTAATCCATAACATCAAATTCAGCTCACCTAACGTTAGCTATTGAGAAAGTCAGGCTACTCATGGGTAGTTCCATATGTTCTTCCTACAATAAATGATGAGAAGTATATTGAGATGAGGAGATAATCTTATGACACATCCTATCCTAAATTTGGTCTCTGAGATAGGGAGGATAAATTGTCCTTTGGAAATGCTCATCGCTGTTGCTAGTCACAGACTGTGCTCATCACACCCACGACATGGTTCTGAACTTCATCAAATGTGAGGGATCCAGATCCGGTGTTTTATTTCTGCGGTAGCTGTGTAACTCTCATGAAATTATCTTAAACTGCCTTGCAAATATTAGTTAACTTAGGTCACAGTATCTCTGTGAAAGAAGAAAATAAAGACTGAAGAACCCATCTGTTCTCCATCATAAAACAATGCTACTCAGCACTTTAGGACAAGAAATATTTTGCATCTAACTCAATATGTAAACAGAATACAGAATTAGGAGACATGGTCAGAAAATGACCTGAAATAAAATGAGAAAGGCCTGACATAAAACATAATTATGATTTAAACCTTAACTACTTTGTTCTGAAGAATGTGATCTGTGATTTCTAATGCAAATCTACTTTTGGGATTTTGTTTTTCTGCTAAGCAGTTCTAACACTGTACAAGCACTTGGTATCATTTTTAAAAAGCATTTTTGTTTTAATGCCTATATTTTCATAGTTATTCATGCCATGACACTAAAGAAGTAGTTAGAAATTAATTGCTTTGGTGAACCTGTCTTCTTGGTTCATGCAGATATGGGAAGATGTGCATACTATACCACCAGTATAAATTTTTGCCATGCCTGGATGATCTTTATGGAACCTTCATGCTTCAGACATCACATTTTTCTTTTCAGAAACAAAGAAACAGAAAAGCAAAAGACTGTATGTCTGTTCCCACTATTTCTGAATGCTGACTAGTAAAACATTGCATATAATTCCCTGAACAGGTAAATTACAAAGTGTGACAGAATACAAAATCAACGGTTCCCAAGTGTGGGACAATGTATTTGCTGCTGAGCATTATGATGAAACTCCTAATATGAGTACCTAGTTGCTGTTGACATAGCTATCTTATCTAAGCTAAGATTTTATTACAAAATGCTACTTTTGTCTGTTCTGCTGATTGATAATGTTTTCAAAGGGTTCATGCTTAGGACCCGGCTATTTACAATAGAAAGACATGTACATATATATTCTATAACCTATACAAAATTCTATAACCTATTTAAAATATTTCACAGAAGACGCCTCTGGCTAGGTACTTAAGACACGTTCAAATCCCTTCTTCTTCTCCAGCTACTTGAGTCCAAGGACAGCTGGTGACAAGGTAAGATAAGCATCTGATATTGTTGAGAGTACAAATCTAGCTGTAGGAGAAGCTTGAGGCATTTTGAATGGCAACTCAGCTCAGTCCAATCCAGATCAAATCCACTGAAATTTGTGTTGTCTTTGGCAAGATGATGAGATTAAAGAAGAGGAAAATGGTCTTCATATAACCTTCTGAACTTCATCCTCAGTTAAGAGAAGGGGATAGAATTCTTCATATTGTCAGCCTGGGGCACAATTTAGTGGGGCACTTATCTTTCATGGTGTACAGAACAGTCCTAGTCTTCCAATTATCCATACAAGGGGACCTATTGCAGCTTACTCTAGCTTCCCATGCCCCTTGCCAATGTACCATGGTTTTTGTTGCTGCCATTTCACCCAGAAACAGACACATCCAATGGCCACTGGCACTCACTGTGTGTATTTACTTGTGTATTAGCAGAAATCACTGGTGAATATCCTGAACTGCTGCAGCTAAATGCACTAGAACTCATGAGTCAAAACTTTCCATTTCCACCTCTGTAAAATGAGATGATAAAACTTTTAAGTTTCTGATATGTTCTACAAGGCTCAATTAGTGTTTGCAAAGTGCTTTGACATATTATGATTTAAACAAAGATTTATATGCATTTCTCTACATGTTATTATCTCAGTGAATTTTCTTGAATTTTATGTATGGGAATATTTTCTTACAGTCCTGGTACAAAATATGCAGAAAAACACAGATCAAATATAATAAACTTTTAAAAATATAAATTATAGTGGGTGTTCAGAACATCAAATGATGGCAGAATTAAGACACTTCAGCTTGAAGCTGATAAACATATGTACAGATTTTCAGAAGGAGGTTTCACATTTCAGAAAGAAATGCTTAGATATCAAACCCAAACAAATAGAAAACACAGTTAACTGATCCACATGCTGCAATGGTGGATCTGAAATGGTATGTGTCTGTCCACCCACTATTGTACAGGCACTCAAGATACTAGTCATGAAACTATTTTTACCATCATGAGCTTGGTCTTTTAACCACCCACATTTGTCTTTTAGGTTCTCACCTGTCAACGATGTAATTCACACCTTCATATATAGCCCTGACCTAAAGCCATGAATAATGTGAATGTAGCAACATTTTTTTGTTTCATTATTTCTCCTTAGAATTTATTTGCCTCTGTATTTTTTTCAGAATGTTTCCATTAAATTATTCCTGCAACAGCATTCTTAAGAAAACCAAGATTTCTGAGAAACAGAAAAAGTAACTATGTTTAAAATATTCCTTAGGAAGTAAACTAAGTAAACTTTCTTTTGAGTTGCAGGCTGAAAGAAAGCAGATATTTTTTATTTCTGTTTGCAGCATGGTTCCTACTTTGCACTGATTCTGTATGGGGACTCTTCAAGTATGAAGTAGCTGCTTCACCCTATAGAGTGTCCATCTACTTTTCAGTACATGGTACCTATCAGGATCCTTTGATAACTTGTCCAAATTAATTTGCTTTCCAACTGATCCATTTTCCAACTCTCTAGAGAACCTTTTATATTCTGTATGTTCAAACATCCTTTTCATAGCTAGTCATCTGTCTTTCAAGTGGATCGAATCCATTTGCTCAGGGGTAGGAAATTTTAACATTTACACAAAGGGATCCTTAATTAGGGCAGTTTTCTTGGAAAGAAGACTAATTGACAACTGTCCCCTAATTATGCTCTTGAACTCTATCCTAGCCTTTCTGTCCTCAACACTGATATTCACAGATTATGATATCATAAAGAACCATTGAGATTATCCAGCCTGGCCTTAAGGTAGAAGTCTTCCATGAACTATTTTTGAACTAAGATAGAAGGCAGTAACTGTAGTCTGAAAAGTGCTAGCGGTCAACAAGGCTAAATCAGGTCATTTAAAGATGATTCTCAGAACATATATAGTATTTGCACAAAAATAAATTTATGTATAGTAACATACTCCAATAGACAAGAAACCTGTTACTTGGCTATAAAAGTTCAGTAACTTCTGAACTGCAGTTTAAAAAAACCCTTGCTTTGAAAATTCAGTCATGCAGCACCTACCATAAAATCGAGAGTTAGTGCACTAGTCAGTTACTACATTGATTATTCTGCTGCTGTCACTGTTAAAAAACTTTGTCTTGTTTCTAGTCTAAATGCATGTAGTTTAAACTTCTAACCATAGCCAAAAAGCCCTAGTGATTTCTAATTATGTTAAATGTAGCAATCAGCTATGAGCATGTTCTTATATCTCAAAGGAGTTAATTCAGGTGTTCCAACTGAGTATGTGCCATCTTCATTTTTGCTGAGTACATGGGTAGCTTGTGTAGAACTCTTAAATTTATCTCATTAATTTCTCTTACTATAAAACATTTTTAAGAGACTCCAGATTCTTTCCAGCTACTGTGAAGATACAGAATTGTGGCTGCTACAAACTGCTTCAGAAAGGCTTATTACAGAAGAAGCTGCTGTCTGAATTAAACGCGTACTGTGGGTTCACAGCGCTCACAGTAGGTTGGAAGGCTCCATTGCTCAGTTAAGTACATGCATAGCAAGCATTGCATATCTTTGCCCTCCTATCCAATGTGTGCTAGTTTTAAGGTGAATCCAAGCCATTATGACCACCTTCCACATTGTACAGGATGCCCTTTTACCACCCCTAGCCCAGGGTTGAGTGACATCTATGAGAAACAACTCTTCACTATATTACTTCAAGAGGAAACAACTCAGTTGCTATCCTGCAACTGCCAGGCACATCATAGCTTTAAGAGTGGACAGCAATATGCCATAATATTAATGTATTTCTGATAATACCTGTGCAGCCATTGAGGAGCTACATTTACTAATAGCAGCACAAGCACTTTGTCAATCACTGCACACAGAGTCATCCACAAATCTTGATGGTTCCATGTCAACAATGCTTCTTCAGAAAGTACACGTAAAGATTTGCTGTCACCATAAAAACACTTTTGCATGAATTACAAGCTATATGCTTACTTACCAGTCATTCACTGTTGTCAGGTGATTTGAGAAGTCTGTCCTTTAAGTCTGACATGTGAAATATGAAGGTAGAAAGGAATAGCCCTGGAGAGAGCGTACAAACAACATGAATCTCATATGCTATGAGTCCTCTGCACGAGGGCTTGTGGTGTGGATCCATGCATGCTTATGTTAGAGATGACGTAGAGCAGGTGAAATGCAATGCATCAGATTCAGTGCCTCAGTAGTCTGATATTTTGGGGCTTTAAAAGCATGAAGCAAGTTCAATATCCCATTGGAAAACATTTCCACCTTTTACAACCACAGAACAATCCACTTATAACACCGCAAAATGACAAGAAACTGAAATGACATGTTATGTTTTACTTTTTCAAAAGCCATACCTCACCAAGCACATAATCTTAATCATGTCTAAGGATGGTGCAAGCAAGTTGCAGTTAAAAACCTCATGAAAATATGTCCAAATAGTATTTTAAATATGCCCGCTTACTGTATAAATGGGAGCCCTTATAATATACAGTTATCTAGACATAGTTACTTATTTTGATTCCTCCAAGCCTATTAATTACCTCTCAGATTTCAAATGCCTCACAGCTTCCCACGAAACCTCGCAGTCTCTCTATAGCACATTGCAGCATGAATGCCTCCTTTGGCGCTTTCTTCGTCTTCGATCTGCATCTCCTAGCCTGCCACTACTGAGATTTCAGCTGGAAAACACTCTTCCTTCGTGGTCTGCCTCCACCAGGGACTCAGCCTAAGATTTAGTTCGCTGAACTTTGACTAAAGTAACATCTACTCTAACTTAATCAATAAGGATCCTTCTAAAGTCAATTGGTCATGTAATCGTCCTAATTAAGACAGTGATACTAAGTCAGTTTGAACCACCTACTGGCAATGCCTGTCTCTCTCTACTGAGATGAGAGAGAGACTGGATGAAGAGGTCAAGACTACATATATATCAGTAAAAAAAAAAAAAAAAGGAAATGGACTGTTTTCTGGCCTGAGCCCAACCAGTATGGCACAGTTTTGAGTCCTCCATTCAACTACACACAACATCTTGCCTGCCAAAACAGGGGGGTCTGCACCCAAACTGCTACTGGAATGGTACCTGGCCTAGGCTGTCCACCAGCAATGCCTGGATATTGTCTGGGAAAGCAACAGTTGGCATGGGAAAAAGCTGCCAGGATCTGTGCTTGCAGCTGGACGCTATGGATGATTGTGTGCCAGCAGCATGACCCACGTCCTGGTCTTCTGTGGTTTACCAGTATAAGTGTAACCTAAGTGCATGCAAGTATCTAACTTCTACACAGCTAAAAATGAATCAAATTAATATACATTTTGGTCTTGAATACACTCTGTATTAAAAGAGTGAATTATAGTAAAGGAAACAATTTTTTTTTGCATGTACGGAAAAGAATTATTGAAACCTCACTAACCAATTCACCCACTGTGCTAAAGACATCACTTACAGAGCATTTAGCCAAAAGCTACCTATCTGAGTACTGTCTATACCAGAAGAGCCTCTGCCACTGTAATCATGCCAGCTACCACGACTGGCACCATAAGCATGCCAGCTACCAACATTGGCACTGGTGCTACAGTAACTCTTTACTGTAGACCTGGTTTTACTGACAGGCAAGCACTAAAAATAAAGTTCTATATCTGGGACAAAATTAAGACAGTTGCTCTTATAGATGATTAAACAGGAGTAGGCTGTTTGAATCTGCATAGGGATTCTTACTTGAAAAATGCAAATAAATTCTAAGATACATTTGCGTGCAAAAGGCAATTGAGATACAACAAAGTTTATTTATATGTTGTAATACAATCAATGTTTTTATTGTATGATTTTAATTTTTCTTATCTGTACCTACTGTTTGCATCCTTTTTCTTTCCCTCTTGACACAGTTATAGATCCTTTTTTCTGAATAACTATTATGAAAATGATATTGTCTGATTAACAGCTGTGTAGCTTCCCAATAACCTAAGAGCTCATTCTGTAATCACAGAAATAGTCTTTCTGAGTGCAATGGGGCTATTTGCATGAATAAAGACTTGCAGCCTCAGTCCTAAATTTGTATTTATAGTATCTTTAAATATAATAAAATTAAATTACAAATGAGTCACTGATTAAGTGTCCTTTCAAGTGCTATAAAATCTTGCATTGAGCTAGAGCTCCCTACTGTTCCTGCGATAAATAAGTGTTCAGAAAGATAACACTGGAGGGTTTAGTAGGCATGCAGATTGTGGGATCTGCTTTATCCCGGTTTTTGATCAAAAATGGCTTTTCAGGTTTACATATCATCTGAAAAGATATCCAGGGGCACCAGACTTCATTCCAGGTCGTCTTCAGACAATGCAACTACAGCTTTGGAAATGGAGGCTGGGAGGATTTGAGATGAATTCTCCCCTGGCACAAAATAGGCGATAGTTGGCCAAGTTACCAGCCCCACAGAAACAACAGGCTCTTGTCAGGACACTTTATTTACAATTAGTTACAAAGAAATCTGGTAAGAAAAGAAAACTCCAGGGAGACTTGGATGCTGTTGTGAAAACATCCCATCAGAAAAACATGAGGTAGGCAGCAAGAACCATGTTGCTATGCTAGAAGAGCCGTCAGTAGTGGATTTGGTTAAAGCACAGGTGCTCCTTAGTTTCCTCCCTCTGTCCTATCAACTTTCTCCCTTCTAATATCTCTGTATTTCCTGCTCTGAAAATAGTCATCCATCCATCCCGTGTCTCTCAGTTCTTTTGCCCACTCCAAAATATCTTTCTTTTCCCTCTCAACTAGTGGAAGGTATGGAGCGATGGTTTTCCCAGCTGCACCCCCCATCACCACCCAGCTTTATTCCCTGGCCCCTAGCCGAAGCAGGCTTTGGGGAGGAAGCATGCTTGAAGAGAAGGAGGAATGAAGTGTGTTTCATTCTTCTTACCTCCTGCTTTCTCCTGTGAGCTGAACGTCTGTCCCTCACCTCCTAGACAGTTCCCAGCTGAGAAAACACTGGTCAGTTGTTTAAGTGGTGCTTTTTTCTGTATTTAACCAAAGCATATAGAGTTCCAATTTTTGTAACCTTTAAACTGTGGATCTGACTGGATCCTGTGTTCAAAATGTATCATGTCCTATATGAGCAAACAGGAAAATGTTAATTGCTTAGGGTCTCAGTTTTTCCATAATAAGACTGAAAAAACCCTACTTTTTTCAGTGAATTATGAAAAAAAATCAATCAAAAAAAGTGGTCTTATATTAGTGTTTCTCACACTAATTGAAGAAAACTCCAACTTGTTTCAAAGGCTGAATATTGAAAAAAATATCTGCACAATAGAAAGTATACACAATGCATACATAGGATACATTCATAAATCAAGCTAGATTCTTCTTCCCCTTCTGTTTGGAATCTTACAGCTTTGAAAACATAAAACTAGCCTGAAATCTATAACTGGGATTTCTGGTTGGAGAACGGGATATTAGGCACACAAAAGCTTATGAAGCTCTTTAGTGAAAATCTGATTTAAGGCCTGTCATTACCATTTTAGAGACCGTCAGCAATTTTAGTGGTATTTAGATCATGCTACAAGAGCAGAAATACTGTATTTACTTAGTTCATTTCAGGATGTTGTAGAAGATCACTCCTTGGGTTGTACTAACGCTGCTAGACAAATATATATATATATATATATATATATATATAAAAAGTCTTATCTCAGAAAGGAATGTGCAAGTAAATAGTCATTACTTGCTGAAGAAGTCCCACTGCCTCAAAAATGACTTCTGTAATAGCAGAGTCCTGAGATGTGAAGGGGCTACTCCCTAAGGCTAGCAGGACTTAGCACTTTGCTGTTTTTTAACTGGAAAAGGTAAGCAGGGAAGATTCAAAAATTACTTTCCTGTGACTGATAAGTGCTTTGCACTCCCAAAATTCAAGCAAGGTAAAAGCTAGAGTGAAGGCTGCTCAACATCTCACCTTAAATTTTACCTCGAATCTCCCTTCACTCCATCTTGGGATTGACACATGAGCACAAGTAGATTAAATTTGTCTGGCTGAAGCAGCTATTTCCTTTTATTGTTCACCTTGTCTCTTGCAGAGGTGGCCGCTTGCAGCTGGGAAGGCTGGCCCAGCTCGAATGTTATTTCTCAAGCAGCTTACCACTAGTATAGTAAGGCAAAAGGCCAGCTGTAAAATGATGCCGTTCAGGAGCAGCCTTACTTGGAGCCAGCTGTCCTAGCCATGGGGACAGCACCCGCAGGAAAAAAGGGTAAGGCAGAGCGCTCCAAGACACTTCAGCCGCCTGAGTTTATTTGTCCTGTGAATCAGCACCCTCGATCACCCTGAATATCCCCTGGACTTGTTGCTCTTATTACTTTGTTTACACACTAGGCCATTGTCTATGTCCTGCTCTGAAACCCCTGGCACATGCAATTTCTCTGGTGTTTCCACTTTCAGGCTTAGCAGAGACCACAAAATTTACTCTCCATTATTTAGCACCTCAAGCTAGACAGCAGCTTGGCTGTAGAAAGGAACAGTCAGTGTTTTATTCACCATTAAACACAGACACCTCTTAAACTGTTCACAGTGCACTTTTATTAAACAAAAGGCATATTATTGGCTTAGAGCCATTTCACATAAATATTTCTTGGTCAAGATCTAATAATGTAAAACATCCTGAAAAACATTAAAAGAATCATATAACAAGATTTTTATGTCAGATCACATAAAAATGAGAAATTTAAGGTTGATTAGTTGGAAATTATTATGCTGTATGAACTGAATGTTGCTAAATTATATTAAAAAAAATAACATGAATATATGAGCGGAATTTCTGATATCTATTCCAGATGTATCATTTAGTCTGGTTTCTTGGTGTAGTAAGGCTTATGCTACCATGCTTTCTGTCCCACAAATAACTTCTGAAGTCACTCACCAATTTCAACCAATTTAATAAAGAATTTAACTTTTCAAAGTTCATATGATAATTGGAATCTAGATAGAGGAAAGAGCCCCAAATTATTGTCTTCCCTGAAGGAAAATCAAGTATAGCTTATTGCTTTACCTCCTTTGAGAGGGATCAGACATCTGGCCATTCAGCATCTGTATATTGGCAAGCAATCATCACAAACGTAACATCAAACCACCTATAGCAAGTAATAAAAACCCACTTAAATGAAGTTGAGGAAGAGGGAAATACTGTCTGTGGTAAGAAGAAAAGATAAAATTCACAAGACAAAATTCAAAGGAAAGAAGGCTTTGTTGCTTCCACTGTCTATTGAATAACCTTTTCCTTCAAAACTTGTTTTTTCTTTTTTTTTTTTCCTTTTGTTAAAACCTCATATTTTTTGTAAGGAAAAAGAGTTTACATTACAAGCTAGCAAATATCAAATAAGATGTACAAGATTAGGGGCTTTTGTGTGTGTGTGTGTATATGTCTTGCTATGAATTATAGGAATATCTTAACACATTAAATTACATAGTATTAGAGACTCACACTAGAATGAGGTTCAGGATGTCATTCATGCATATACTGAAACAGGATTTTAACTTGGTTGAATCTCTCATGGTTTGTTGAATCAAAATGTCACGATGACCACGTTAAAATATGGAATATTTTTCTCATGAAGACTAAGAATGGACCAGCCTTTTCAGTATTTTGACGACAAACACTGAAGGTGTTTGTTCCAGGTTTGGGATACTTCCATGAATCACTCTTTGAAGTGGTAACGGCAAACTCTGTCTCTTCAGCGGCACAGATACCAAATTGCTTTCTAGATACACCAGAAAATACTGGCTACTTACTGGGTTTATTATGCTTCTAGCAACAGCTGATCTCCATGTCCAGTCCTAGTAAAAGACCTCAACAAAAAAGGCAGCAAAATGGGCTGAAAAGCAGGAAGTGAGTCACTGACAACCCAATGACCTGATTTTCCTCAAGGACTATTCTCCAAGGTAAAACTAATGCAGGAAGCTGTGCTGGAGAACAGAACCAAGTAGGTACTACACGTACCTGCACATAGACAGTTAGGGAAGTTAAGAGAAATAATTAACAGCATGGTAGGATGCGAATTTAAAATGCATCAACACACCACACAAACATTCAGTGCAGACCTTTAAACTCTATCTATCGTATTAAATTCAGTCATGTCTGGGAGTGTTTCCAGATGCTGGAACACAATTGTCTGTATGACTAAATACTTAAATGTTCCTTGGCACTAATTTGGCTCATGCCAACTAGCACGGTTCAGACCAGGCCCAGAGACAGTTCATGAGTTTGTACAGGCTAGCTCATTTCCAATAAACAGTTTACATGCAACACCCTGCTCTGGAGAATAGAGAGTTTGCTACTGGGGGTGTGGGGTGCATCATGCCAGTTGGCCCCATCACCCAAAAGTGTTCTCATGCAGGTATAATTCACTAGTATAGACACAGCATTAGTGAGAACTACGAACGATGTTGTGTGTAGTAGCTACACCATCTTGAATAGTGAGTAGCTGGTCCCAGGCAGAGAAATCATTGAGTACCTCCATAGTAGGAATTAATAAAGAGCAGATATTATTCCCATGCCTGATTCTTGCTCTGTGACTCTTCTGTGTATACAGGTCCTAAATAGTGACGTCAGTATACACATTTTAAAGCATACATTGCCATGCAATTTCTCGTATTTCAAGAGAAAAGTGGTAATCAAGGACTTCTACAGTAGCTTTTTAATGAAAACTGGAATATTCATTTTAAAATGATCTTCTCACTAGCAATCAGTAAACATAAAAAAAATAAGGCTTATCCAGTAAATTAGTCAGTACAAATTATTCTTCCACTCTGGTATTAATGACTCAACATCAGCTTGGCAGAAGATATTAAGCTGGGTCTCTTAGGGATCTATTCTGGCTTCAGTATCATTCAATATTTTCATTAATGACTTGGAGGCTAAAGTTGGGAATATGTTAATGGCATTTGTAGATAAATACAGCGCTGGAAGTAATCAAAATACTGTGGTGGTACAAGACGTAAATGGCAGAGCCTGTGTCTACCTCACCAGTATAGAGAATGGCAGAAACCTGACAACCACAACCAAGGATTGTGAATATGACTGTCCTACCAATAATAAAAAATAACTATAATGATGATAAATAAGATATAATTCCTGAAAAAGAATACAGAATCCAATGAGATTACATGAAGTATTCCTAATAAAAAGAAACAACCAGATGCACACATATAAAATATGAGAATCAGTAACTTTGCAGTTAGAGAGAAGGATCTAGTACTTTAGCAGATGATGAATTAAATGAGTCAACAACATGACATATTTCAAATACCGTAAATGCTATCTGGGTTGTATTATTAGGAGTGTCATGTTAAACAAGCTAGGCAATTATGCTGCATTGCTTAGCAGTACATCAGTGCACTTTAGAGTACTATTTTCAGTTCCAGTTACTCCTCAAAAAAGTGCAGAAAAAAAAGGAGCAAAATTGGAGCAGTTTTCCTAAGCAACAATTTAATCAAATTTGGAAGAAAGTCTCAAGTGGAAGAGTTTGAAAAACAGTAAAATATGCAGATGTAATAAATGTTAACTTAAATAAATTGATTCTGTAAATACTACATGGCTCAACTATCTTTGCATATTAGCCAGAACTAAACATAATGTTATAGGATTAAATTTAAGGATTAAGATAGAAATCTGAGCATAAATATTTTGTAAAGCTTTGACTTCAAGTTGGCAAGGAAAACAACTGCCAGTTGAGTCAATGGAAATACCACTAAGTGTGAGAAAATAGGCACATTATGTGGGTTAATGGGAAAATCATTCCTTTGCTACAGAGTCTGGGAGTTGTGGAACCGTAAGCCAGATATCTGTCTTTTGTGAAGAAGCCACAGCCGTTCCCAGCATAGGGGCCAGAAACAGTATTACCCCTGAAGCTCATTGCTACGGGAAGTGTCCCTGGACAAAGTGTATAACTGGTATAGTGAAAGAGATTTCCAGCCAAAATGCATAGAGAAAAGCTTTACATCACCAGTGAAGATGGTGCAATAGAGGCAAAGCAATCCAAAGGACTGCAAATTAAAAAAGAAAAAAAAAAAGAAAAAAAAAAAAAGAATAGTTTCAGGAAATCTAATCCACAGCATAGAAGTAGAGTAGTGCTTCTTCATGTAGGGTCACAACAAGAAAGGGTGGATGATAAACAGGGATAAGAGGCAGTGTGAGAGAGGTAGCTGAGTACACCAAGTCCTATAAGAAATCCCACAGTGGTGACTTTTGGGAGCAGCGGTTACAGGGAAGGGAAGAGACAGTATAGCAGTGCAGGAGTGGAGATGATTCCTAGTACAGGAAAAAAAGATTTTTGCATAAGGAAGCTGAGTGTAATGCTGTTATTTGACAAAGATACTTCAAGTCAGGATGTAGGGAAAGATTCCAATAGTATGCTTGCGTATTATCTTTCTACAGGACTATGTAGCCCATTGCAATTAGAAACCTTTTTACCTTGCTCTATAGAACAAGGAGCTCTAGATCATGTCATCTATTGCAGTGCAAAATAATGGATGTAAGATCACTTCTTTTATCTTGCATCTGTTTTGAACATGATTCCACTAAGTCTGAAATTTATCTCATATTTTTTTAGCTGTCTACCAATTAGTTATCTATTTTTAGTAAATTGTTTGGATCACTCTCTAGTCAACAAAGGAAAATATACTCTCAGAGAACCTTCCCTTTCTTGTTCTCTGTCTTTCTCTCTTTCCCTCCTCCCCTCTTTACTGGTTTTCTCTCTTTCTTTTCTTTCTTCCTTTCTACCTTTCTGTCTTTCTTATTTGGGATAGTTTTCTGCAAACTGTGTATTGAACTGGCTCCAGAGGGATCTGACGAACACCATAGCTGGGTGCAGTTGCTGAGTGAGAAGTGAAGAAAAATGGATATGTATCTGTCAGCGGTGTGGAGCTGTGAAGAGTCCACTGATAGCTTCCCAACAGAAACTAAGGATACCACTGCCTAAGTAAAAGCTACTGTGTTTTTCTTTAAATACTTACTGAATACTTCCCAAAACCACTACATACCCCACGATGTTCCCTCCTCATTAACCAGAAAAGCCCGTTCATTGTTTTTTTCTAATAGCTTCATTATGTTTTCTCTTTTTTTTTCCATGCTGTTCTCTGCATATAACATTCTCCCTAGACTGGAAACTTGCTATCATAGACAGTTCACTAGGTGGCACATGGGAAAGTCTTGTACACGTAATTACATGTTTTAATTAGTACTAAAGGGAATTACATGTGTAAATACCACATACTTTTGGAACTCTGTTTAATGCAAAGCTGGAAGGTTACTGAATTTCTCTATTAAAACAAATGAACTATTTCAAGAACAAAAGGAAGAGACATTTTCCTTTAACGTTAACAATTTTTACCTCTTGGTTGCAGTCCCTAATCCAATAATTTGTACTAAAGCAATGATTCTATGAGGAAGAAAGGGACTCAGCTTCTCTCAAGACCAGGTTATATTTTTGCGTTTCTTATCAAATGGTGAATGATTTCTTTATATCCATTTTAAAAAGCCATGGAAAAGTCTGATCTACTAAGTGAAGAAACATGTACTTGAAAAATCCTTCTGCTCCCTTAGAATTTTTATGATTCTTATTTATTACAATCAGAAACATAATTTATTGCTTATAGTATTTAGAGGTCATGATATGGGAGAAGGGGACAGAAGCAGGTTGACAAAAACATCAATGTATTCCAAATACAATGGCAGTCTTGTGTACCATAGGCTAACAGGAAGGACTGATTAGTTATACCATACCATTTGAAATCTTGTTTGCTCTACACAGAAAAGCAAATTAATAATATAAAGAAAAATATAATTGTAAGCAACATATGTGATGAATGATAGGGAGCAATTTAGTTCTTCAGTGATATGTGATCACTCATTTGGAGGGAAATGTTAACATTCTCAAAGGAAAAAGAATTCTCACATCTTTTATGTTTTTGTTTGTTTGTTTGGTTTGGTTTTTTTTAAGTTAGAAACTGAATATTAATCAGAAACATAAGTATGTTTAATAACTGGTAAATTCAGATGCTTAACAGAACTTCCATGAGCAATCTGAAGAGCAGAAAATATTTATATGATTTAGGAATAAAACCTACAAATCTCTTACAAATTTCTGAAAGAAAACAAGTCCTTTCATGACTCATTATACCTTGAGACCTCTTATCGAGCAGCTACTGAAAGCAATTGATTTTACAAACTAACCTTTTTGTATGTATCCCATAATCTACAAAAGGAAATGCTTGGATATATCACAAAAAGATTCAATCTACCAAGCTGTAGAAGCATTGTTAACTTTAATCACGGTACTCACATACACAAATGTTTGCAAGATCAACACTCAATTAAGTATTTAAAGCTACAAGAACTGAAGCCATATGATTTTCAAATACTAATTACTTTTCCATTTACAACTGTGGAACCTACATGCAATATTTTCGCAATTAATGTGGATAGCTCATTACACTGACGGGGAAAAAAAAAAAAAAAAAGAAAAGAAATTTATTTGAAATGTCTTTCACTTGTTAAAAGAAATATGAAGGAATTCAGCCCTGGAATTTCACTGAGCTTAATAGATAAGTGACATGGTTAAATCACACCTGTCATTTTATAGATGAAAGGATTTGCCAGGATGTGAATTGCAACTATAAATCTTCTATATATGAATAGGATAGTAGACAGGCTCAGGTTCAGTTTTCTAAGCCATGATTTGTTGACAGTAATGGCCCTGATAATTAGCAGCAAGTTTTTATAATATTTAAGCAGCAAACTTTGAGGATCACTGCTTTTAAATCAAACCTCAGGGTTATTTGAGTTACCTTGTGTTGCGGAATCAGAAGGCCGGCACCTCATAAATCCCCTTGTATTCTTAACTGGTATTGACAGGACTCTGTTGCAGCATTACATGACTTCTGATTTATTTTGTACGGGAAATGCAGTACTCGCTGTGGAAGTATTGCAATACTGGAAATTCTCAGAGGGTGGCTTTATTGTATTAATAGAGCAATACAAATAGAGTTTAAATTGTCTATTGTTCCATAACCTGCAAAAGAGGAACCTGAAAGAGTACTAAATGTTTCTTTATACCAAACGTGGAAGAAAGCTGATTTTTATGACTACAATCTGACAGCTAGATCCTGCATTATGAAAGCTACCCTTATAGCAGATCAGCTCCAAGTCAGGCAATAAGAACTTTTTTCATTCAGTGTTCGATGTGCCAGGAACTGCTTCTTCCTACAGTATTCTCATAGGGGTCTAGGTTCATCCACCTTAGCCTCAGAGAGAAAGCAGCCATTTCCAGAATGAAAGAAATCAGTGCTTGAAGGTACCTCTCCCTACACTGGCTATAAAGGGAGCCTGGACTTATTTTATAAAAGGGTAAAATAAGGTGCGAGGACTTCAAGCAAAAAATATAAGGACTGCCAGGCTTAGACTGAAGCTTTATCTAACTGACATTGTGATTCCTAACAGTATATGCCAACAAGACCTGTAAAATCTTTGGATTAACTATGCTCCCAATTGCCAACAAAGAGGGGAATCTTGCTGAACTTCTGCTGCACTACCCTTACATACATGTGCAGGTGGCAGAGATCTTCTTGGCATATGGAAGAATGGTGTTGGCAAGATTGGAGACCTGCTGGACTATAGTCAGTGGTATGCGTGAGCCCATACTGCCTGATGTCTGACACACAGCATTCCCCATCCTCTGCTCCTGAAAATGCGGGACACCTTGAATCCCTCAATCCCTTCGTCCCTTGGTTAAGCCTTGCAGGAGGGTGACCTCCAGGCACACACAACTCTTGGCTACACAGGTCTCCTTACTGGTTTTCTGCCCTTGTACACCTTTCCAGACAGCGTGAGCACACCACAACCCCACATGAGAAGGTCTTATGATGTGTAGCTGCTCTGTCACTGTCTCTGCACTGTGAAAACACTTCCTCACACATATAATCCTTTCACTCTGCTTCCTTGTTTTTGTGCCCCATCTAGACACTAATTGGTAGGCTCTTTAACTATCAAGAGGGTAAGATATGCCCATGGGGCAGCTTGCTCCACAATTCACTGTGAATGAATGGAAAATTGTCCACATGTGGACACGTTCATGGACATGGAGCAGTTCTTGGCGTCCCCTGCATTTCCTGCAGTGGGATGAAACCCTCGTGCAGACATACACCACGTACACCAGCTGCAGTCCCTCTTTCACCTCCTCAGGAACCCCCTACTGTTGTTACCTTTTTCTCCTTTTCGTTTCATTTATGCCTGTTAGGCTTGAGGCCTCGCTATACCCCAGCACCTCCTCATCACCCTTCTGCTGGCCCTGGCCATTCCTGGCACCAGGAAAAGGAAAGTGCACAGGGAAAGGGGACAAATGAAAACTCTATTTCTGTTGCCTTTTCCTGTTACATCTCCACGCATCACATCAGCAGGCAGTGCCTATCTGTTCCTTGGATGATACTTTCAAGGTGCGATGAATGCTTTTGGGGAACTCTGGTGTCTCCTGCTGTTTCCCTGCCCTTATGTTTGTGACCTCTTAATTGTCATCCTCCTCCCTTTTCTATTTATTATTCTCCCCACACTCATTTTGCTCACTCCACGGTATTTTTCTTTGTCTTCCCTTTGGGAATAGGATGTGGGGTTTGGGGGAACACCTTTTGGCCAGGCATGAACCCGTACATAAGAAAAAGAACAAATAGGAGCACCAGCTGCTAATTTATATTAAGGGAAGAACATAAGAATAAGGTATACATAATCTTTCTTCTGGTGTAAATTTCTTCTTTTCTCCCTAAGTTGCCTCTTGTACCTGCTACCTGGATTCTGGCAGTCATTAAAGTTAGGGATTTTCAGATTTAACATCTATGTTAACAGGTTTAAAACTGTCAGTTGACCTCTTCTTCACTAGTTTGTCTTAACCCCATTTTGACCAACCCTACATTTCAGCTCTACAACTGTAGATTGCAAAATTAATGCAACGTAACAACACTTTGTGTGGAAAACAATCAATTTTCCTTTGCTTTATACTTGCTATTTGATAATTTCATTGGATTGTCCCTAACTGCTGCATTGTGAGACTTGTTGAATAGCAGTTCCTGATTTACTTTTGGTATACTGTGTATGATTTTATGGGCCTCCTTTAGGTATCTCTCTTTATACACCATCCTCATTTCCCATAATTTGTCTTCCAAATGAGGAATTTTAAAGTATTTAGTTTATTGCATGTGGTATTGATAGCTCAGATGGAACATTTCTTTTTCTTTTTCTTTTTTTTTTTTTTTTATTCCAGATGAGATAATGCTAGAAATTAATGTGGTATTCATTTTGGAGTCTCATTATTCGTTTTTGTAATACATGATGTTTCCTGTTTATTTTCTTCCCTTCTCTGAATAATTACACCCTTCTCATTCTAGCCTTTTCCCAAATCATCTCAATCACTGTTAACTCCTTGATTAATGTGAAGAGAGGTGACCTTTGAATATAATTGCTGTCCTATTGGTAGTGGTGGGTTAACTCCCCTATGTAATTGTAGGGTAAAATTATAAACAGAATAATTCTGTGCCAGTGATACATACTTATTTGCCTTTCAAGGCATTACCAAAAATCTTTTTTTACCTTGTTCTTGGTATTTTCTCTTCTTCTGTTCACTCCTTTATGGTTTTGTTTCATATATTATCTTATTTGTCTCCATTTACTTATGGCCATATTTTGCACATCTGCTCATAGTGAGTACTTGTACTGAGCAAAATGTTACTTCTTGATCCTACTAATTTACTTCATTGGAGCATACATGTTAACATTCAAATAATGATATGATTTGGTCCCTACATTATATTTTCAGGGACTCAAAGAAAATATCTTACTTTATTTTTGTTAAGTATTACATCAGTTTTCAGAACTGTAAAAAATAATAAACAGTACATTTTTTTAAAAAATGCATCATGTTATAAATAAAAATAAAGGTCGATAGAATCATTAGTCCTTATCCTGATGGTCTAAAGAAAACAGCTTAAAAAAACCCACATGCTTTCTTTCTCTCACAAGCCAAAAATTCATGAAGCAGAATGCTGCATCTCCTGAAAGAGTTTAGGAACGGTTGCTTTCCTCTGGGGCATTGCAACTTCATACCACTTTCTTCCTCTGAGCTGTGCCTAAGTGGAATAATTGAACCCATAATTTGCAGTTACACTAGCGGGAATACAATTATAAAGATTCTCACTCCTAAAACACGTCTTTTTTTCATTTGATTTAGGCACTTAGGAGTCTAATTCCTATTGACTTTCAAATGTGATTTAGCCTCTTGTGCCAGATTTGTAAAGGTATTTAGGATCCTAATTCCTGTAATCAATGGAAGATAGTAGCCTTTAAAAATCTGGCCCTGAGGTGCATAATTTCTATTGACTTTCCTAAGTGTCTAAGCCACTTTCAAACTTCTGAGTCACGCAGGTGTTTTTGAAAAGTCACTAAATAGTGTCTACCAGAACACCCTCTCCAGTCACAGGGTGAGTAGTAACTGCAGTTACAGTGTGAATACTCTTAGCCTTTTATGGAGGGAGCTGACACTGCCTGCAGTTGGAGGGATGGCACAGAAATAAGTGATTCATTGATTGGATGCAATTACTATATAAGGCACGACTCCCAGACTTATCTTGCTCACATACCATGATCACCATCATTGCTATTGCAGCTAATGGCATTCATGTAAGCAGCAACTTTTACCCTTGTCTATACAGGAAACAGGACTGGACTTTAAGGCATCGATCATATTTTGCTCTGGTAAATTTAGTTCTTTGTCAGCAGTTTATTCTATGCAAAATGTTAGTTATTATTCTCGCTGAATGTTCAGTAAAAACATAACTAAATCTTTCTAGGTAGAGATCCAGATTAAATAAAGAATATAAAAAAGACATTTGCTAATTAAATTTGTTACATTTTTGTTGCTGGCAGAAGTACAAAGCATAGGCCCTGTGTGTGTGTGAGTGTATCCCTTAAGAAAAGTGTGAGCAGAAGACTTGTTTTCCACAAACTGGACCATATGCTAGTTTTAGTGCACGTATTTCCACTAGTGTCAAATGGATTTTCTGATTCATATCTGAAGATGTCTGTGGCTCTTTATATGCAAATAAGAATAGACATTGACCATTTTTTATATAAATTATGCCCAGATTGAGTCAGTATGCTTTGAAACCATATGGGTCTTCAGGCATTGATGTAATGAGCACATATTCCATAGCAATATGTTGGTAAGGGTCTATACAGAGAGGCGGTGTGGATGGAAGGTTAGGCTATAAGGCCTAATAGGCTTAAACTGACTCTGTGTTAAACGTTTTACAATAAATGTGACTCTGAAAACTGAACAAAAATTTTTGTCTTTCAGACGCATATTCCTCTTTTCTCAAATGAATAAAAACCAACTAAACAAACAAAATCCCATGCACACATGCACCAGAAAACAGCTGTGATTTTTATAATGAAATTTTGCAGGCAATTAGCCTGGAATGTAGAATAATCAGTTTAAGTAATCTAAATTGGGCAAGATGCTGTGGTTTTAAAGCAACTACTGCGCATTCTCAGAAGATACTTGCCATTGGGATGTTTATTTTGCACTGAGTACTGCAGGTTCATAATATGCAATCTGTACTATTATTACAACACAGTGTGTCCATGTTCAAAGGAGCCATTACCTTAATGCTGCAAAGTAACAGAAGCAGTGATTGCTTTTCATATATATAAAACATAAAAGATACTGATGTTGGAAAAGTGTTCAGTGAGCTTGTTTTTTAACCGCGGTAGGAGCTGCAGATCCCCCTATAGCATTTTAAATTACTGTGCATACACATTCATGCTACATGTGATAATGACCCTTGGGAAGAGCATGAAAAATATAATTCCATGTTATAGAAAATATCGATGTTGAAGAAGCCTGCAAATCCAATGCATTGTAAAAGAACAACTTTATGTCTATTTTTCATTTCCGTGATAAAAGCGATAAAATAAACAGTAAATAATTACCCTAAAATCATATTGACAGGTATGCTACATTTCCAACACAAGATATAGAATACAAAATACACAATTTATTTTAGTAGGCTGCTTTCATAGTTAACTATTCTGATTGTACTAGGGCTGCCATATGTCCAGGTTTTCCCTGATATGTCCTCTTTTTCCTCTCCTGGAAATGGTGTCCAGGTGGAATTCAAGTATTTTGGACATTTTTTTGAGAATTCCAGATGCCTGGCAGCTCAGTTGGAGGAGTAGCACAGACATATCGGCTACATATGGGCAGGTCAATGCATCTGATTTTATGCGCACATGCAGGCCATCTGTATAGCTCAGGTGCAGCAAGCTCAGTGCTTTCTGGATGTATTTCTTCTGGGAAATCCTGCAGAGAAAGAAGGTAAACCTATAAATTACCGAGGCTGAAAGCATAGCTCCATTTATACTAAGTTAGAGAACTTCAGAATGAAGGACTCAGTCCCAAGCAATGCTCTGGACTACTGCCATACTATCGAGCTCTTCACCAAATAAAGTTGAAATTGTCATCTCCTGCAGTGTTGTCTCTGTAGCCCTGTTGAGGTACTTACAAAAAGATGAAGAGTGTGGTGCAGGGCCAAAAAAGTTGACCCATGTAAAGCAATGGATGGCCTTTTAAAGCCATCACATCACAAAGACACAGCTCGGATAGCACCGTATATCAGACACAGCTGACGGCATACCCTTAACCAGTAATTCATTGTTTAGCTGCTTCGCTGTACAAAGGTATTACAGCAAAGACTGAATACAATATACTAATATTCAAGACCACTTCGGTACTCATTCATAACAGTGGAAGACAAATCTTTATAAAATATAACGTCTTCTGCCCCAAAGAAATCTAAGGCAGGTTATATATAAAGCTAGGAATGTCTTTATTCACTACTGACACCCTGTCCCAAATCTAGTCTGAACTCTAACATTTCTGACTGTAGTGGGTTAAGTTAACACTAGCTTAACACAACTTTTTTAACTTAGTGATTTAATAATGCATGGGGTCTTCAGCTCCAAAATTAGTAACAGATGGTGAGGCGGGATTCATTCCCAGTCCTGAGGAGCACTTTGCTATACTTTCTTTGCTCCAAAAGTGATTGAGAATGCAGCCCAGAAATATAGGTGTGCGGATTGCTTCTCATGGGGAAAGCCTGATTTGTGCAGAATCTCCTTAACCATTGCTGTGCCTTACTGCTTTCTAATATGTATATTTAAGCTCAATAAAGTTATGGATGAAAATTAAGGACATGATTTCAAGAAGTGTTATATACGCTAATATTTCCAGCTTCTTCTGCGTTAGTAACGTACATTCTCAGTGCAGCCACAGCACTCTGAGAAACAGAGCACATTGCTATGAATAAAACCTTTTTTTAAGAACTACCTGGCTGTGTGATATATATAAATGAGTGGGAAGTAAAAGTTAGTATTTTTACTTTTTTTTTCTCTTTTTGTAGAGTTTTTCCAAAAGACTTCATGATACCATACAAGACAATTGTTACGACCCAAGGTTTTAAGGTAATCTGTGTCTGAAGAAAAAAAATAAACATATATATATAATTTTGAACCAGTATCCATACAGAATATCTTCTGATAAAATACAACATGACTTCCTATCTATCCTTATTTCTACTATCCTGTCTCAGAAGAAGCCCCTTTCTTCTGTTCACTTTTTGAATCATAGGTACCCTCCAATCCCATAAGCATATCGTTCATTTTCATTCTTTCTTGTTGTCCACAAGCTCTCAATTCCGTTTTGTTTTTCTCCTAATGACACAAACATTAATCTTTCCACTAACAGAAAAAAAATCAATCTCACTTTCTTCTGCTTTTGACTTAATTGATCACTGTTTATAAAATCTTTCTCTCTAACCTAAACACTCTATGTTCTAGCTTTTCCTCTTATGTACAGTGAAACAATTCTTACTACATTTTCTAACTACTCTTTTTTGCCACACGCTGTTCTATCAATCTGTCAGATGTGTTTGATATTACTGACCTTTCCTTAAATTTTGTCTCAGCTTCTGTGATACTTTCTTGAATCCTCTCCTATTTCTAACTACTGTCCTTTCAGTACATTTGTTGAAGAAGAAACCTCAGTGTGGTGGATCTACATATTGTGTTCTAGATCACCTTCTTTTTCTCTTTCATTCTCTCTCAGGTAATTTTATTTTCAAATGAAAACTGATTTTATTCTTTCTCTGCTACAACAACTCACAGTTCTACTTTGGCCAATCCTGTCTTCTGTACAAATCAAGGTACTCTTTCAGCTCTTATACATTCTTGAAGATATCTGGTCATCAGCTCAGACTCCATATGGCTAAAACAGGATCTTGTTCTTCCTCTTAAAGATTTCCTCTATTATTTCCTTTCTGTTGACAAAAGTAATCAAAGACCTATCTGTCAATTAGATCTATCACCTAGCCATCACAGACACTGGTATGAACAATTAAAACTGAGCAGTCATTTAGACTTCCTTAATAGTTAAGGAAGATTTATAGATACTTCTAGGCCAATTTAGACTTTTCTCTAGATCTTTGTTTCCAGACTGTGTCAAAATCTTTTTAAATATGTCTTGGTTGCAGCCTTTTCTATCCTTTCTATCTATTTCAGCTGGTTCTTGTCGTCTGGCATTTTCAGTTAGCACAACATCCTTCTCTCAGGCCCTAAGGCAGGTAATCTTTCTCTTTCAATACATTCAAAATGGTTCTGTAAAGATCTTTTTGATAGCTCAGCACTTTGACCACCTCAACCTATCCCTTTGCATCTTTCTCTTGGCTTTCCCTGCTTTCTTGCACTGAACTCTGGCTACCTGCTTTCACATTCAAGGAACGGCCTTTCATGGCTTATCTTAGCCATTTTCATTCTGCTAAATGTGGTTGTTTAATTTTTCTGTCAGGTCCTTTCTGTTTTTTTCTTACACACATTTGGAAAGGTATCCTTGTGAACATCTGCAATCCTAATTCACTACCTTTCTTTAAATCTTAAAACTCTCCTTTTCCCTGATGCCTTCAAAACGCTTCCCAACTGGCTGGCTGCTAGTACTGAGCCAACTGCCTGCAATGCTGACCAATATGCCTTACTATTTCCTTATTTTCCTGTTGTAAAAATCCGAGCTTGAATATTTTCCCTAATGGTGAATTCAGTTGTTCAAAGCAATCAAAAATTTATAAAACAATATATTCACTGTTTTAGGGAAGTGATATGAAAGTGGGAAAAAAATAATTTATTCAAATGACAAGGAATTTTAATAAAACTCAGTACCTTTGTGAAGACTGGGCTTATTAAATACAAAAATTATAAGACTGAAAAATCAATGAACCAAAACTAACATTACAAAAAAAGGGTCTAAATATTGAATGAAATAGTCTGAGATGGTATATTCCATCTGTAACCTCACTTCTTAGAGCTTTGAAAAGAAAATCTTTTCCTGTTGAATGGACTGAGTAGTGAGTCTGGAAAAAAAATATGCTATTACTGTTGCTATTATTGTTATCATCATTGTCATCTAGATTCTTCCATTTAGCACATATGATTTGCAGGATTTGCACACTAAGGACACCTGACCAGTGGTCCATGCAGTTACAACCACAGAAAAAAGCACATATTCATTCTCTTTCATTCCTTTAGCACATTTCTGTTCTCCTCATATTCTTATTGATGTCCCTCCTTTTTCTCACTCTCTTCCTTCTTCTAATTACAGAATAACAGAGGTTGGAAGGGACCTCTGGAGATCGTCTAGTCCAAAGCCCCTGCCAGAGAAGGGTCACCTAGAGCAGGTTACACAGGATGGCGTCCAGGTGGGTTTGGAGTCGGAGACTCCACCACCTCTCTGGGCAGCCTGTTCCAGTACTCTGCCACCCTCAAAGGAAAGAAGTTCCTCCTCATGTTTAGATGGAACTTCCTATGGTCAAGTTTGTGCCCATGACCTCTTGTCCTGTCACTGAGCACCACTGCAAAAAGACTGGTGCCATCCTCCCAGCACTCTCCCTTTAAGTATTTGTAAGCACTGATGAGATTCCCTCTGAGTCTTCTCTTCTCCAGCCTAAAAAGACCCAAGTCCCTCAGCCTTTCCTCATAAGATGTTCCAGCCTCCTACTCATCTTTGTAGCCCTCTGCTGTACCCTCTCNTTGATGAATATGTTGAACAGGACTGGACCCAGTACTGACCCCTGGGGAACACCACTTGTCACAGACCTCCAACTAGACTCTGTGCCACTATCCTGAGAGCAATAATAATGGCAGCAGAAGTGTAATGGCCCAGATACTTCAGCTTAGCCTCAGCAAGGGCAATGAAGGACATGGACCCAGCCAGATCAGTCACACAACATCCCAGAGTAAATAATGAGAGTCTGCAGCAGAAACTGTGGTATTAGAACTGACTGAACCTCTTGAAAACACCTTGTGAAGGCAGATCTCTAAAAGATCTATTATACCCACCTTTTACTGTTCCATCTCTTTTTTCATTTGTGTCTTTGCAAAACAGGAAAATAGGAAACATCACACTGATTAATTAAAAATTCACAAGCAGAGGCAATACTATGTTTTCCACCATGAGAGAATGACGCTACATCTAACTTGCCCAGGAGAGCAATTCGTGGCCTGCAAGCCAAGTCATGCAAAGTGTCTCATGTCCACCCAGCTCAAAGCTAGCTTCCTCCAGACTAGACTAGTCTTGTTCACGTGGCATAAAGCCTAGCCTGAATTTCCTGTGGGTCCTATTTGGTCTACTCAGAATGAACAGTGAAAAAGGCCACTATTTTCTTCTTTTTTTGGTGTGGGGGTTGGGTTATTTTTTGTTGTTTGGAGTTTTTTGGGTTTGTTTTTGGTGTTTTTCTGACTCAAACAGCTTTAAATAATATAAAGGCCTTATTGCACTGGTGATTTTTGTAATATAAATCAAGACCGTGTTAGGTCTTTCCTAAACATTAAGTGCTTGTTAGAGACTGGATTATGTTAACATATTTTATTTTCTGAGCCCATTCATTCCTTTAAAATGAAACCAATTACTCCAGTGGGTATTATTTGCTGTTCCTTGGTTCTAGACTATAGACTACAGGTCTTTGAGGCACAGCCTTTCATTTACGATCATGCAGTGCCCAACCATGGAGGTCCTGCTCCACAATAATAATAATAGTTACAAATAGTGGTTAATGCTAGTATCTAGGGTTGTTTATTCTGCTACAAAAGTAATGTTATTGGCATTGTGGGAACAACTTTCAATTACAATGAGAGCCTGTGTGTTTTGTTCTTTACAAACAGCTCCAAACCCCACCACAGACAGCCAATGCCTTCGTCCCTGACAGAAAGGTCCCTCCATCTCTCCCCAACAGGCAGAGATACATATACAAAGCCAAGGCTACAAAGGAACGAGCTGAAATAACTCTCTTGAGCTAAGCAGCCCCAGGTTAAGGAACAGGTGTTTCCAGGCATTAGGCATTTGGAAATGGAGGAAGAGGTGAGCTCATTTCCATGAAGAGAGCTTGCCCCAGGCAGCCCTGTAACTCACTGTTGAAGGCTTTCTCAGGGACTAGCCATCTGTCTAAGGTTGACCTATACACTGAATAAGTCAGTCTGCCACAGAGCCACGTTTGTAGCCGTTGAGGGCTTGCTTGTACAACCCAAAGTAGATTGCTGCATCTGACTCCTTTCCACAGGAAAAGTGAAACTTTAGTTTCCAGATCACTTTGAGGCCCAATACTAGAAAAGACCATCATTGTTTTATACATCGCCAAAGGCACATAGATCTATTAAGCGACTCTTGAACACATGACTATGTTGCTATGTTTATTATATAACCTTATTTTATAGCATTGGGGTTAATGTTAGACAGTTTGTATAGTTAATTCAATGATAATACAATCAAATTTCAGAGACAAATTAACAGTTCACTCTAGAAGGACAAGTATTTCCTTTAGGGCACTTGGTAGTCTTTTCCTCTTGCCATCTTCATCGTCCTAGAAGAATGTAAGTTCCCCAGTCACTTAGAGCTGTGTTTTTCTATAGCTCTTTTAGAATTGTTGCCCATTGAATAAATAATTAACTATCCACTGGGCCACAGAGAAAAAAATGTAAGTAAGTCTAGGATCTGCTAGAAGAGGACACACCCCAGCAGGGATCCATCTCACCCAACCTTGGCCTACTTGCATAAAGACTAGGTTTAGGTAATAATCCAAACTTCCTTCACCATCAGCAGGCAGAGATTCACAGCTCAAACTGATCCTTTGGTAAGTCTTAAGACTGCTTTTCTGACCTGCCATTGACTATAGAAGGATCCTAGAAGATGGTTTAAACAAAATGCCTACGGTTTAGCTGTCTAAAACTAAGCGACATAGAACTTGCTCTTAAATTGTAGCTTGTGCTTTGATGATAATTTCAGTACTATATACAAAACAGAAAAGCTGTAACAACTGTCAGAAGAGCAATGGATTCCCAGTATCTACAGAGTTTGTGTTTCTGCTTCAATTCAAAGAGACAATACATTAAAACCTTGGCCTCCCAGGTCCCAGAGAGGGCTTTAGCAGTAGAGTTACCAGAAGCAAGTATTACCACTTCAGCCGTAAGAGGACTTTCTTGATTTTCTGAATGGTGCTCGCACTGAAAGAAAAATTGCGTTGGGAATGCTGAACTGTAATATTTCCATGTCTTTTTCTCTGCTTTTTTGCAAAAACTATTTTTTAAACTTAATCCAAGTTCAAATGTTTTTCAATGCCCTAAGGTTTTACTTTTTGGTTAGAAAAATGATCCATTAAAATACTTTCACCTAGCTCTGAAAATAAGTGTGCCAAATATAGCTGAAAGAGGCCCAAAAATGTGTCCTCTCTTGCGTACTTTCCAGTGTCCAAGTGAAAATGTGGAGATAACATCTAAGATTGTATGTTTCTTCCCCTCCTCTTAGCAAAAATTATTTCCCCTTAGTTTGATGCAAACTGGTAGCATTTTGGTGGTTTGTATTCTTTCATACCTTTTGAATCATAGGAGCTTTTAAAAAAGCTTTGATTCCCTTGTCTCTTGTCCATTAAAGAGGTTGAATTATTCCCTATGACTTCTTCCTTGGGCAAAAGACTTACTGGTGGCATATTTGACAGACAGACTAGTGCTAATAGAAAGCACAATCTGAACACAAATCAGTTTAACCATCCTCAGAAGCGGACCATGCTCTGAGCCCTGCTCAGTGACCATTAGCTCAGCAACCCCAAATCTGGAATACCTTCTAAACTGTAGGCCTCGGTCCTCATGTTCTCATGATCCTGCCATAATCCATCACAGCGAATTATATTAACTTTCTCAATTTCATGCCACATGCTTCACTATTTCTGTAAAAGAAGTCAAGATTTCCAAAGGACAGTCTCTTAAGGTTGAGGGTATTTAAATTATTATTTCTTTTTATTTTATCATTGTATCCCACTTAGCTTATCCATTTAATGTTATAGTCACATTACCATCAGCAGATAACAAGAAAACTATTTTTCTCTGCCTTTTTCTTTGTTCTTCTTTTGTAAAATTCAGTTAAACAGTGTTTTTCCTTTCATAGCTGAGAACTCTGCCCAATGACACGGCCAAAGTTAAAACTAGTTGAAAGGGAATGAGAGCTTTTGTTGGGATCTGGCTGGATGTCGTTGCTTAGTGGAAGGCAAAAGTGTTCCTACTTTTTCCACAAATACTTTACAAGGCAAGGAACTTTAAAGAGGAATGACAGCAAAAACTATTGGAAGATTAATGAGGATCCCTGCAGCCTGGTCTTTTATGGATCACCAGCTTTTCTTTCATCAGCTATATTTACTCAGCAAGTAAATCTACTGCTAAAAAATATGAAAAGCTTTTCCACAAGCCTGCTTAAAGGTAAGAGACCCTAAACAAAAGAGTTAACAGCATTCTACCAACAAAGAAAGCCCCAAGGGCGGGGAGGGGGAAAAAAAACCCTTAGGGAAACCTTCATTTTGCCTGTCAATTACTCACTTTTCTATTCACCGTGCAGCTCCTGAACTATCTTTTCTCACAAACGGAAAGAAAGCAACACAGGGTGGTTAATCATATTACTGCATTGATCTTTTATTAAGCAATATGCTGAACCTCTTGGACTGTTATTAAAACTAAAATGCATTTGTGACATACAGCATGTATATCTAGACTTTTGGATCAAAGTGTCTCCTGGCACTGCCACATACTAATGAGGGGAGTTGAGCCTGGCAAACTTTACATTTATCAGGGGAAACAAAATTGTGTGTATTATACATTTTTAATGACTTGTCTCAGTCCTGATGTTAACTCGTAATAAATTACATTTGTAACTTATTACAGCAAATGCAATTTGTAATGACACAAAATAGTCCACGGAAATAGCATTCTATTGACAGAATTTTCTCATGCGTTTTCGCTATATTCTTGATGACATGGTGGTGATTCACACTCTATTAAAAATGATCATTCAAAACAGACCACTCCTACCTCAGGCCAAAAGCTCTTTCCTGTGTTCTGTTCATTAGCAGTGAGGCTCCCCAACATAAGAAAAGCTCTCTAATCACTGAGGATCAAGCCCAGCAGGTAAATTAAGCTCATACCGAAATTTTAGCAGAAAGCTAGTCCCTTTGCTACATCTGTATGAAGAGACGAAGCAGGGCCAGGGCATGGATTTAAGCAGGGAGCTGTGATCATCTATATTTTACTCCATCCACACCCGTAATTCCCTGTGGGGGCTCTGAGATGGGGCTGCCCAGGGCCAGCCAGCACTAGCTCCGGCTACTCCGGGCACAGTCTGGGTGACAAGGTGGCCAGGATCATTTGCGGGAGTCAGTAACTCCACCCTCTTTTAGGAGGCAGGAGATACAAAACACGTTGTGCCACTTGATTTCAGGAGTAAAGAACAGGCCATGACCTGTTTCATTTATTAGTGTGGATGTAGCTTTTTTTTGTTTCTTGCCATACCTAGAAGCTACATTTGGTGATGTTGCCTCACTTTTAAAATCAGCTTTACAGCTATTTAGCCATACTTTTTGCAGTATTTTCCACATAATAATGCTCAATTTATAATAAGAGTTGGTTAGGGGTTTTTTTTGAAACAAAACTTCTTTATAAAAATCAATAAATAAGCAGATAAACAGTTTCTACCTAAGGTATTTCTCTGGAAAAAAAAAATAAAATCTGATTATATTTTTCTCATTTCTCTTTGAAAGAAAGTAAAATCCCACCACCATCAAAATACTTCAAATAAAAAAATATTTTCATCTTTTCTTTTGAGTTTTCCTACAGAAAATATGAGAAAACTGAAAATGTGGCATTTTCATCACAAACTAAAGCTTTGTTTTCATGCACAATCATCAGTCAGGTGCAGAAAATCCTGCAGACTACCAGGTTCCCTACAAATATGCCACCATAACATACAAAAGTTATGTTTGTGTTTAGGTCCCGTGGCCTGTTATAGAGGACAGGCTATGATACTATCAGAAAATCAGACAATGTGAGATAATCAAACCAGCAGAGTTTACACCGTAACATGTTCAGTTATACCATGTGGCTGGTGAGGCTCATGTAAAAGCTGTGGTGATTTAAACATTTTTTGTTGTTCAAAATGTGCAACAATCAGAGAATCTTCTGTATTTTCTTCAAAGGCACATCAGAGCTTCTCTCTTCTCTAAACTGCCTTCAGCCTGCACCATCTATAGACATGCAGAAGCGTGCAAATGGGAGAAGAGTAGCAAATCAAGCACACCCTGCTAGTTATGCATCAAAATCAGCTGAAACCAGACATTCTCACAAGTTGATATCATGCTTTCCTATCATCCCAAGCTACCCTATAGGGATGCTTTCATTCCAGTTTTGCTCCTAACTTTAGTCCTATTCATAGGCAAGAAGCCCTTTAACATATGTTCATTGATGCTTTCAGTCTGAGGCAGCAAGCCTGAGAAATGATACATGCAAAGATTCAAACAAACACAACTCAGCAGCAGCTCACACAACCAGGCTGGGGATAACACAGTTGAATGCGGTCAAGTCTGCTAAATCTCCAGGGTCTTGTCATTTTCTCTGTATGTCTACAAGAAAGAAGCAATTTCTCCATCAATCTTTTGGGTGCGCTTATGTTTCCATCCCCGACGACTTACTATCACAGACACCAAGTACTGGGCCAGCCCAGACAACTCACATGCTACTACTGTGTAATCTACAGCTTCAGTCAAGCTAGGCTCATCAAAAAAGAGTAATTCAAATACAGAATATTCAAATGAACTCTTCAGTGAAAGAATGAGCCAAATGACCTTTTCGATAACATTTGCGGGTAAGTCATTAAGCAGCTGCAATGTTTAGAAGGAACATTGCTCAGTAATTCCTCTTCATTTCCGCTGATTAGGTTAGTGGTTAACAATACTCCACAAACATTTAGGTATGTTTTGACTTATGAATCGCTGACTGTTTTTGTTAAAGTTTGGATGGATCAATAATTTTCAGGACAGAAGTGGTGCGTATGAACCTCACCCATGTTATGAAGTTACTTCTATTAGCCAATATTGTCAATAAGTGGCTGGTCACCTAGTCCCACAGAATTTATTCTAGTCCATGAAATAGACAGTTGAAATAACAGAATAAAGGGAAATAATCTTATTTTTAGGAATACTTATATGTGTTAAAATATATGTAGCTTTTGAAATCAGTACGGATCTACTCAAATAACCTTTACATTTTTCACACATCACATCTTCCAGTCTCAGAAATCATCAGCAATCGCAAGTTAGTATACATTTACCTGTGAATGTTTATGAAAATTTAGTTCGGCCAGTCTGCTTCTGGTTACCGCCAAAACACAGAAGAGACCCACTGCATACTGCAAATAGGCTTGTACTCCAATTTTAACTTCTACAGATGTTCTGTAAGTTTATTTTCTTAATAAAATACCACTGTTTAAATGTCTGGAAAAGAAGACAATACTTGCCAAAGAAAATTCTATTAAATACTCATTGTTCTGTTCACTCAACCCACTTCCCCTTATTACCATTTTATTCGCTTCCACCTTTTTGATTTAGTTTTTATATTCTCAGATAATAATATCATATTTGAGAGTTTCTACCATCCGCAGCATGGTCAATGTTATATAAAGGCAATCAAACAGTAAATGAGAAACTGGAATATTAAGTAACTTACTCCTGAACAAAATAGAAACTTTTATTTTCTATTTCTCCACAATACCTTAAAACTCAACTGTCCAAATGAACCATTATCAGCCTAGTCTTTAGTTCTCACAAATACTGTTTCCTAAAAAAAGTAAAACACAAGATCATGCATTTTGCTCTTCACATCTTCTGTCTTCTACAAAACCAACAGATTTGTAATTTTCAGCACAACAATAATGATGCCATCAATAATAATGACATTGTATTTTAATATCTTCCTTCTGTGAGCACCTTTTTTTTTTTTTTTGCTACCTATTCAAATCTAGTTTCTTGGTAATTCCGCTTGAATTTTGTCTCTAGGGCTCCTATTTCTCATCAGCCAGCCAAGCTTGCCATACAAGAGGAAGTGAGGGGTGTGTTTAGTGGAAGCACGTGCCATATTGTCATACAAATAAATCACAGGGGCCAGCCTCTTATTCAGTCACTGAAAGAACTGTCGAGTTCACTTGCAATAGTTGGTAGGTTAATTTGCTAGGTAGCAGGCAGTGATCTTTAGCCTGTTCCAAGGCTACTAATACGAAAAGAACACAATTTTTCAGCAGTAGTGGATGAAAGAGTATTTTATTCTTCTCTTATGAAAGCACACCCAGGACAGTCAGACAGATACCGTAGCTCTCCTGAAACAGTGTCTTTGCCTGCTAATATAGCAGGAATTTGCCAGATATATGATGTGCAGATATCAGTGTATGTCTATGCACCAGTCATTCAAGGTTACCAGCTCTAAATGTAACGTGACCTTTGTCAACTTGAAGGTCTGGCCCACTGAAGCTGGATTCCCCCATTTGCTACTGTCAAATTTCACCTTGATTCAGTTCAAACCAAACTCTAATTGTCTTGTCAGTTTGAACGGCCTCAAAGTCTATGTCCGTATTAGTAAATAAAACAGCATTGAGGAGTGTTTTCAAACACCGATTATTCACACTGTTAGAGGAGAATCTGGCCAGGACAGCTAGCACTTTCCTAAACGATTCCTGGGCATGGGCAGGTGCAATTCCCCATGGGCAGCCTGGTGTGGCTGCCTGAGCTGGTGGTTTAGCCAGCTGAAGAGTGGGATACAGAATCTCCTCTACCAGATGACCAGTGCCAGAAAACAGTCACAGGCGTGACTTACCAAGACAGCCTTGGCAAAAGTGGCTAAAAAACTCTGCCAGATCCCAGAAAACTGGGATCTTCTTATTGTGCTCTCCATATGCTGCGGGTAGTCCTGTCTCACAGGTAGGGAACAGTAGCAAAGGATTACTGCGTCACCTCTAACATCTTTGAGTAGTGAGTACGTACTCGTGGGCCTCACAACATGCTTCTGATCCTCCTCAAAATGCCCTTAAGAAATTCTCACCATCTCTGTCAGAGACTTCAAAATCCTAACAGGACATCTACCTTCCTGAGCCCTAATACTGAAGAACTACAGCACTTCTGAACTTTACGCTTGTTGGACTTTCTAGCAATACTTATTTTGCACCCTATAGAACAGCTTCAACTTTCAAAAGGAACACAGATGAAAAAAGTTAATTTAATCAAATCATCAAGACCTGCTAACTTTAGTTCAGATCATCAGTTCTGCAGAAATAGTAGAGACTGTGCTTCCAAGTCCTATGCAATCCCAGTGGCAGAACGTGTTCTGGGCTAGCATAAATTTGGGTGAGCTGGAAAACAGGTGTCAAATCTCAGATTAGTAATAAAACTGGAAGAAGTAACCCAAAGGAGTTACAAGGCTGAGGGGAGAATTTCAGCAGCCCTATTACAAGCTGAAGTTACACTAAAATGTGTGATCCTTTCAAGGACGAAAGAAAAAAAAAGTGAGTTAGCCCCTTTATGCCATTAAATCATAGTTCTCCTGATCTATTAAATTGTGTCCTCCTTTAAAGTTATACAAACAAACAAGTCATCCCAAACTTCTCACTTCTAGTCCCTTTGCAGCCTTCCAACTCAAAAAGATAAAATAGATTTTCTTAAAGTTTTGTGAGGAAAATGTGATCCCATAGCAAACAGTGTGAACATCAAATTTCATCCCACATGTAATTTTTATAGCCCATTTATAAATCTTTGAAATATAGGTTTGTAATGGAAACACTGACAGACCCTTAGCAATAGTGCTACTGTAATAAGATTTGTCATTTATGATTAATTGAGGACAATCTTAAAACATCTTTTCTAAAAGCATCTTCTTTCCATCTGCTTTATTTCCCATAGAGCTATATCATAAAAATAAGTTCCTCAATTTTGTCAAGTGCCAGAGACATTCTGCTTATTTACCCTTAACCATAATCCATGCTTCTGACATGTAATAATTTCCTGTGTGTCACTTCAATCAAACTGATTTTATTGAAAACCCACAAAAGCAGGGCCTAGGAATCTGCTGTGTTTTTAATAATGTATTTCAAATTGCTGTATTATTTTTAAATCTGTAAAATGCAAATGGTTTTAAAATAGTTGTGTGCCTAATTACATGATTGAACTAAGAATACAAACCAAAAAAAGATTGGTTAGCTGAAGACTATTTAAAAAAAAATGTTTCATTCTAAATGTTTCACTTAGTGCATTAATACTACTTTGTGAATGCAGTTCGTTTACTCTAGTGTAATTGAATTTGCTTGTTAATCTGTTTCCAAAAGGTGTTTAGAGATACAGCTGTACAAGCAAATGGAATCTTACAAAAATGAATATTGATGAAGATTCAGATTTCCTTATTCCCAAAGGAATGTTAAAATTTTACTCTCAATCTTTAAAAAGATTTTTTATCTTGCTTCTTGCGTATATTAGTGATGTGGGCTGCTTATTAATCAATGTTTAACAATGTAATTACAGCTGGTTTTAGTCTTACCAGATAACACAGATTAATAAATGACCTGCAACTAGTGAAGTGTGTAGAAAGGGTAATGAATTCCTTCCATCAGCACATTAATTTATTAGTAATAAACAAAGAGTATGATGAATTAGAAGAATTTGTAGAGTTTCTGAATATTGCAATGAAATTTCCAGATGAAAGCATTTAATCATGCAGTTTTCATTCATTTATTTCACTTTGCGTGCTATACTGTGCAGGGATTTGCTTTTCTGAGCTGCATTAAGCAGTCCGTTGAAAGCTAGGTTTCCAGAGTTTTATATCAGTTCACATTGATTTGGCTCCTACTGCTACACACCAATTTTACCTGTCACTGAAGGTGGCATAATTTTGATGTGAACTACTTAAATTCTTTCCATATAGCAAAACAACTTAATGCGGCTGAGCAAAGCACTGCCGAATTAGCCCTGTCTACACTGGCCATAACTGTGTGGCATTCCTTCGGTAGAAAGAAGCAGCTATAGAAGTAGCCTGATTAATGTGACCTAACTGTCAGTTAAGTGGGGTTATCATACATATCCGCATGCTAGAGAGACATAACGGTTAAAATCATAAGCCAATGTCATTTTAAAATAATCTTGTTATTTTAGCCTCCTTATGAACTCTTCTGGCTTTCCATTATCTGAATCCAGACAGACATCTTTTGAAATCAAAGTTGCATCTTCCTGAGAATTGGATAATTACCTAAAAATAGCAAAACTGAAGGTGAGAAAACAAGGTAACACATGGATAATACACCATACTCTATGGTATCATCAGAAATTACATCAAATAGTAATAAAAACTGTTTAGGTGACTATCACAGTATCCACAGTGACAACCTGACGCATAGAATCATAGAATCATAGAATGGTTTAGGTTGGAAGGGACCTTAAAGATCATCTAGTTCCAACCCTCTTACCACAGGCAAGGACATCTCCCACCAGATCAGGTTGCTCAAAGCCTCATCCAACCTGGCCTTGAACACTTCCAGGGATGGGGCCTCCACAACTTCTCTGGGCAACCTCTTCCAGTGCCTCACCACCCTCAGAGTGAAAAATTTCTTCCTGATAGCTAATCTAAATCTACCTTCTTCCTATCTGAAGCCATTACCCCTCGTCCTACCAAGCGTCATCCCCTGCACCCTGCACAGCACAGCAGCCTCCTCTTTTTGTGGCTTTACTCCTGTTACTCTCGTTCCTTGAGCTGTCCCTCTCCTCAGTTCAGCAGAGAGAAGAAGGGGGAGGTGGAGGCTCTCAGGACTCTCATTTCTCCAGCACAGTCTTGAAACAGAGCCAGAACAGTGAGCAAGTAGAGTCATGTAAATCTGCTATCCCCTTAGGTGAGAGAAGGTGCATCCTGGGGACGGGCAGTACTATCTATCAAGGAAGAAAGCAGTTCTAACATCTCTAATCCCACTGTAGGTTACTGTCTCAACTGCATGGCAGATTTCCTCAGGAACAAGCCCCAGCCTTCTAGCAAAACCAGACTGGTGGGAATCTAATGGGAGAAGAGGTGGAGAGCAAGCTCTGCTTTCCCGCAAAAACCTGCAGAATTCTTGTTCCCCTCCCCCCAAAAAAAATCTCTAATATTATCCAGATATTTGGTATTATAGATTTTTTTTTATACCTATATAAACACAATTTGAAAGATTTAAATGGTATAACATCATAAGGTAGAAATCTTAACAGGTGTATAAAGACATTAACCCCAGGGGCTCTCATCAGGTAAGGCTCAGGCTCACAGCGCTTTGTAATCAGAAACATGTGCCGAGGACTATTAGAAGAGCTCAGAATCTACCGTGCTTTGACCAACATCCAGCCCTATCACCTATGTGCATCTAAATCCTCTACTGACTTCTAGGAGAGCTGCATAGATGGAAGAATTGCAGCAGTGACTCTCAAAGTGACACAGTGACAGAAGCGTATCCAGGGGGAATCTGAGGGCATGTCTAAAGGGAATTTGCAAGCAGAAATCACTGGGACTGTACAAGCTACGCCTAAAAATACGCATAGATTTCAGCAGGTTAGAATATGCTGTAATGAATTATGTAACTGGCATGAATTCTTGCCAAAAAGCCCCAGCTAGCATAATGTTGTTGCAATTATGTCAATTCACAGGAGATAAGGGACTGGCCCTCTGTACACAGTATTGCGTACATGAAACTATATTATATCTACATTCCATTTATCTACGACTATTGAATTTATGAGGAAATTATGTATGTAGACACATACATATGCATATTTTACAAATAAATGTACTGAAGAGTCTCAGTCTGAAAAGATACAGTACAGCACTTGTTTTGAAAAAAAAAAGTATCTTAAATTAATCTCCTAGTGAATCTGAATTCAGATGAAGCTCTTGCCAGCTGACAGCAGTTACTCACAGGTACAGTAGAGGCAGTGCAGACTTAAAGCTATGTACTGATTTCAGCTGGAAGGAATGTGACAAACTATGTTATTTTGCTGAGCCTGATGAAGCACCTAAAATCTAGCTTAATTATGCTACAGCTGGTTATAGGCAGGGCACATTATATGGCGGGACAAAGGGGCTGGAATAACATTAAAGCCCTACAATCACTGTTTCTCTCTGAGGGAGGAAAGCCTTTGCATAGGCATGCTAGAAGACAGCCTTCAAAGCACCATCTTGCATATCATAGCAAGAGGCAAAGCTAGGGGCAAGCTGGGGGAGGGAAGAGCGGCTTGGGACAGGGCTGCCGAAAATAGAGACTGAAACTGGTCCTGCAGTGCACCAGGCAGCCTTAGGAGCATGCCATAATTTTACAGCAATGCCACCCCCCCACCCCGCCCTGCTCCCAGAGCACTTTTGGGTACACTGAGGACATTTTCAGCTTACCAAATCAGAACGACACGAAGGTGACTTAATGCTCTCTCAGCCTGCCATGCCCCTTGACTGTAAATTGTAAGAGGCGCACTATGGTTTTGTTGGGGTTTTTTGTGCAGCAATATTCACTGAGAACTCTGTGCCCATTTTGGGGAAAAACAAACTCCCACTACCCATATGGGATGATGAGGAAGATATATGTAAACACTGAAGAAGGAAAAAGTAGCGTACAGTGTTTCTCCTGGAATTCAGGAAGCTGATTTCTGCTGAAATGGCTTTGGCAGATGCCCCAGTCTGGAAGACTATCTTTTCTTTTTTTTCTTTTTTTCTTAACACTGGAAGTATAATTAAGTAAGGGCTCACTATTGTAATAGAGCAGTTATAGAAATTTGCCTAGTAGTTTGTGTACTAATAAAATATGTGAAAAAAATACAAAATCATATTAACTCACAGACAGCATAAATCTAAATTCTTTGGTTTTAAGGTTTAGTCTGCCATCTTTACTAATTCATTTCCTTTCACATAATGTTACTTGAATATTTGGTTATATTTGAAAATGGGATAAAGAACAAAATTAAAAAGCAAAGGGAAATAGAAGGTGCTGCTAATTCATGTATTACAGTTGCCTTTTATTTTAATGTTTTGGATCATACTACTAAAAAGGGAAAAAATACAATTTCAAATAAGGTGATACAAGATAGTCTGTTGAGTCTCCCCAGAGATGACTGTTAAGTCCTAAATAATTACAGAGTGAGAGGTAGACATCTGTCAAGAATTACAGTCTGGCTATGAGATGGAAAACAAAGTGCATTAACAAATAAATGGTTGATTTCATCATAAAAACAAGAAATTACAGGATGCTCCAAGATATGTACTGTAAGTAGCACAGTTTAATATATTTATTACCTATTGTAGAAGTCATAGACAGTGATGTGGCAAAAGATAATTCAGGTTAGCCAAAATTAAGAAAGGTTATGCAGTGGATTAGAAACCCTACCTCTAAGCAACTGGGCAACGCAATGACAAATGAATTACTGTAGACCGCTGCCATGTTATTCACTGGAAAGAAGAAGAGAAGAAAAAAAAAGAAAAACTATTCAGTCACATTGATGGGCTTTAAATTTATTGCAACCACTTAAGAGAAAGACCGAGACATCACTGGCAACACTACAGCTCAGTGACAACTGCTTATTGTGCCATCATTGTGGAAAAAACAAACAAAAAAATCCCCAAAAAACCACCCAAATTAACACAAAACAACCCCAAACAGAAAAAAAAAAAAACCAAACAAATAAAATAAAATTTAAAAACAAACAAACAAAAACCCCAAAACACCTACACCAACAAAAAATATGAAAAAAATCAGTTACAGTCTTGAAAAAAATTGATGTTCCGAAAAGCAACCCCCACTGCGTAAGTTAACTCTGCTTACTGCTTACAGTTCAAATCACCTCCTCAAGAAAAACATGTACAATAGGGCAAATAAAGGATTTCTTGAAATGAAGTGTTTTCCATCTGAAGGAGCTTTAAAGATACTTAGTGTTTACCTAAGAGTGTCACTCTCATTCAGCTTGAGTAGCACCTAACTCTCACCTAGATCAATGGAACCGCTTACAAGAGGAAAGCATTATCTGAACAGAGGCTTTAGACAGGAGACAACTAAGAAATTACTCTGTAACTGTACGTGAAATAATAATAATTAAAAGAAAAGAACCTACTCAGTGGTGACTGAGGCGAAATTATCCATTTTGTGATGCACATTATCATGGATACAGAGATCGCTAATCTGGTTGCGTGAGGGACAGGAGGGGTCCAGAGGCAGTGTTGCAATGCTGTGGTTTATTTCTGTCTGCATTTACTGATTCAGGCAGGCGTTAGCTTGCCCTTTAGGGTCGAATATAGCAAAACCTTTTTTCTTCGTTATACAGTCATGTAGCTTAATTTTACAGAGGATTTGCACCATCCCTGTGTTTGTATTATGGGATTATTACTCTAGATAAACAAGAGTTGACTGTATAAAGACAGTTTGTTAGGTACTTCTATTAACCTTTGTCACACTACAGTAAATACTAAAGAAATCACATCCTGAAACTACAGTTGGTAAATTCAAGTCAAAAGTAAATGTGTTCCGAATAAAGCATTACCTACCTGTGAAACTCACTATCACACAAACTTCCACATTTAAAGGAGATAAAATAAAGTATGTAAGGTCTTGTGATTTAGCATATCTGCTAAGCATCAACGATCTTAGGATAAAACAAACTTCCACAAATTAGCATGTGTATTACTTGCCAGAAATCTGGTTTACTTGCAGTGGATAATGAGTGATAGGTTTTGGGGGGAGGTAAATCTACAGGATAGATTTACCAGGATAGAATGGCAGTATATGTACATGGCAACTTGACAGAGTATGACAATATGTGAAAGATGGCAAGGAGGGAAATCTGCAGAGGGTTGTACTCCTGAGGGATGCAATTCTTAAATTATTCTACTTCAAGGAACACCTTCTCCCATACACTTTGGCACCTTTCCTGTCAGCAGTGATGCTCCACATCACCACGCTTCCTGGATCTAGAGGTGAAAGCACTGGAACTCCTGCCATTGCAATCTGTAGTTTATCTTTCAGAACTAAATAAGGGTTATTGCATCTGTTCTTTTATCCTTCCCCCTCCTACCTCCTAACACAGAAGGGAGATTGAGAGGACAGATTTTTTAATTTTTTTTTTTTCCTTCCATGCTCTTTCACATAAGGAAATTGAGAGATTGAGACTGACTGTAAGAGGAGGTAATATATGGAAACAGGAAATCTACTGGGTCTGATTTTTCACCTCAGCTGGGCTGAAAGAAGAATCTAGGACTGTCACAGATGGAAGTGATCAGATGTCACTTGTACTGAGGAAGAACAGGAAGATACTAACCTCACTGGAGCATATTGCTAGAGTTTATCTACTACTTACAACTAATTAAGTAAAATAAGAATTAGCTACCCTTATGATCAGGCTCTTCTGTGCACAATTTTTAGTATGTCAAACACCCTAGCAAAATTGAAACTTTGAGTCTTATAGACTGTTGAAGTCAACAATGTGCTTATGTGTGCGGTTACTTCTTGCTGCACCTGGGCACAAAGGCATCCCTTTAATTCATAGATGAGCAATGGAAATTATCTCCTTTTAGAATATCTCCAGGTGCTATTGCAGGATGATGGCACTGGCTTGCCCTGCTCGGGCTTCCCAGGGGAAGGTCCACAGCACAATGAGATATACTAACAGACTCTGAAGAGTGATCAACACAGAGATAGTATATTCTCCAAAAGCTCTTGTTCTTCAGTAAAACAGCTTTCAAATTCAGATTTATCAGGGGAAGCAGTCTTACAGGACCCAGATGCAGCACAATTTTGGACCCCGTACAACTCTTTCCTACTGTTCCTCGGGAAAGGCAGAGGCTTTTCATGTTCACATATGCATTTATTTGTATTGTTCTATAGAATGTATCTCATTTCCATTAAATGGCAAGATGATACACCATCTTATCTCTATTTCTGTACAGTGTTTTTCAAGTTTATTGAAAATTCGTAGATTTGAAAAACAGACTCTAAGTATCTATTTAGCACAGTGTAGAACTTTAAATCCCTCGAGAGAAAATTTGACAGTGAATTATTATTACCATTCTGATGTATGTGAAGACTTTAAAGTGTGAAGCTTTATAGAACTATTTTTGATTTGTGCTAACTAAAATTTTGTTTTTTTTTTTTTTTTTTAAAAAAGCAAACTGAAATTTCATCTATAGAATGGACTTTTTATATGATCACATTTTTCAAACAATCTGGTCCAATTACCTACAATTTCTTTATGAATCAGTAATATTTATTTAATGCATTGCCTTCTTTACTATAGTAGAGCTAGTCTGACTCATAAATCCACCAGAAGATCCGAAATTGACACTGTACAGAAAATTCATCCAGATTTGGAATCTAAGTGCCATTACATCTGGAAGACTAAATGCAAAGTCTCATATAATGATTTATTACACACATATTACTTAAAAGTCAAATGTCATGATCCCACTGCATTTTTATATTAAAAATTCTACAAAAATTCAACAAAAATTGTATAAAAATGTGTACTGCATACTTCAGAGAAAATCTTGTTCACAGGTAAAGGATTGTTTATGGATTGCTTAGATTATGACCACAAATTACCAAATTTAGGGTTTAAAAAAATCTTCTATTACTTAAACCTAATTTCTACTTTTACTACTGTAAAACACAGTTCAAATATTTTTGGACAAAACCAGTTTTAATGGTCATTCTTGTGTGGACAGAACCAAAACTCAGTATCATTTTCATAAATTATGTCTGAGGCTAAACTTCAATGCCCTTTTGAAACTATTCAGATTTTGCTTCAACCCTGAACAGAGTAGCCAAGAAAGAATGTTTAAATCCTGCAAAGAGGGAATTTGTGAAGATAGAATTTTCTAACTACTTTCAAATCATGCTCATTTCCTTATGTATGCTTGTATAGCCTTAGAATTCATCCCATATTTCTTGTATGACAATTTCAGATCGAGTTATGTAGTGGAGATAAGAGTTAGGCAATTTTAAGGAGAAAATGATTTAAATATTTCTCCAAAGTCTGCTTAGACCATTGCAATTCTTTACAGGGAGGCTTGGCTAGTATCAAGCTAGTTTCAGTACAGGGAAGCTAGGTAGTATCGAGAAGAAAGCCATTCTAACTGCATACAAGTTTAAATAAACGGCAGAATCTGGCCTACAGATTTTGAGTAAGAAAAAAAAGGCAGAACAGAACATAGCAAAAAAGCAACATTAGCATCTTTGATTACATTGTTCCAGGTAACCGGTTACTTTGATGGTGTCTGAATTATAACACATTGACTTGAATGAAGTTCCCAGTTGCCTTTTTTTTTTTCTTCTCTCAGAGATTTTGATACCAAATCTGAGGGTTATGGCCCATTTAGCTTGAGTATTTTGGTTCAGTTGTAGTATTTCTCGGTTTTGTTTGCAGAAGATCCAATGCTCAGCTGGATGAGATGCAATACAGGGCTGTGCATCCTACAGAATACAATGAAGTATCAGAAAACACTAAAAAGAAGCAGAGGAAAAGGAAAAAATCAAATTCACTAAAAGGAATCTCAAATTCTGAGTCAATTTCACAAAGATTTAATGTGTAAGAAGCACAATTAAAAAAAAACCCACACTGTAATATATCCCCTCGATGTATATGTATTGTTTTGGTGTACCTGTGAATATATCCACAACTGTTTAAGGAAGCAGTACATATAATATATCATCTTTAGCTCAATTTGCGATTATCAGGAAGACAGAGCATTTAAAATTAGTTGATCGGGAAGAGAAATACACACCTTTTTATTTTTTAAATCTCTTATTTAATTTCTTTATACACTCATTCATGTACACATATATTCTTTGTGTGGCTAATATACTTACATAATAATATGTAATATACATTACATAATTTGAAGTATCCTTATATGTGTACAGACCATATACACATATTATACACATACAATATTAGATTGTACAACATAGTACAATATAGCCTGTATAAATGCAGGTGGTGATGAAAAGAAGTGTCTGGCCTAATACTAGGTGCAGGACATGGATATATCTCACCACCACTTGAGCTTTTCTCCTGTCGATTCGTTCATTTAGTAAGTTCCTGTGTTTTTATGAACACAGTCATTCAAAGCCTCAATACAAATTTTTTATTTTTTTTTAATACATTCTGTAGGTTAAAAATTGTCTTTTCATGTTAATGATGTTGTAGTGAAATTCCTGCACTTTATGCTAGGAAATTGTAGAGGACTAACTGGGTTAAGGATTTCCTACATCTGCTTTAATCACTGTTAGAACATATGCCACATGACAACTAACTTTACCTATGAAAACTTGCAAGGAAGTTACAAAATACCTGCATGTAAGTATTTAAAACAAAATAGTCTTTTTAAAAAAGATAAGCAAACTCACTGTTCGGTACAGCTCCCCTTTCTGAGTACGCACATATGAGGATGGGAATGACAGATGAGAGAGGACGAGAGAATCAAGAATGTGTACTTTGCTTACACTCATCACGGTGTCCAGAGTATCGAAAGAGCGTTCTGAATGAAATGTAAAAAGTGTCATATTCTAAGCCGTGAGTATTAATTATTCAGCATGTGAAAGGAATACAGTGCATTTTTGAGGCTACCTCCGCACCATGCTCAGCAGTAACAAGAGACCCCAGGGCAAGCGCTCAAAGCTCGAAGTATGGTGGCTTTTTATCCGAGAATGCTGAGCATATTTACTACTATTATTAATTTTAATTTTGCTTTATCTACCTAAAGGTCCCATAAACAACCTCCCCACAATTTAAATCGCCGTTTATGGCACAACATTCTCTGTATCAGCGGCCCCGTTTGCGCAAGGCTTGTTTCAGGTTCTCGCCTAATCTTGCCACCGAATTACAAGTACACCCCCTGCGCTTCGCTGTCTTCGCCTGCTTCCAAAACAATAACCACTTACTCCGTTTACATCGCGTCTCTACCTTCCGAAAGGACGCGGCGATGCACTTTTATCAGGGCTGTACAAAACCCGCTCCGCGCCGCGCAGCATCAGCCGCGGGAAGGTGCGCAGGGCAGAGTCAGAGGCAGGGGCCGGGCAGGGGGAGCGGAGCGGGGGGCGCGGAGCGGGGCCGCCGCCTCCCGCCGCGGGGTCTGCGCGGTCCCGGCCCCACCGAGGCCGGCGGGGACACCGCGCCCGTCGCACCGCCCTCCCCCGGGGACGGGTGAGGGGTTTTTTTGCGCCGCTCTGTTGTTTCCCCTCGTTGAAGGAGCGGGGGTGGGCTTGGGGAAGGGGAAAACGGCGGGACGGGGGCATAGTTGGATCCCCGGGGGAAAAGCACTCCTGGGATCGTAGTGACAAAAGGGATTTGGCAGTTTGGCAAGTTCCTCTCTCCCTTGGGTTTAGGGTGCTTTTTTTTTTTTTTTTTTTTTTTTTTTTTTTTTTCTTTTCTT